>CM038468.1:23125624-23461473 GCA_021464415.1 Lonicera japonica
ATGATGGTTTTTGTATTGGATCTATACATAGTCCGCTTCCATGTTATGATCACAACGGAGACTAAACCATTGCATTTGCTATCGCCCAAAAGTATAATCAACACTTTTGTTACAGAAAATAATGAATGTTTTATGTTAGAGAATATTGCGTTCATATTGTATAGTTGACTTTTGTATAATTGTGTTAATGTTTAACTCATTCACATCCACTACTACGCATACATAAAATGTTATATTTGGAACTAGAGGCACTTTTAACACATAGTTATGTATGTATGTGATATTGTTGTTACACTAAAGCTATTAGTTCATAAATTATGAGGTTTATCACTTGTTAGGCCAGTCCGTAACTATGTTGGTTAAGTCCACAAGTTTATTTTGAACAAGTACAAAGATTATAAGGGGAGGTTTATATAAAAATCCAAGGGTTGTACCAATACAATATTATCCTTGGTTTGATTTTCTTCTTTAAATACTAGTATACGGACTTGGCTAGCTTGGTTTAAGTGTAACAACAATACCACTACATGTTCTACATAATGTATATGTATACATAACTTAAGTAGATATATTTATATATATGTATGAGTTGTACAAATACATATGGAATGTACATATATACATATCTACATTTGTTGGATTCTATATTCTTATGATTTCATTGATTTGATGAGTTTATTATATTTAGATATTGTTTGGGATTTACTATCGGATGGCCACACCGTTCGTACTAGGTAGATGGTTATTACCTGTAGCATATAGCCTTGGTGGCTACGTGAGTTTATATTGTTGCCTTGGGGGCATTTTTCATCTAGGTGGACCTGGTAGGTGGTCCCTGCCTTGGGGGCAGGAGAAACTGAGTTGCTGGCTATCTCTGTGCACAGTAGATTTGAAATCCTATATGTGACGTGTATATATATGATTGCTGTGATAGATCTGGTCGCGGTGTTGTGGCATATATAGTATGATGAGATATATATATATACATTGCCTTTTTTATACTTTGGGTAGGGGACATTTTATATATATGCATAGCATGAAATGCTTTCATGATATTGATTAGTCAAGAGTGTATGTATTTATACTAGAGTGCGAGCAACGTATATTATGCAAAATGAGCTTTATGCTAAGAAAAGTTATATCTATTTATCTCATTAACAAAACTATTTTCATTATAATGCATTGTGTGGCATGCATGATTTTCTAACCTATTTTTATATAGAAACCCTTATAGTTCCCACTGAGCCCGTTTGGCTCACTCCCATTTTCCAAACCAAGTTTTGTAGGTGTTATCGGGGATGGTGTGCTTATGGAGTCTAGTAACTCTGACGGCCTCTGATTTCCAAAGTCGTTTGGGAACGACTAGTACCATACTTTCCTTTAAATTGAGATCATGATTTTGTACTGTATAAATTACATATCCTATTGATTGTTGTACTCTTGAAATATTGTTGTAAGACTATTTAATTAATTGGGACCTCGTTGGAGGCTTTGTACAAATGACTTTTCTTCTTAAATGTGGAGTATTTATTGGAAAATGATGATATGTACATTTTTACAAGTCCTGGGTTTGCTTTATGAACAAATTCCACATGCCAAATTTTTTCTAAAAATTACTGCTTGTTATGAAACTCTATTTTTATACATGTTATGATTTAAACCTTAGCACTGTCGTCACGTACGACACCGTGATTAACTGGATTCCAGAGGCTAAATCCTCTAAACGGGATTTTGGGGCGTCACAAGTTGGTATCAGAGCTATAGGTTTGATGTGTCCTCGCGGGATTCAAGGGTAGATCCTAGATTACTGATGTCAACGGTTGCAGTGTCCCTCGTAAAGTCGATACGTTTTTGTGTAATAGGATTCTTCCGTTAGGATATTTGGAAAATGGGAGAATTGTGAAAGGAGATGTGGCTTGTCTTTGCTACATCCATTCACAACGTTCTAGCTTAATTCTTTTGACCTCTTTCGTAAATTATTTCAGTCATTGGCCCTATATTGCCTGTTTCACTTATACGATTTGTGTTCGGGATTAGTTCTGCCACTAAGTAAGCAAAAGGCGACTGTTGGATTATGTTATAGTCACCCGCTGGCTAACGGTTGACTATCTTATAAACTACCAGTCCACTACTGCTGACTGAGGTTAGAACGTGGCATACTCGTAGGAGAGTGGCTATTAAAGTCCTATTCCCCGTGTTTACCCCTTTGCTTCTTCTTCGATTTTATTGAGGGGTGAACCTAGTACATGGTTGATCACTTCTCCGTATCCGTATGACCGCGTTCGAACTTATAAGTCTAGTTACGGGAGAGGAAATGTGAGGATTATTTCTAAATTGACTACTCTGATACGGGTAAACCTTTATATTGTTCTATAAATCATCTTATCTGAGAAACCTCCTTTGTAGGATGACTATTTTATTATGGGATGGTGAGACAATTTTCTTGAAGGACGATATAGGATAGATGATAATGACCAAGTATGGTCATGCATATGTATATACCCCTTCTCATGAGGCGAGATTCGATATGGATGTATGACTGGACTTTCTTATGGATGCCGATACCTCGTGTGCCGGAGTTGTGCTATTCCTTAGAGTAAGAGGCATTTAATTGTGGTAGTACATACCTTATATATTTTCTTTCGAGAATGTCGGTTGTAGGTGTTCCTGTCTAAGGAAAAGCATATAATATGCTTATTTTGGAATCGAATTTTCATTTTGTTAGCCGAGTAAGTTCAATTTGGAGCGAGATCCCGTTTAGTGAACCTCGTATCTAGCACATTTGTGTTATGCCTTGTCCCCTAAAGTGATGGGGGATAATCTTTCAAATGGTATCCACAGGCCTCTCACCCTTACTAGCTGCAGACTCATCCTTCCTTCGCGATAAGGAGCCCACAATGAATTCGTCTGAAGTACAATTATATTCCATCTTCATTAGGGGGACCTATCAGAGTAACGCAGCGAAAGCTTGATGACTTGTCGACTCGAGGTGAGGGTGATTATTCCTTTTGTAAGCCTCTTACGTTTGTTAAGTATATTGTATCTAAACCTTGAGAATTTGGTTTATGAAGGGATTAGAAGTGAACTCCCTTGGTAAATCTTGAGGAAGAGTGTTGTCTAATAGCTAGCTCTCGTGGCAGAAGGGAATAGAACCCTTAGTTGAACTCTGTGTTCTTCTATTTCATTTCCCTTGTTATTTCTTAAGTGGAGCTTGGGTACAATATTCAACTTGAATATGTTTCCGTTCATCCTAATGGAGGAGAGTTATTCGAATTGCCCAATGATAGCGTAATGACATATCAAAGGTGAATTAGTGAACTCAGTTTTTGAACTCTCTTTATGCTAGAAAGGTGTAGTACCTTTAAGACACGAGGTGTACCATTGCCTGACTCTTGTTGAGTTAGCCTCTGCGAGATGAGAACTTTATAGAAATTGTTCCCTTCCTCCTATGTAAACATCTAATTAGAGTGAAGTGTATGCTAGTTGTAAAGCGAGTTTTCGCTAAAGGAGAAGTCTAGAGCGGAAAATCATATCTTAAGTTCGGGATGAGTGTCCCGGTGAGAATTTCTCCTACCCCATTTCAAGAGTTCGGGTGACGATAAGGTAAGCATTTCAAGTTTGAGACCTTCCTATTCCCTTCTTGATTCTAGCTTAGTGTCTGAAGTAGTACTCCGAATTCAAGCCTTATTGATACCGATCTCTGGCAAACCCTTTAAGGAGGGGAGTTGACACTCGATTAAGGTAAATAGACCTCATTTCTGCCGCCATTTCCTTTCTGCCTTACATTTATATATATATATATGTCAAAGCTTGCTCTAGCTCAGGGGAAAACAGTCTAAATCATTCTATCAGGCGTGAATTACACCCTTGGGGGAGTATGAACTCTCCTAAGATCACGCTAGGTTATAAAGAGTCTATCATTTTCATTATGTGCATAGTGAATTCTCCAAGGGATTTTCCAAGGATGTATGTACATTGCTTGTTAAGGGGGAGACAAGGTAAACCCTATAAATTTCTTTTAATGGAAATGATATGCATAACAGATGCATTACTAGGAAAATCCTTACATTTGAATGTACGTTATTCATCCCATGTTAGTCGATAAATGCCTATTTGTTTCGATACTCCACATCTCGAGTTACTAGTGGAGTAATCGGGGTCATGGTTACGAAATGATCACGAGATCATGTGCAGAAGAGAGGACTTCACACACTTTTTATGAGCCTACCCTCTTAGTCTGAAGTTTACATGACGTCCATTGAAATTTCATTCTTAGTTCAGAAATTCATTTAAGCTAAGAGGAGCCATTTGGGGAAAAGAATGCTTTCGTTAGTGTAACTACCTCTCGTATTTCGAAACGACCTTCCAAGAATTTGAATTTTGAATTTTGTGAGTTATTCTGATTCGGCTTTTGGAAATTGACTCGTGCATTTTCCTCATGTACTCGTTCCAATTGGATGGAATTAGAATCCAATTCTAATTTTAAAGCAGGGTACAAAATTTGATTTCCATATTTGAACGTTAATGATTTTGGTCCGGTGGCTCTAACCTTTAATGGAGCTATCTATCTACTGGCTAGATAACACCATGGTAATCTTAACCGAATTGAGAGTTTTTCTTATTTAACTTTTGCGAGATTGGCTTATACTCTTTCCTCCCGATTATATGAAAATTGAATTCAGGCCAGATTTTAAATTAAAGTACCGAGTATACTGCCCGTATTCAAAAGCTAATGATTTGGTTAAGTATTCCGAAATTTTTAGTAGAGCTTTTTGTTGACCTTGTATGTATTAATCTTATTTTGATAATAACAATAAATCAATCATGTGTAATTTAACATGTTCTTGATTTAAGATTATAGCTTTCTTATTTGAAAAATCAAGAATAGCATGATTGCTTGAAGGAAGTTTGACAAGGATCATTCAATCATATCCAATCAAGTTATCAAAGCATTGGACTAGCAAGAAGATCAATCTCATCAATCCAATTCATGAAGAACAAAAGATCAAAGATCATATGCCAAAGCTTTAAGGGAAAAGCTTCAAGTGGAGAATCAGTTTGAAGAAACAAATCAAAGCATTCGAAGACTCACCTATTTGGTAATTGAGTGTTTGCTTAGGATTAATGTAAAGTCTCTTAATTGATTGATTATAAAGCTCAAACATGTGCATGCATCATTCTTAGATTGATCAAAACCAAGTTTGAATCAAAATCATTTCAAAACATCATTACAGCAAAAATCGATTTTGAAATAAATTCATATTAAATTCAATTGATCATATTTTGAGTTTTCCCAAAAATAAGTGTCTTAGAAACTTATTTTTGAAGTCCCCAAAGCATTAGAATTGATTTTGGAGTTTATATGCAAAAGTGAAAAAATTGGGATTTTTAGCCTTTTGGCCTGTTGGGCAGCAGAGTCCATCAGTTGACTAAGCAGCCTTGCTCAGTCGACTAAGGCTCCATCAGTCGACTGATGGTTTTTCTTAGTCGACTGATGCTCCAGAATATAGCCGTTGGATTTATGATTTTTTACCATTTTTGGTACCAAACTTCTACTAAACCTCATAAACGGATATATTACTTTTGGGAATATATATACACTATCTAAGACACATTTTGAACACCTTGAATCATTCATATACTCTATTCTTCATCTATCTTCATCATTCAAAGATTCAAGAAATTATTTTTGATCAATCATTCTTATTGAGCTATATCATCTTGATCAAATAGGATACCTCTAGTGTGAGCTTCAAATTGTATTCTTTACACACTTTAGAGAGTTATTGTAAATTGGTGTGAATCACCAAACAATTAGAATTCATTGTGAGAGGTAAATCTCATAGGAAAAACAAGAAGTTAAATTCTTGTTTAGTTTTTGTGAAAGGTAAATTTCACAAGGTTAGCAAGAGGGTATCTTGTGAGAGTATTGTGGCATAGCAATACTTGTAGAGTGTGTGAGACAACAACACTTGTAGAGGTTTGATCTTCACCCAGAAGGAGATTAATTTTAGTGGAAATTCTCGGGGAACTAACTGATCGCAGATTATGGTTTGGTAAACCAAAACTGTGTGGACAAAAAGCCTTGGACTTCAAATCGGTTCAATCTTTCTTATTCAATCTCTTTATTATTGATTGTTTTGCTATTGCTTAATTGATTGCTCTTGGGATTGCTTGCTTAATTGTTTTTGTGCTTGCATTCCTTGATATTTTGGTTTAGTAAATTTGTTTTATTTAAACATTTTTAGAAAAGTTTTTAATTCGGCATTAAAGTTTTTAAACCCTATTCACCCCCCCTCTAGGGTTGAAATCCGACCAACAATTAGTATCATAGGGTGTACTCTTGTTTTTGATTTAAAAATCTACGAGTCCTCGATCATGTATTATTATCAAGGAACCGGCCATTCTGAAGGTGCTTCTATTTGTAGACCGCCATTATTTGATTGCAAAAACTATAGTTATTGGAAAAATTGTATGTGCACTTTTTAACAAGCTAACGATTTTGAACAATGGAAGGTCACACTTGTTGGACCTTATGAGATCACAAAAACCGACGAAAGGGGAAACATTATCCCTAAGTCAATATCCGAGTACAATGAGCATGATATTAGGAAAGTTCAATTAAATGCTAAAGCTTTAAATTCATTACATTGTGCATTATCCATGGATGAATATAATAAAATCTCTAGTTGCAAAACTGCAAAAGAGATTTGGGATAAATTTGAGGTTGTCCATGAGGGAACTTCTCAAGTCAAGGAGGACAATATAAATATACTTGTCCATGATTATGAATTATTTAAAATGAAGCCTAACGAATCATTTGCTTCCATGTATAATCGATTTTCTATTCTCACTAATGCTTTGGACCTTCTTGGCAAGGTGTATTCAAAGGAAGAGAAGATTGGAAAAGTGCTTATGATTCTTCCAAAGATGTGGAGGCCTAAGGTGACGGAAATTCAAGAAGCTAAGAATCTCAAAACTCTTAACCCATGAGAAAGAATTGGAAAGAGAAGAAGGAGAAGGGAGAGCAAATCCTATGACAATATTCGCTCTAAAGCCAAATGAAGGAAAAGGTGGAAAAGGAGATGAAGACATGGCCCTCATCTCTAGGAAATTTGAAAAATTCCTAGCACAGAAGAAATTCTCTCAAGGGAAGCTCAACAACTATCCCTCATCCTCAAAGAACATCAATGATAGATCAACTCATCCGAAAGTTGATAATGAGGAAAGGAAGTGCTTCCATTGTCATGAACCGGGACACTACAAGTCAAATTGTCCGGTTAGAAGAAAAGAGAAGAAAGAGGAAAAGGAAAGGTTGTACAAAAGATTGAAAGAAGCTCTCAAAGGGCATTCAAGCGAATCGGATGAAAACGAATCCGATATCGAATCGAATGATGAAGAGATGGCACCCCTTTGCATTATGGCAAAAGATGATGAGGCATACAAATCATTCCCTCATCGATGAAACACTCATGGAGGCTACCATTTTCTCTCCATGGCCTTGGCCCTTTTTGATGTTGCCATAGGGGGAGAAAATGTGTGTTGGTAGCAATCAATATTGGTAAGACTATTAAATGCTTTATGACTTTAACATTGATAATTGTTTTCTTTTGAAAACTTTATTTGAGATCAAAATTGTTTTATTGGTTTTAAAATTATCTCAAATATATGCAATGCTTTTTACAAATCATTTATTTTATCTATGCATAAATTGAGGGGGAGCATATTTCAATTATTCATATGCTATTTATGCTTGTTATTGAAAACACACATTAATTTATTGTCATCGTCAAAAAGGGGGAGATTGTTGACCTTGTAGGTCTTAATCTTATTTTGATAATAACAATAAATCAATCATATGTAATTTAACATGTTCTTGATTTAAGATTATAGCTTTCTTATTTGAAAAATCAAGAATAGCATGATTGCTCGAAGGAAGTTTGACAAGGATCATTCAACCATATCCGATCAAGTCATCAAAGCATTGGACTAGCAAGAAGATCAATCTCATCATTGCAATTCATGAAGCACAAAATATCAAAGATCATATGACAAAGCTTTAAGGGAAAAGCTTCAAGTGGAGAATCAATTTGAAAAAACAAATTGAAGCATTCGAAGACTCACCTATTTGGTAATTGAGTGTTTGGTTAGGATTAATGTAAAGTTTCTTAATTGATCAAGATGATATAGCTCAATAAGAATAATTGATCAAAAATAATTTCTTGAATCTTTGAATGATGAAGATAGATGAAGAATAGAGTATATGAATGATTCAAGGTGCTCAAAAGGTGTCTTAGATAGTGTATATATATTCCCAAAAGTAATATAGCCGTTTATGAGGTTTGGTAGAAGTTTGGTAGCAAAAATGGTAAAAAATCATAAATCCAACGGTTATATTCTGGTGCATCAGTCGACTAAGCAAACCCATCAGTCGACTGATGGACCCTTAGTCAATTGAGCATATTGGTAAGACTATTAAATGCTTTATGTCTTTAACGTTGATAATTGTTTTCTTTTGAAAACTTTATTTGAGATCAAAATTGTTTTATTGGTTTTAAAACTATCTCAAATATATGCAATGCTTTTTACAAATCATTTATTTTAACTATGCATAAATTGAGAGGGAGCATATTTCAATTATTCATATGCTATTTATGCTTGTTATTGAAAACACACATTAATTTATTGTCATCATCAAAAAGGGGGAGATTGTTGACCTTGTAGGTCTTAATCTTATTTTGATAATAACAATAAATCAATCATGTGTAATTTAACATGTTCTTGATTTAAGATTATAGCTTTCTTATTTGAAAAATCAAGAATAGCATGATTGCTCGAAGGAAGTTTGACAAGGATCATTCAATCATATCTCAAGTCATCAAAGCATTTGACTAGCAAGAAGATCAATCTCATCAATGCAATTCATGAAGCACAAAAGATCAAAGATCTTATGCCAAAGCTTTAAGGGAAAAGCTTAAAGTGGAGAATCAATTTGAAGAAACAAATCAAAGCATTCGAAGACTTACCTATTTGGTAATTGAGTGTTTGCTTAGGATTAATGTAAAGTTTCTTAATTGATTGATTATATAGCTCAAACATGTGCATGCATCATTCTTAGATTGATCAAAACCAAGTTTGAATCAAAATCATTTCAAAACATCATTCTAGGAAAAATCGATTTTGAAATAAATTCATATTAAATTCAATTGATCATATTTTGAGTTTTCCCAAAAATAGGTGTCTTAGAAACTTATTTTTGAAGTCCCCAAAGCATTAGAATTAATTTTGGAGCTTATATGCAAAAGTGAAAAAATTGGGATTTTTAGCCTTTTGGCCTGTTGGGCAGCAGAGTGCATCAGTTGACTAAGCAGCCTTGCTTAGTCGACTAAGGCTCCATCAGTCGACTAAGAAGCCTTGCTCAGTCGACTAAGGGTCCATCAGTCGACTGATGGTTTTTCTTAGTCGACTGATGCTCCAGAATATAGCCGTTGGATTTATGATTTTTTACCATTTTTGGTACCAAACTTCAACTAAACCTCATAAACGGATATATTACTTTTGGGAATATATATATATACACTATCTAAGACACATTTTGAATACCTTGAATCATTCATATACTCTATTCTTCATCTATCTTCATCATTCAAAGATTCAAGAAATTATTTTTGATCAATCATTCTTATTGAGCTATATCATCTTGATCAAATAGGATACCTCTAGTGTGAGCTTCAAATTGTATTCTTTACGCACTTTAGAGAGTTATTGTAAATTGGTGTGAATCACCAAACAATTAGAATTCATTGTGAGAGGTAAATCTCATAGGAAAAACAAGAAGGTAAATTCTTGTTTAGTTTTTGTGAAAGGTAAATTTCACAAGGTTAGCAAGAGGGTATCTTGTGAGAGTATTGTGGTATAGCAATACTTGTAGAGTGTGTGAGACAACAACACTTGTAGAGGTTTGATCTTCACCCGGAAGGAGATTAATTTTAGTGGAAATTCTAAGGAAACTAACCGAGCGCGGATTATGATTTGGTAAACCAAAACCGCGTGGACAAAAAGCCTTGGACTTCAAATCGGTGCAATCTTTCTTACTCAATCTCTCTATTATTGATTGTTTTGCTATTGCTTAATTGATTGCTCTTGGGATTTCTTGCTTAATTATTTTTGTGCTAGCATTCCTTGATATTTTGGTTTAGGAAATTTGTTTTATTTAAACATTTTTAGAAAAGTTTTTAATTCTGCATTAATGTTTTTAAACCCTATTCACCCCCCCCTTTAGGGTTGAAATCCGACCAACACTTTTCATATATATGTTATGTAACACCATTGCCATTGTAATCCGATTGGGAGAGAAAGGCTATCGATATACCGTAAAATAGGCCTGACACTTCATTTTGGACCCTCCTGCCACTCTATGATTCCTTGGAGATGGTTCGTGAGTAATGAGACACTAAAAAGCCTTCCATATTTGAGACTTAGCGTCGCTTGAGAACCTATTTGAAGATTACCAACTTACCCTTTCGATACGGAACTGCGATCATCCCTTATTTTAATATGATGATTTTAAGTTTCTTGAGTTAGAAACTTCTAAAGCCATTAAGAGGTGGATTTTGAGTACAGTACCTATATCAAGTTGAAGAATGTGGTGGTTTGAGACTGGGCTGGTGAAGACAAGATGGTTGCATTGCTCGATAAGTTGGATGAGAAAAAGAGGGTGTATAATGAAAGCTCCATATTCCGCTACTTTGTTTATGTATATCGACTGGTGGAAAGCTCTCGTGTTTGGTCAGCATCTCCTCCATTGAGTTCGAAATCCCTTTTCATTAACAATTGTAGTTTTCCCTTTTGAAGAAGGGAAATGATGTGGAAATTCAAAACCACTATCCTATGGGAATTTCTAGGACGAAATTTTCTTAAGGAGGGGAGATTGTGACATCACGTTTACCTATCTTTTGCAAATTACGATTCATATCGCGTATAAGGCAGAACTGGGTTTCAGATAGCCAAATTGGCTTCTGGAAAGGTTGGTATTTTTTGGAAACTTCCAACAATTCATATTAAGGTATTTAAGTGTGTTATAATGACCATAAGTCATTTCGGGTTGCTCGAACGAAAATCGGCTCCAAAATCACAAGTTTGGTTTTACGCGATTTGTTTGTTTCGGACCAACTTTGGAACGTCATAACTTCTTCATATTTTATCAGAAATGGTCTTCGTCTTCTCCTATGCCTAGTTCTCATAGCCCTCTATAACTTCCATGTTTTGGCCGAGACTCAATTCCCACTCCTCGATGGTCAAAAATGTGTGCGAAGTCTGGTAGATAGCCAAAAGCTAAAAGGGGCACCTTCAGGCCTATGAAGTCGACTACATGGAAAAGGATGTAGTCGACTACATGAATAGTAAGAATTCGACTACATCGGGCTGGCGAGATTTTTTATATATCTCTTTTTCTCCTTCCTTCCTCATTTCAACCAACAATTATGAGAGCTCTTAGAGAGAGAATGAGCGGCTATTTTAGGGGATAATGAGGGATCACTCAAGGCTTGTTATTCCACACCAAACCAACATCATCATCATCATCTTCATCATCATTTTCATCTTCTTCCTCCTTTGGTAGCCATGGCTAGGGTTTTGGAGCTTAATTTGGGGATTTTCGCGACAACACTTCTTCGGCTCAATTCCGCTATGATTCTTCCAGGGATTAACCCTCAATAGGTGGGAAAAATAGTATTAAATCTTATTTTTAAGTTATTATAACATATTTGTCCCAAATCAAACCAAACTTAAGGTTTTTCTACCTAAATTGCATATTCATTGGGTTCGGGTTGATTTTCCTTGTTTATTTGCTTGATTTGGATTCAATATGAGTTTAAATAGCGGATTATTCAAGAAACCCAAATTTTACGTGGTTTTTGGAAATATTGGTACAAAACCCTTATTTACGGATACAATAGTGTACAATATACACTATTGCGCATAACTAAAATGTTATATTTAGAACTAAAGGTACTTTTGACACAGTTATGTTTGTATGTGATATTGTTGTTACACTAAAGCTATTGGTTCACAAATTACAAGGTTTATCACTTGTTAGGCCAGTCCGTAACTACGTTGGTTAAGACCACAAGTTTATTTTGAATAAGTAAAGTATAAAGATTATAAGGGGAGGTTTATATTAAAATCCAGGGGTTGTACCAGTACAATATTATCCTTGGCTTGGTGCCAAATTTGTGGGAAACACTAAACCCTAGGCATTTGATTTTCTTCTTTAAATACTAGTATACGAACTTGGCTAGCTTGGTTTAAGTGTAACAACAATACCACTACATGTTCTACATAATGTATATGTATACGTAACTGAAGTAGATATATTTATACATGTGTACGAGTTGTACAAATACACATGGAATGTATGTATATACATATCTACATTTTTTGAATTCTATATTCTTATGATTTCATTGATTTGATGAGTTTATTATATTTAGATATTGTTTAGGATTTACCATCGGATAGCCACACCGTTTGTACCAGGTAGATGGTTATTACTTGTAGCGTATAGCCTTGGTGGCTACATGAGTTTATATTGTTGCCTTAGGGGCATTTTCCATATAGGTGGACATGGTAGGTGGTCCCTATCTTGGGGACAGAAGAAACCTAGTTGCCGGCTATCTCTGTGCACAGTAGATTTGAAATCCTAGATGTGACGTATATATATGATTGATGTGATAGATCTGGTCGCGGTGTTATGGCGTATATAGTAGGATGATATATATATATACACATTGCCTTTCCTACACTTTGGGCAGGGGACATTATATATATATGCATACCATGAAATGTTTTCATGATATTGATTACACCAGAGTGTATGTATTTATACTAGGCTGCGAGCAACGTATATTATGCAAAGTGAGCTTTATGCTAAGAAAAGTTATATCTATGTATCTCATTAACAAAACTATTTTCATTATAATGCATTGCATGGCATGCATGATTTTCTAACCTATTTTTATATAGAAACTCTTATAGTTCCCACTGAACCTGTTTTGGCTCACTCCCATTTTCTAAACTAGGTGTTCCAGGTGTTCCCGGGGATGGTGCGTTTATGGAGTCTAGTAACTCTGATGACCTATGATTTCCAAAGTTGTTTGGGAACGATTAATATCATACTTTCCTTTAAATTGAGATAATGATTTTGTACTGTATAAATTACATATCGTATTGATTGCTGTACTCTTGAAATATTGTTGTAAGACTATTTAATTAATTGGGACCTCGTTGGAGGCTTTGTACAAATGACTTTTCTTCTTAAATGTGGAGTATTTATTGGAAAAGGGATGAAATGTACATTTTTACAAGTTCTAGTTTTGCTTTATGAATAAACTCCACATGCCAATTTTTTTTCAAAAAATTACCGGTTATTTTGAAACTCTATTTTTATATAAGTTATGATGTACACCTTAGCACTGTCGTCGCGTACGACACCGTGATTAACCGGATCCCGGAGGCTAAATCCTCTAAACGGGATTTCGGGGCGTCACATAGCTAGCTAGACAGACAAACAGATAGATAGATACACATACATATTCGATTGATCGACCGGGTATAGAATGCACCTATAGAACGGTTAAAAGGGGGGCCATCGATGAATCTAATGCATGCCCAGAAGAGGCATAGCTGCCTCCTTCCACTCCCCCCTCTTGCTTTCTCTACAATGAGGACACACATTTATACAAAGAAATTATTAATCTTGCTCCCCTTAGCCTTACACTGTGAATCAATAATGTTGTGGTAAAACTATTCGAGTGTTCATCCTACATCACATACGTGTAGTAAATTGATCTTGCTATATATTGATGGGAAGCTATCTTCGTCGCTCATAATAACTCGATAAAAAACCTTATGTACCTAAAAAATATATCAGTAACATAGATAGTAGTAGCATGGGGTCAAATCTACATGATTTGTTAAGAATCAATGAAAACGATGAGAAAATAGTAGATTTATAATAAAAACCATTTTTTTTTGTTTAGGAAATGCTTGCTTTTCTATGGATTAATTTTAATACTAATAAAATTAAATGAATGTGGAGAAAGTGGTTTTGGAAAACTAATGTGTAGTGATTTCATGGGTTAAGAATCAACCATCAAATTATCAATGGATATAAAAAGATATGCACGTTTGCTCCCAAAATAAATTATATATTAGTTTGATCAAATGCAATCACTTGTGGTATGTAAAGTGAACGGTAATCAAATAGTATTTGACGTACAATTTATTTGTTTATAAGAGATTTTTCCTTTCATGATCCATGCTTTCTTCTTTTAGAAATAATAATAATATGAGGTTGTCAGTCACCCATATCATCACTCAATAACTAGAAGATAAATTTAGAAAATAAAATGAACTCAAGAAAATCCTATGTTATGTAGCTCGTCTCTTAAGTCAAATATAAAAACAAAAGTTGGATCACCTACGATATGTAGATTAATCCAAATATCTTATTTAAGAAAAATCACAAGTGAGTATATATATGCAATACTATAAAATGCTAAATCACAAATAAAAATGGGGTTTTATCTCTCCCCTTGAAAATGAGATTAACTTTCCATAAAGATAGAACAACAAAATATATAATAAAATGGCTCTGGATCTCCAAATATGTGAGTAAAGTAATAGAAGAATTTCTCTCAACACTCTACAAATTTTAACTCCTTCACCAAATGAAACAATAATGCAAGAAGATGAAAAATATGAAGCACTCAAATATTTCTTCTCTCTTTTTTTCTCTCTCTCCACCAAGCTCTTTCCTCCCTCTTGGACAAAGTGGATGAATATATGTGAGAAAATGGAAGAGAAGTTTAATGATGGAAGTATACAATAAGGGGTGTAGCTTGTTGAGAGATTTGAGAGTTGGGCTTCCAAAACTTTTGGATTATTTATCTTTTGCTAGATTTTGCATTACAAATTTGGCCGCCGAAATGTTCGAATTTGGAAAGGTGCTAAACAGGAAAGTTGTAACTCTTGAAATTATTTTCATTTTAGCCTTAAAAAATACATGATTCGAAATCTCGGGCAAAAAGTTATGCTTCAAAAACTTTTTGAGCTACTTTAGGTGTCTAATCTCACAAAAACTTTTTGAGACTAGGACCTGCAAAACAATTAAATGTCAACATTACATTATATTATGCAATTTTTGCATTATACCAAATTTCGCTAACTGGCCCGCTATTATGCCATGGCTCTAAGTCGTGCCAGATGTGAGAATTCGGGTTTTTGACCTTTTTCTCGGTTTCTTATTTTTTGTTTTGAGGGAAAACGTGTAGTCAGGGTCACCAGTTTGGTTTGCATGAGAAAAAATAAAAGATTACATAAAAGATAATTCGAAAATGAACTATCTTTCATACGTTTGAAACAAGAGATTTATTTGATAACTTGTTTTGCTAGGGTTTGGGAACTACATTATGAATTATGAAGGTATTTGGCACCCAATTCGCCCTTGCGGTCTCTTAATGGATCATGTATTTAATTCCTATTTTAGATATCCCTCAAGTAGTATGAATTGCTTTCAAAGTAGTCTTTTCGGATAAATTCTATTGAAAATTGTATTTATGAAATCAAACTCGAGCTTTATGAGCGCCTACATATTCATTCTTAGAATGAAATCAGAGTCTCGTAGTTCGACTTGTTTAGAATCTATTTTTGTATTTGTTTTGTTTCGAAAACGTGTCAAAACGGATTTTAGTTTTCTTGTAAAACTTAGAAAGGACTTATTTTGAAAGTAGTAAACTTCTTTGCAAGTTATCTAATTTTCTGTATTAAAACTTGTAATTGAAATGCAGTATTTAAATTCAAAAAGGCTATAGAAATACGTACCTGATGCGCTTGAAAAGAAATACAAGATTGTTGCCTTGCTCGCGTGCTTCCTTCTCTTTTTAACTCTCTCTAGAATTTTCTCTTTCTAAATCTCTTTCATTCTCTAAACTCTCGAAATATCTCTCTAAAATGACTTTGACAGAAATTTATCTCTCTAAACTCTCTTAAGTGTTGATGATCTCAAATGAGACCCCAAAAGTGCTATTTATAGAGAAAATCCCGCTGAAAAACACTCCAAAAGCCAACCGTGCGGCTAGGAGCATTTTTACCATAGAGACTCATTTAGAGATTAATCGGAATTCTTAGTTTCTCCTAGTAAGCGAAATGGCAACATTGGTCGTGGCAGGTTCCCAACATATTCAGGGATGTTAGAGCTCAGAACATAGTAGTAGGGACTCCTTAATAGACTTCTATATACATGCTAGTCCAAAACTTAATGCATAATGCTCGTTTGGCTTGCCCCTCAATTAAAATCAATTGTCCTTCCTTGATGCAGTTCTCACCCATATCCACACCTACAGCTGAAAGTGCTTGCACTTGTGGTTCTTCAACTTGCATTAGAACTTCTTCATCTTCCTCTTCTTGGAAGCTTGGAACTACACATTCAACCCATAATTTGCCTTCTTCTGCCGTCACTTCAACTTTCTCAATCTCATCGGTTTTCAGCTTATTCTCCAATGGCGGCTTAGATATGGCTCGTTTCTCTTCTTTTTTCAATTGATTTGGTTCGCCGAAAGATGTATTCAGACTTTGAATTGGCTCTAGGCTTTCCCTCTTCTTAGACTGCTCATAGGCTTCGGCAAACATCTCTTCAAACCTATAAATAAATTCATCACCAAACAAAGAAACCTTCTTCTTACTACTATCCATATTGTTGTCTCAAACCCGACTTTCTCCAAGCTTACCTCCATGTCTTCTATTAGTAACAACTGGATCCCATTCATCTTCAAATTTAACTTTACAAGACTGACTTTTTAATTTCTCTTTAGGAGATTTACTCAACTGCATGCACCGTTCAATCTTTAATTGCGTTAATCGCGCACTATCGCGTTTAATCTCCTCGTGAAGCCACATTTCTCCATATTCAAAGTTTAGACAAGACATACTTGCTGCAAAAAAAAGATTAGTGCAATAAAGATAATCCTCACCATACTCCCTTACGTGTTTCACTCAAAAGATGTCACTCTAATTTTTACCGCTCGTGTTTGTCTCTCAAAATATTGATATACTCACAATTTTCTCTTTGGAAATCCAAAACAAAAACAAGTTGAATAATATGAATAACAAGTCCTCAACAACTAATTGCGCCAACAATTAAATTGGACGCTTTCAACAAAGTAATTTACCAAGGACTCAAAGAAACTAATTTTCTAGCAACATTAAGAGCCAAACGATATACAAAAATTGCTAGAATAAATGCAAGCAGGTTTCCAAACGATAAGTAACAATCAATTCCCTAATTAACACAAATCAAATATCCTATGGCTTTATAGATTTCCCAACCAAAATAGATATACATGGAGCAAAGCACAAAACAAGAATCCCAACTATAATTAAAGATGCAACAAGGATCAATAAACCCAAACGATTGAATATTATTCGGAATTTTCTAGGGTTCAACTTGAATCCTCAATTTCAACAATAGCGCAGACTTTCATAGCAATCAAAACCCTATTAAAACCCTATTCGATGAAGCATGAAGAAACCTAGGGTTTTTGTTTCAAACTTTAAGGTATTCTAATTCAAAACAACTCAACCCTATACACAATAATAAAATTTATTTTTCCAAGCAATTTCGAAATTCTGTTTTTTTTTCCAGAAATTACTGTTCACGCGGTACTGTTCATTGACACTGTTCACCGATGACGCAAACCCGGATCGTCTTTCTTAGCCAGGCTAATGGATCCTTGACCCGTAGTCTATAAAAATACTAGAACCTTTGAATTCGTCGAAAGAGATGGAAGATGGAAACCTTAACCCAAAGCTTAAAGAAGCATGAACCTTGGTATGATCGAAGATGCCACAATTGATTGTGAATGATTAATTGATAAGTCAATAACAATACGAATAAATCAATTCATAATCATTCAACATGTTCTTAAGAACTCAAAAGTGAAAACAATCTAATTTTATTAATTATAAAAGTCTCTTTAATACAATGAAAATAACTCCTTTAAATAGGAGAAACAAAGCTATAGAATCCTAATTCAGAAAGGAAACTTATTCTTACTTTGAAATGGAAATAACTTCTAGAATAATCCTAATACAATAAGAAAATTAATAAAAAAAATAATATGGAAACTTATTCAAAAAGAAAACTGCTAATCTAATTCCAAATTGAATAATGAAATAATAATAATTCTAATAATTAAAACTACTTAAAATAATAATTGACTTTCGCGCCCTCCATGACTTCCGTGTTTGACTATGCTTAAATTCTCTAGCTGCGAGCGTACTAGTATGCTCCAAGGTCATCCAATACCAGTACAGACCCTACCAATCAATGCTTTAATTAAGTCCGTGCTTGTGCTAGCCTGAATCACATCAAAACCAAGCCTATGCCTCTAATACCAACTGTAACGACCCGCCTTTAAAAGCAGGTGCTACCGGATGCTGTCCCTAACAACAGCTAAATATAGAAAGGAAAGAAAATACAGTTTGAATGAAAATCATGAAATTCGACATGAAGTCTCCATAACTGCTTAAAACCAAAACCTGTTTAGATTACAACTAATATATATATATATATAATAATTAACTCTACAATATCCAAATGTAAGTATGATTATTACAAATCAAATTCGGTACAACTCTAATTATTTAATACGTTACAGATACAAAACTATACGACATCTATGAAATTTAATATGAGACTCATAGTATCAGAAGACTAAGAAGTACTCATATCCTTCCCACGAACCTGACTAAAACCTGGAATGTATTGCAATGAGAAATGAGGGAATGAGCCAAACTGGCCCAGTGGGAACTAACGGGGAAATGGGAAGTACAATGCAATAAATAAAAAATATGATTGATAGTCCAATAAGTATCACCAATATACAAATGAAATAATAATGTTAATCACGAGGCTAGTCATAATAGACGTAAGAAAAATAGAGTACAACTATAACATACGTATAACATGTAAGGCACTAATCTTATACCACCGTATGATACCTGACGCTCCGTCCATCCACTAGGACATGTGTAATTGGTAGCTCGAATCTATCCTGGCTACGTTTCGTCCACCGGAACATTAATGTAACCGGTAGTTCGGACATATCCCAGTTACGTTCCATCCACAAGAACAGTATTAATATGGCTGCAATAGCCAAGTCCTCCTATAAAACGTAATAGGTCAACTAGGTATAACAATCTACTGTGCACAGTATGGCTCCTATAGCCATATCCTCCCATAGGACACCTAGTGACAAATCTTCCATAGGCTAATGTATAATAATAATCTCATCTAAGCAATCAAGGTATCATGTCCAACTAGTATAACTATAGTGCCGGATCATAGACAAACCATATATAAATTCTAAAAATCATATAAGAAATCCCAAACGTACATATGAGATATATAAACAACCTTCCATAGGTGTAGAAATCTCATCAAATGCCAAAGCAGTAGTAAAGTCTCATACTTTACCAAAAATAGTAAGCTAACCATTAGCATAGTAGCACCGGCAATAACACTACTATGAAATATATGTATAAAACAAATATCAAACAAATGTCATTTTACAAGTTTTAGTACCAAACTCACAAGATCAACCCACCATAGTTACCATTTATAAGTTTATGCGTATCATATATCCGTAACTTATAAAAGTGTGGGTTTAAGTCATTCTTACACAAACCATGTGTTTAGAATTTCAAGAACAATAAAGATAATCTTTTCCAACTATTCACCATGCATTTGCACTTGTACTAGCTAAGTTTATTAATTTCAAACATTTAGTGAAGACTAGTAAGAGGAGTAATACTAGACCTGCTAGTAATATCATCAAACACCTCATGTATGTTTAACCATGAGCTTAAATATGATTTTAATGCGATGTATATTCAGCGAATAAGGTAATTTATGCAAAAATCCCAATTATTAGACATACATGTGGTGTATCAAGTCATTTCGGTACCAAAATCCAAAAGTAACAATTGAATAGCAACATGCATTATGATCAGCCTTTTTATTCATCAACTACAATACATATAATAACCATCTATAGGCTCAAATAGTACTTAACAAGCTTGAACCTTAAACATGTAAAGCAAAATAAGAATTTGGTACCGAAAGTCTAGCATTACTACTCAATCGACCATTTAAATCAAGGAATTGAAGAAAGAAGGGGAGTTCCCACCTCTATTGAAGCTTTAGCACAAGAAGATTAAGGCATTTGTAAAGAAATGATGGCTGCACACTCCCAACGTTTCAACCCTCTAAGCCCAAAGCAAAGGAATGAGTGAAGATGGAGAAGAAAGTGCAATCCTAGCTTGAATCTTCAATTTAAAGTGACTGATCCTTGAAAACCCTATCAAATCACTCATTCATTCTCTCTCTAAGAGCTCTCATCTGTTTTGGGGAAGGTATGACAAGTTTATGGTGTTTGGAGGTTTAATTTGGGGGGAAATCGGGTCAAAATGAAATGGGTCGGGTCAAACCCGATTTTCTAAAGTTTCTGGCACACTGTTCTTACATTGGGCATAACGTTTTACTTGGGGCTTCGATTGATGCGCCGTTTTTTCCTAATTAAAGATAACTCAAAACTCTACAACTTTTGTATGTGGAGGTTTTTCCAAATTCGTAATATATAAATGATAGAAATTCAGGGAATTTATAGGTCTGCCAAAAATAGCAACTGTCTGTAACATCTCGAATTTTAGTTCCATGATAATTTTTCTCTTAAGCCCGGTGAAGGCAAAAGTCTCTGCCAAGGAGCCGATTTTTTGTTATGAGACCTCGGTGGTCCAGC
Organism: Lonicera japonica; assembly: GCA_021464415.1. Lineage (NCBI taxonomy): Eukaryota > Viridiplantae > Streptophyta > Magnoliopsida > Dipsacales > Caprifoliaceae > Lonicera > Lonicera japonica. The sequence continues at coordinate 23,146,483 of CM038468.1, forward strand.
CAATACTTCCAATAAGTCATTTGAATGATATTAAGTATGCGTGTATGGTTATAACGCATTCCGAGAAGCCGTGATTGAATTTGGCGATTTTTTGCGAAAAATTGAATTTTTGTCGAAATGAGTTTTTGGCCAACTTTGGAAGGCCATAACTTCTTCATATTAAGTTCAAATGAGTCCCTGTTTGCGGCCACGATTTCATTTCATTCCCCTCTACAAACTTCATGTTGAGACCGAGTTGAACAGAAGTCATTTTTGGGGTCAAAACGGGTTGTAAAAACTGAAAAAACTTAAAGAAAAATAAGGGGCTTCAGCCAAGGTGCCCTCTAATCAATCAAAGGTACCCCAGCGGGTTTTTAACCCCTTTCCTCCCCCTTTTGACGATTCATTTCCTCTTCTTCCTTCTTTCTCCTTTCTTCTCCATTTCTTCTCCTTTCTTCAAGGTAGCTAGAGAGAGATGAGAGAGAGGAACTTGTGAGGATGTATTACCATGAATCCTAGCTTCCATCATCATCATCATCAAGCATCTTCATCCTCCATCAATGGTGATTCCACCATTTCTAAGGTTTTTAGAGCTTGAAGTGGGGGTTTCGACATTGGTGGTGACGCAGCTCAATCCGTGGCTTAAGACCTTTAATATTCGACTTATAAAAGGTGGAAATACTAATACCCAAACTCAATTTTTAACCTTAAGTGTCGAATCTTCATTTTCAAACTAAATTGATAGATTTTGCACCAAAATGAATGATATATGCATACATGGGGTATTGGGTTGTAATTTGTTATTATTTTACTTGGATTACACATGTATTTGTTTATATACTACCTTATTATTTAGGAATTTCATTGTATGCTAAATGATTATAAGTTTGAGTCGATACCTATTAGCGCGTATGCGCGTATACTCATTTTAGAACTATATTCTTACTATTATGATTTACAAAGAGAGGATATTTGTACAATTTGTGCCTAGTACTAAGTACCTTACATGTATGTATGTTCGGAGTATTAATGGAATTACTTCATAAGTGTGCTACTACTAAGAGTATTGGATATACATATAGGCTTAGTAAATGAGTCGGAATTATATATTTATTAGATTTGCTCGATGTATATAATATGCATATGCCTTTGGTTTCTTAACATCATGACTTTGGCGAAGACCCATTCTTTTGGAAATAAACTCGTCTTCTAAGCTAGCTATACATTTAATATATGTTGGGTTTGATCTATATATATATATACGTATGCATTCCCTATCAAAAGTCATGATGTTTATACCCATGAGAGACATCCGCTATTGAGTGGATAAATTTCTTTATGAATGATATTTTATCAAGTCAAAGGTTTATTACGAATGGATTACTACTCCACTTATTAGAGTTATTCATTTCATGGATGTAGTCATATGAGGGATATTAGTTACTCAAAAGGCACATGTACATTAGATACATTATAAGAAGGCTCTATCTATCTATTTATCCATTTATTTATTTATTTAGTTATCTATCTATCTATTTATCTATCAATCTATCACGCACACATAATTGGTGGACGACGTTGTGTATTTGGAGAGATTAATGCGCCTTTTGTAGGCGGAGTCTTTACGTAGTTGTGAGTCAAGATATATATATATATATTTATATATGTGTGTGTATAAATGTATGTGTATTATGTATAAGTATATTTTTTGGAGAGAATATGTTTTATTGATTTTTCTAGTTTTATAAGGCACTAATAGTCCATGTGGTTGACTTAGCCTTGGTGGCTACATACCCTAGTCTGCGTAGAGGGACCCTGCTATACTAGTGACATACTCTATGGTCCGTAGGGGGACCCCGTGCTGTGGCATACCCTACACCATCTAGGTGGTTCACGGGGGGACCCAGCCTTGGGGGCTGCATACCCTAGCCTTGGGGGCTGCATACCCTAGCTTTGGGGGCTTAGATCCGAATCATAGTGCACTGTAGAGTAAAATCCTAGATGTTAGATATTGGATACGAGATGAGCTGTTGAACGAGATTAGCGCCTATGTTTGTTTTATGACTATACTTCTCTTATGCCTTTATTTATATGATATACTTTCGTATTTTGGTTTATCATGCTTTGGAAATGTATATACCTTAGTTATTACGACTACGTATAACTTGGCAGTACTTTTGGATAATTATTTTCTCTTGTTTTCAAGGATGGGATAGTATTTAGTATACGTTGCATGAAAAATGGTTTTCATTGCATATATAACCATACAGGTACTTCTACAAAGAGTATAGAAATGGTATATGTATATGCATGATCATAACAAGACTACTTTCATTATGAAGCATCATCACATACATGGTTTTAGAATTGACGCCGCTTAAATAACGCGTTGCGATAAAGCCCAAGTGCAGGCACGTCAAGTTATAATATAGTCTCGGAAGTCCGAGTGTCGAACCACAGGGATAAGTTAAAAGGGATAGAATGGATTACGGATTAAATGATTTTCTGATTTTGTAAGTTGGTTTGATTATCGAACAACAGAAATGTAAATTGGTTTGAAAATTGCTAAGAAAGCACTAAGGTAGGTGGAGGTTAGTTACGATTTAAGAGACGGTGATCGATAGCTCATACAAAGATTACAACACTAGGTTTCTCGAGATATGGGGAATGTTGGTGTTTCTCTCAATAGCAAAGGGTGCGACGCTAGGCGACTCATTCCCGGATTGAAGCTATATCACGAGAGAAACAAACAACATTCCACGAAAGACGAGGTTATCATTCCTACCTCTTAGCTACGGGTGTGAAGCAAGGCAACCCATTCCCGATGAAGCCAATCCGAGATAAATATGACAAACTCATCGTAAAAAGATTTAACATAAAGCAAGTGTATGAAATCTCATGATTTAAAGTATGAAAATTAGAAAGTGAATCCTATCAATGAAACGGAATGAAGTTTATGGGATAAATTCGTCAACTCGTCGTTTATCACTTAGGTTAGAAAATAAAGAGTCTAAGTATCACATATAGTGTAAGAAGCACTCAATATATCAATAAATGAATAAAAGATAAGTTAAACAAATTTATAACCCGTCTATGGAGATTTAAGAACTATTCATAATTTCTACGAAGAGGAAAAAGCTCCATGGATGGGGGAAATAGACAACAAGCTTTCTAGAACCATATAAATATGTTGTATTTTCATTAATCAACAAGCACTAAGCATACAAGGCATGAAAAGTCTAATCGTACAATGAAAATACCTAGAAAGCTTGTAGAATGAAGGATTTGGAAAGGAAAAGGATTCACAAATATTTATCAAACTTTAAACATGGATTGAGCCATTAATCACCGAAAATCATATCGCAATCAACCTCCGTAACCTTAGTAATAGACTACTCCATAATAAATGCAAGAACAAATATCATAGAAGAAGAAATCATTCTTACAATTAAAAACTTACAAGAGAAATGAAGAAGAAGACACTCCAAAAGCTCTCCCTTCTCTCCAGAACTCTAAAGGTGTCAAAAAACTAGATCCTTAATCTCCCAAAAAAGGCTAAAAGTAGGGAGTTGGTGAATGTCCCCGCCAGGCCATGATCGATCATGGCCTTCCCATGATCGATCATGGGGTTCTCTGCCTGAAGACAAGTTTTCACCATGATCGATCATGGTTTACCCATGATCGATCATGCTTCTGGGAAAATCCTCAAATCAGCATTTTGCGAGCTTTTTACTAGCGCGTGATCGATTCTTCGAAGACCATTGCATCCTATGCCTATATACACATAGAAACACAACAAAAGCACACCTAGCGGGATTATGTTAGATACAAAACTCACTAAGATACTAATCTCGAGATAAGTGGATAATTAGGCAGAATTAAAGCAACAAACGCGTCAAGCGACTCCGAGAAGGAGCTTAGACATGACAATATTATGCGTTTATCAAGAATTTATTTTGTATACACAAAACTTATAGTTCCCACTGAGCCCGTGTTTGGCTCACTCCCATTTTCCAGCAGTTTTGCAGGTACTTCTTTGGGGCGATACACATACATATTAGAACCTCTGATGACCATAAATCATTGTAGTCGTCCGTGGACGACTTGTATATCACTATAGATATTAGTAATATTTGATTAATTTGTTTCATCAATTTGTATTAAATTATATTCAAAAGTGTTGTAAAGGTCATTTTAATTATTTTGGGACCTCGTTGGAGGGATTGAGAATGCAAACCATTATAGATGTGGAGTTATTTCTCTAGTTAAACTTTATTTTCTTCTTTATAAGTTTGGTTTTGTTGAAAATACGAACTCCACATGCCAAAAAGTTTCAAAAAATGTGGCCTTATATGTAATTTTCTATTATATCAGTCTCACGCCATGCATTTCAAACCTTCCGTCGCATACGGCACCGTAATTAACCGAGTTCCGGAGGTATATACCTCATAACGGAATTCGGGGCATCACACTGTCAGTGTGCATTAGGCTGATTATGTCATCAACTTTGCGCTCAGTTTCCACATTCTTAGAGCTTAAATTAGGCTTACATGAAAGTTGAAGAGGGGTCAAATATCTTCCTTACTCTTTAAACAGATAGTCATTTGGAGTTCGGATGAAGAAGTTATGGTCTTCCAAAGTTGGACAAAAACTCATTTCGCCGGAACTTGATTTTTCACCGTTAACCTATCGAATTCAATTAAGGATATCTGAAATGCATTTCAACCATAGACGCATATGCAAAATCACTAATATGAATTGTAAAAGGTGTTTAATTGATTAAAACACTCCTTAAAGTAATAATGACTACCTAGCGTGATTTCCTTGTCGGTAAAGAGGCAAAAGTGAGGTTTGAGTGACCAAAAGTGGTTCGGGCCATCCGAGTTGCATCGTGACCATGCACACAAGTGTAAATTTACTATTGAGCCATGCTAGAAGTATTCAAACCATAAGAGTCACCCCTGGTCCTAAATTCACTACCCAAAGCAAGAATTGTGAAAAAATAGGCCAATACGGTGGGATTAACAAGTGAACAAAAAAAATGGGGTGTTACATAAAAAATTAGTTGTTTTAAAATTTAGATTTTTAACAGGTTACTCTTGCTCTTTAAAAAAAATATAAACTATTAAAAAATTTGGAAGTCTCAATGACTCGTTTTTTTTTTAAGTTTAGTAGCAAAAATTACTTCAAATGTGTTCCCCCTAAATTTACTAAAAATTAATTGTTGAATCCTTTTATTTAATTTTTTGAGATGTGTCAATAATGTTGAGGTTGACTTGATCAAATTAGCACAATGTATTATTCCATTGTATGTTTTATTTTAGATCAATTTGACTAGGTCAATTTACCCCGGTATATCTTATGTTTCAATTTATAATAATTTTTCGGCAGATCTTCTGCATGTGTAACGTACACATATGGTTTTTCAAGAGTATATTTGTTAGTAAACATTTTCGATACATATTAAACGATAATTACTAACTTTATGAATAAAGTTATTTGAGGGGATAAATGAAATTTTCTTTTTGATGAAATATATATGGTGAAAATAATATTTATAATTAGTAGATCTTCTTCACTAAATTTTATCAAAATTTTCAACATAGAAGTGAGTTGACTAAAGAATTGTTACATATATGCATTTCTTCATGTTCAAATTTTAGATATTTAGGATCTGTTTGATAATAACATAAAAAAGGAAAATAGAAATAGTTGATTTTTGTAGGAAGTTTTAAAATAAGTTGAGGCATGTGATGATATGTCTTCTTCTTTTGGATGAAAGATATTTACTTATAAAATGAGGATGAAAAAGAGAGCATCTAGTCACATTCATCAACTTATTTTCTATCTTCTTACTTAAATCAAGTGTTTTTATTCTTATTTTTCATATTGTTATCAAACGGAATCTTAATGTACAAAATTTTCTATGTTTTTGGATAGTTATACTCGTTGCTTCAATATATCTTCATGCTGAAAAAAACTAAAAGTAAACGGTATTGGACCAACTTGTTTTTAATTTTTTAAAGAATCTTTTAATCGTATCTTTCGATCTTATTTTGATCTCAACAAAAAAAAAATTAACAAATTAAACTCTAAGAAAATATGTGAAAATAATCCAATCACGTCTGTGAGTATGATTTGAAAATAGTCCAAAAATTCGACTAATGTACTGTGAACACCTAAAAACGACAGATTGAGATGACCAATAATGTACAAACACATAAAATATGTCCTTAAATGTTACTCGATAATTTTTCTTGATTTTTTTACATAATTTTATAGTCATGGCGGATCTTGTTTAATTGATCTTAAGTTATGGGATTTTTAATGTAGACAAAATTATTAGTATGTGAGAGTTTATTATTTATATAGGTATATTATTGGTGTGAGTGCTTTAACTTTGATGTGATATCTTGTTGTGTGTATAAAACTCATCCAATGGTGTAGAACTAATGCACACCATAACATTTGTATTTTTAACCATTAGATTCTTATACTTTTTGAAGAATGTTTTGATCAAAGATGGTGCTCTGTAATATTGATTTATAATCCATGTTGCAAGAGCTTTCCAACCATATGTGAGTCGCATCATTTGAATGTGAATCGAGTGAGATATGACATTGTGAAAATGGCTTCATTTTCATTTAAATCTAGCCAAATGAGTATTTTTGGTATTGCAAAATATTTTTAATGGGCTTTGACGCGCCGAAAATACTTCCGTGCTTAGGAACCCAAGTGTAGGTTGTCAAGTTACAATACTTGGTAAGTCCAAGTGTTGAACCACAAGGATCGTCAGAAAGACGATGTGGTGATTACGAGTCCAAGGCTTTGTTTAAGAGAATTTGATTGGTTGATTTTAGTTGTTGATTTTAAAGTCTTGCAATAAAAATTAAAGTGATGTATCAATTGATAAGAAAAAGTCTAAGGCATTATAGAATTCATTTGCTTTGCAATATTATGTAAAATTAATCTCATTCAAAATTCCCAATGAAATTCCTAAGTGTTGAGTACCTTACACTTTTCTAAGCAAAAGGGTGTGAAGCCAAAGCAACCCATTCCCATATAAATGCCATATAAAGAAAGGGTGTAAGTAAGCTCAACACAAATGTATCTCTCATTTTTATCTTGTCACAAAGGGTGTGAAGCAAGCGCAACCCATTCCCATATAATGTTCAACCAAGATGTAAACTTGAGATACACCAAAAGAAAAGGCATAAAATTAAACTAGGCATTGAGAATTCATTGTTAGTTTCCCTTAGGCAATTAACTTGATTATGAAAATGGCCAACTAAAAAGTTTAGCTCAATAAATCATAACATTTCATTTGTCTAAGATTGGGAGGTCTAGGTGGAGATTAAATCATCCGGTTTAGACACATTTGATAAATACAAATCAAATCCTTAAGGTGATTAGTGTAATTGATTATGGCATAAACTTAAGAGATCCTCCTTGGCAACACTCTAACTAAGAAAATATTGAGTTGCAAAATCACATAAAGTGTAAAAAGCACTCAACATATCATTAAAGCATTCAAGGATTGGAATCTCAAATTTATGGTATTTCTATGAATATTCAAAGACTAAACATGCTTGGAAATGTAAAGTATCTTAATCATAGAAGGAATGGACATAGGCTAATAAGAAATACACAAATGTATCATCTCCTCATTAATGCTTGAGATCTATGTATACAAGGCATACAAAGTCTAATCACGTTATGAGGATTATCTTACTAGCTTATGAATGGTTGATTGAATGGAGAAGATGAAGGATTCAATAAGTATTTAACAATACTAACAATGGAATGAGAAACAAACTTACATAATTAATGCAATGCAAACTTCATCTTTTAGCCTTAGCAATGAAACTACTCCATGATAGTTGTATGAACAAAAACCATTAAAGTGATCTCCATTTCTCTCAAGAGTTTCTCTAACTAGATTTCTTACCAAAGTGATAGATAGAGAAAGTGCAGGAAAATTTCTTATATTACTTGAATATAGATCTAGAAAATTACATACATTACATGAGGGATAAAGAGCAATTAAATAATGGGAGAACAATGCCCAAAAATGGGTATTCTAGTACACTTTTCTAAAGATCCAAAGGAAAAGCACCTGATCCTATCTAGAAATAGAAAGTCCAGCCTTTATGGTGAGTTTCAATGCATCAAAAGGGGAGAAAAACTGCTTTTTGGGGCTGTACTGTGCAATCTGGGAGGTCTCTGATCGATCAGAGGCTCCTCTGATCGATCAGAGGGGAGATTTTGCTCAGAAAGGTGGGCTCTGATCAATCAGAGCACCCTATGATCGATCAGAGGGCAGGTTCTGCACTAAAAGGTGGCCTCTGATCAATCAGAGGCTCCTCTGATTGATCAGAGGACTGCTTTGGGAGACTTTATTCTTCTCTTTTGGCTTCTATCTCTCTTGTACACTTCCCAAAGCTCCCCAACTTGCTTCCAAAATTTATGGGCACAATCAAGACACTAGAAAAGGCTACTTTGAGCCATGTTAAAGCAATTCTTGATATTCTTAGTGTGTACACAAAAAGTGGGATAGTTTAATTAATCTAGGAGAAGATAAACGCGCTAAACACAATCAAAAGAGCGTTAGCGACTACAAAATTATGCGTTTATCATGCTTGACTTTTTTACCAGATGGGAATCGTCCAAATGGATGTAAAAGGGGAATTAATGCAAAATTTAAGTGCCAAGTAAGAATATAGATAGACAAATGGCCGGGGGTCAAAAGAAAATGACGCTAAAAATAATTATGATTTTCAACATGCTGGTTGTTGAAAATAAGGCTGGGGGTTGCTTGCTTCGTAATTGGATCTCTTTTCCCCCTCCCCAGTTGTTTTTATGTAGTTTTATTAGTAGATAAAAAAGAAAAGAACAAATATCTTCATTTGAAGAGAATAAAACAGCAATTGCTATCTAATTAAACATATATAAAATAATTTTAAAGAAACAAATAACGTAGCATCAGTTAATCAAAGATAGTCCCAAAAATGCGAGAAAAAAGTTCTTAAACAAAAAAAAATTCATTGGGTCAATTAAATAGAAGTGTATTCTACTCAACTTAAAATTGTATTAGTTCAATTATCATAAAGGATAAAATAAAAAGAAAAGAAGAAATATATTCATTTGAAGTGAATCAAATGGCAATTGCTATCTAATTAAACATATATAAAATAATTTTAAAGAACAAAATAACATAGCATCAGTTAATCAAAGATAGTCCCAAAAATGCGAGAAGAAAGTTCTTAAACAAAAAAATTATTAAAATCATTGTGTCAATTAAATAGAAGTGTATTCTACTCAAGTTAAAATTGTATTAGTTCAACTATCATAAAGGATACACGCAATACCCAAAATTGTATTGGTTCAATTAATAGAAGGATACACTCAACCCAACTAATTGTATTATTTCAATTAGTACATAGGATACACTCAAAATCCAACTAATCGAAATTATATATTTGAAAGTTTTCATGTGGGATTTAATATTACGCTTAAGATGCTCATAAAAGATTATCCCTTATAAACCCATTAATTTTTCTGCAAAGTTTTCGTATAGGGCTAAACATTCTCCCATTTTTTTCCATTCTATCTTTCATCTCAAGTGACTCACTTTATGTGACAATTTCTCATTCACCCCATAACCGTTTTGAACAAAAAAATATACTATTTGATGTACTTATGGAGGAGAACATGATCTATCGGAGCAAATAAATATACGTTCTTAAATTATTTTATACGATTTTGAAGTACTTGCTTATAAAGTGGTAATTAGCAAAAATGACCCCTAAAGTTCGACCCAAATTCCTCTTTCGTCCCTAAAGTTCAATTTTCTGTTGAAGCATACTTAAAGTCTCTAATTTCGGTTGAAGCATCCTCAAAGTTTCTATTTCGGTTTAAGCATCCTTATAGTTTCTAATTTTGGTTGAAGCATCTAAAAATGCCTCTTAAAAAAGTTGCTCGTGACAATCACGCATGTTTTCCATCTATGTTTTTAACTAGGCATCCAGTTTTGGACGAGTGAAGGAAAATTAAAAAGTAAGGATACTTCAATCGAAAATTGAACTTTAAGGACGAGCAAGAGATTTGGGTCAAACTTTAAGGTCATTTTTGCTAATTACCTCGTATAAAGCAATAAAAACATAATAATAAGTTAACGTGTTTCACTTCACCTTGTGGAGTTTCAGCATCTGTAATCCAAATTAGTAACACAAATGCTTCACTATAAATATTCAATCAACAAGCTCTCTTTCACCCATCCATGTAATTTACAAATCATTTTGCTATTTTTTTCAATAGGATTTAATTTCCTAGCTAGCAAAACCTCTTCCGATCACCCCCATAATAATATCAGCCAAAAAAATAAAGAAATATGGACATGTATGTTCAAGCTTCAAATGGTCCTTTTTCACCCAAAAATAATATCCTCGAGTCTGCCCGCCGGTCTGCAAATTATCATCCTAGCATTTGGGGAGATTATTTTCTCAAATATGCTAATTTTGATTGCATAGTAAAAATTCGATAATTTAATTATAGCCTAATTGAGATTAATATAATATGATTAGCTAGTTAGTTAACTTTGTCTTCTTGTTTTCTAGTTCTCATATATTGAATTGAACATATTTGATCATACAGAAAAGTGATGGTGCCACAGAGCTACAACATGAGCAACTGATAGAAGAAGTGAGAAACATGATAGTGGGTGGTAGTGATGAGGCTGCACAGCAATTGAAGTTAATTGATGCAATCCAATGGCTAGGAGTGTCTTACCATTTTGAGGGTGAAATTAATGTGGCACTGAAAAGCACCTGGTGAACTTCAATGATTCTTTTGGCAAATGTAACAAAATTGGCAACGAGGATGACCTTTATATGGTAGCCTTGCATTTTTGATTGCTTAGACAACAAGGTCATTACGTTTCTTGTGGTAAGTTGCTTAATTGCCATTTAGATTGACATCATGTTGTTACATACAGGTGCATGGCTTCTAAGATTTATAAATCTTTGGAAAAATGTCATATATTTTCCCATCCATGTATACTATACTTTTCATGCATCTACACTATGTTAGCTAGAAAATGGCGAATATTTTTCTAAATTATTTACTTTTTTTGGGGTGTCAATTAGACAGATGTCTTCAACAAATTTAAGAATAGTGAAGGGAAATTCAAGGAGCCCTTAATTGATGATATGCAAGGATTATTAAGTATATACGAATCAGTGCATCTGAGGGTCCATGAAGAAGATATACTTGATGAAGCACTTGAATTCACGACCGCTCATCTCGAGCAAATACTAAATTCAATGAGCAGTAACACATTATCAGCTTCACAAGTTGTTTACGCCCTAAACATGCCCATCCGCAAGGGCTTAACAAGGTTAAAAGCCAGGCACTACATCCCCATTTACGAACAAGATAGTTCACATAACGAAACACTACTAAAATTAGCCAAATTAGATTTCAACATCTTGCAAAAATTTCATCAAAGAGAGCTTGGCAATATAACAAGGTAATTAATTTTATAACAAAACAAAATTTATGATTTGGCGGGACTAAATAAATTATGAAAATCAATTTCACTACTTTATATGCAGTTGATTTGCATGAAAAATGTGAAAACAATGTAATATTACCACACCAATAAAACAAACATTGTTACATTTTCATAAAAAGATTTTCAGGTGGTGGAAAGATTTAAATGTTGCAGAGAAACTACCTTTCGCTAGAGACAGAATGGTCGAGTGTTACTTTTGGGTATTGGGAGTGTATTTTGAGCCTCGATATTATCTTCCTAGAAGGTTACTAAAAAAGTCATTTCATTAACGTCCGTTATCGATGACATCTACGACGTTTATGGTACAACTAAAGAGCTTATTCTCTTCACTGACGCAATTCAGAGGTTCATTCATTATCACATAATATATATATAATTACTTCGATCCCATTTTGGAACATTCTTCATAGCTGATTGAGCATAATGAAATTCTATTACAATAAACTAATTTAGGCCCATTTCTTCAGCATAAAAAGTGTTACACTTATGTTTTCTACTATTCTATTTGTCAGGTGGGATATAAATTCCGCAAATCAACTACCAGAATACATGAGACACATTTATGAAACACTCTTAGATGTATATAAAGAAATGGAGGAAGAATTATCCAAAGAAAAATCCTACCGTGTCGACTATGCAAAAGAAGGCGTAATTAATTAACCCAAATTAACTGTATATGTGATGATTGATGGGTACATAATCAATTAATAGATTTACCAATAATTATTTGATCTAATAAAATTTTGCAGATGAAACAATTAGTGAGAGCATACTTTCATGAAGCCAATTGGTATCATAAAGGTTATGTCCTAACCATGGAGGAGTACATGGAAGTTGCATTGGTCTCTGGTGCTCATATAATGCTTGCAACCACTTCATTTGTAGGCATGGGAGAATTAGTAACCAAACAGGCTTTTGATTGTGTATCTAACAACCCTTTAATTGTGAAAGCCTCTTTAGTAATTTACAGGCTCACAGACGACATGGTAGGACACGAGGTATAATTAATTAACTAATTAAAGAATACACACATAATTAAGGCTTCAAAAAAAAAATATGATTATGCTATATATTTTTTGTAGTTAGAGAGTAATTGTGCTTTTTTAATGGTTGTAGTTTGAGCAGGAGAGGGGCCACGTAGCATCAGCTGTGGAATGCTATATGAAACAACACAGTGTTACAAAAGAAGAAGCATTTGTTAGTTTAATAGAAGAATTACCAATGCATGGAAGGATATGAATCAAGAATGCCTTGGTACGACTACCTTGCCAATGGCTTTGCTGGAGAGAGTTCTGAATCTGGCACGCGTTATAAATCTAGTGTACAAGGACGAAGATGGGTATACACATGCCAAAACTCGGGTCAAGAATTTTGTTACTTCACTGCTCATAGAGAGTGTCCCAATTTGAGGAAATTTTTTCTTTTGTGTTTTTTAACTTAATGGATTGATTATATATATATATTTGTATTTTAGTGGCAAGTGGATTGAATGTTAAGTACGCATCTGTACAAGAAACTACTTTCTAATTTTTCTATTAAATTTACTGTGATCTTTGTTCCAACTAGCGAACTACTTGCCAATTTGCTAATGAGTTTATGTCATAAATACATGTGTGTTTACACAACCATTCATAAAATCTGAGCTTAAAATCCTGAGTGATGTTGAAGTGAAGAAATGGTATTAAGGATTGAATTTGGTTATTGTTTAAATCATAAATCACGAAAATGGACAGGTTTGAATGGGTATGGAATGCGATCGTACCCATGCCAACTACCTATACAGCAATAAATTTAAGGTACAGCCCATATGAAAATGAATTCCAGGTACAATCTTGAGTTCTTATAAATAATAGGTCGTGAGTTCAAGTCTACGATATGTGAAATTTAAGGTTCAAGCTAGCCACGACTAAAATCTTGTGATAAATGATCTATCATTAAACACCCAATTTGTTTCAAAAAAGTAAAGAAGTTCAACATCAAACAATTTATAAATCAAACACGCATTGCATATAGACGTCCAATACAAACATCATCATCACCATAATTGTGCCAAGGCAGCCACAAGCAATGTGTTGATGGTGGTTTTTGTACTGGATCCATACATAGTTTGTTGCCATGTCACGATCACAATGGAGACTAAACCATTGCCTTTGCTATCACTCAAAACTACAATCAAGACTCTTGTTAAAAGGAATAGCGAATGTTTTAAAATACCATATTTTATATTTAGAACTTTTTGAATGCAAAATTATAATTCAACACTAATTTTAACTGTAGTTGATCAAGAAAAAACCTAATACTATCAGGGACAAGTCAAGAAATAATTGTAGAAGTATGAGTACACTACACGTAATATATTTCTAATTGTAAAGTATATTAGATTACTACATAGTGCACCTAACAATAAAAATGACGATGAAATGAAAGTGGGAGGGCGAGGGCGTCGGGAATCAAAAATATATGTTGTGCTTGAATACTCACACTTTTAACCACTTGAACTTAAGCTCAAATCGGTAAGAGTTTCATCACTTACTGAATATTGTAAAAGCAGCTTAGTTTTTCTATCTATATGATACGTGTCAATTTATATAATATCTATTTTGAACAAAACAATTATTAAAAATAATAGCAAATTAGGATTTGGCCCTAGATTTTAAGAGTTTCTTTACTCAAACCCTTCGCGTTTAACAAATTAGCAAATAGCTAGCCCAATTTTTTGGATTTAACGCAATTATTTTGGTTTTAGCTAAAGTGTTTTTGTTTTTTTTAATATTCTAGTTTTTTTAAGACTAATCTAACTAAATTATCCTTAGTAAATGATAATTAAGGTTTGCTATCTCCTTCATGTTTAAGCATTATATTGTATGATTAATGATAGATATTTATTTCATCTAACAGTGTTTATCCTTAACTCTAACCCAATTAATAATAGATATTTATAACAAATTTGCATATAAATATATATATCGACTAAGATTCTTTATTAAATTAGTTAAATAACACAAATTACCAATGAATAAAGGCTACATCCCTCTATACAAATTGTTGTTTGTCTATTTATGGAAGTTTTGAAGATTGACTCTTAATTTTAGTGGCACATATCTTCCATTACGAAGAGGAATATGGTAATAAAAAGAAATACATCCTTACAATATCAATCATCAACGTCAAAATCTAGTGTTCATGGCAAAGTATGGGATTTACAAAAGTTACAATGTAAAATTATGTATTATTGCAATCATCCAATATATGATTCAAGTGACTACAAGTAATTGTTAGAAAAATTATATTTTCTAGTAATTTATGTGGGAAACATATTATAATATTTCAATTATATTTGCTATTTAAATTAATGGGCTAATTTGTTAGTGGTCTAATTAATTTTTAGTTAAGCTCATAGACTACTTAAATAAATGTGTGTCAAATGTGTAGATACCTTATATGGGCTTATTATGGTTTAATGGGAACTCTAATTAGTTTGTCTATAAAAAAAATATTAGGGTTATGGTCCCCAATACACCAAATCAAAATACGGCTCCCTTCTCCCCATCTGGAAGAGAACCAAAAATTTCCATCAAGATATTAAGGCGATTTGGTTGAGGAAGACCACGTACCCACTTGATCCGTGCTGTTATGGTGATCGATTCTCGTATTCTGCATTTGTTTATCATGAATTCAGGTACGTGGTTTAAGTGTTTTAGTTAAGATCTTGATGATTTGACATGATGACTTAAGTGATTAAATTTCAACAAGTGGTATCAGAAGGACTTCATGTTAAATCATTAGGAATTAATAAATATTATGTGATACCGTATAAATAAAAATTATAGCATCCGCACGTATTACAAATGTGTTTTCTTACTTATTTGTTACAAGGATGCATTGTTATGATTATTTGGTAAATAGTACAGTATTCGTCGCATAGTGCAGTGGGTTTAATAATTAAGGATTTAGTTTGATGTCTATGCTATATTAAAAAGCCACCGTAATATGGTTGTATTTCTAGTACTTACGGTAGCAAGGATATATACATATATATAAAAGGGGGAGGGAGGTACCATTCGATTGGACCACAAGGATATATGTACATATATATGTCATATTGGTTTATTGTATTTTATTTATAGAGTTAGGATATAAAGAGGGATTCTCTCACTTTAACAAAAAGAAGGGATGACCATTTAGGAGAGTAAATTGATGAATTTTTTTATGAAAATTTGTATAAATGATCTATATAATGGGTAGATTACCTCTACAAAAATTCATAAAAAAATTCAACCTATAAGTGGGTGTTTTGAAAAATTGATATATATGTACATTTTCGACCGTTAAAATTTTTGATGATCATCTCACCCACTTATAGGTTGAATTGTTTTTTGAAATTTGGTGGAAGTGATCTACTCATAATATAGATCATCTCTACAAATTTTCATAAATTTTTTTTTATCAATTTATCCCTTTAAATGATCATCCCTTCTTTTTGTTAAAGCGAGGGAATCCCTCTTTATAGCCTAGCTCTATTTATATTAAAGCATATATATATGTTTCTGTGCGTACCTCGTTTATATATATATATATTGATTGTTTATATTAAATAATGGCACTTAAGGTGTACTTTGCTTATATATATAAAGTTTGTTTTGGTGTGATATGACTGACTGTTGGCTAATTAAATTTGTGAGATGATTTAGTTTAATATATAAATATATTCTCACATATGTTGGATCCAATTTTGATTTAATATATGTTATATGTACATATATGTAAATTTTAAATATATATGCATTGTATAGTACATGTATATTTCTTTAGTTTATTATTTGTAGTAAAATTATTCATTTAAGATATTGATATTTATTATTTATGCAATCAATAATCGGCTCAAAGGAAGGTTATTGTTTGGCCAAATAATATATATTGTTTTCTCTCAAAATTTGTGTTGTTATTATTTATGCATTTAATAATCGGCCCAAAGGAAGATTATTATTTGGCAGCATAATAAACACATGTGTGAGAATAAATGTGTGATAATTATCACGTTTTCATGTAAGCAATAAGTTAGTCGAAAGAAAGGCTCTTTGTTTGATAGAAATTATTATCAACATTTGATTCTTGTATTGAGAGTACCTATTACAGTCTCGTTTGAGTACGCAACCCCCAGACTGCCAGTAATCCAAAATTGCAGTAAGCGTCAATATAAGAAAGATAAGGTTTGTGCTTTGTAAATCTCAATAATATGGACAATCTTTTTTTTTTGTCATAAGAATGCGAAGCACAAATCGTCTGGTATTTTAAAATAGATGAATTGAAACGATAAGTTGCCAAAGTAACCTCTATCATGTAAATTTGTTTGTTTTGAAATATTAAGATGTGTGTATTTATTATTTATGTGCATTATAATCGGCCCAAAGGAAAGTTATTGTTTGGCCTAATAATATGTACACATGTGGTAATAAATATAATATGACAAGCAAGTTTTTCATATGAATAATACGTAGGCCCAAAGGAAGTCTTATTATTTGACAAGATCTGTCATTTATATTTGATTATTGCGTTGAGAGAAAACTAAATATCAATGTTGTGCTAGGTATCTTGTAATGGGGACCCACTAGTGATAATTTGGATAATTGTGTTATTCATATGTATTGTTTATTAATATCTTATGACATGTATATTAATTGTAAGTTTGTAATTTGTTCAAATTTGTTCTCTATTCAGTTTTTAGTTATGCTTTATATATATCTGCCAACATAAATTCGGTATCAGTGCTTAATGGCACAAATTTTAAGAATTGGAAATTGAAAGTTTCTATTCCAAAATATTTTAGGGCTTTATGAGAAAAATGCTACTTGACTCCTTAAAGAAATTATAGAAATGTTTTGCTAAAAACGAAAAGGCTAAAACAAGTAACCTTTTGACTAGTCTTGTTTGAATAAGGTATAAGGGAAAAAAGGGAACATAAGATAAGTACATTATGAAAATGTTTAATATCGCTTTCAAACTATAGACACTTAAGTTAAGGCTGTCTAATGACTAGTTCGTGCATCCAATTCTTTATTTCTCTTCCTGCACAATATAGTTAACTTACAATAAGTTATAATACCCATAAGGATAAATGATCTCTTAATGAGCCCATATCTCACGGTGTGCAAGAAGAAGAAAAGATTTTACGATAAAAGACAAAGTGTTCATTTAGCAAACACCTCTAAAGGACAAGAAAATGATAAAGGATAAATGTTAAGAAGCATCAATTGGAACAACATTATAGTAATTGCAAAAGAAATATGATAAATAATTTGTCAGTTACTTTTGCAAGAATGATAGACATAGTAATGTTCCAAATACGCCACTTAGCGTGTAAAGTAGGATATATTTCTCATTATGGTTTGTTTGGTAGTTAGTTTAACTTATGTACATGTGATTACTTGTTGAATAGATTTTAGTGATACTATTCACATAAGTGTGTTTAGAGGTTACATGTGGAGCCAAAAGCCAATTGATGTTGAAATGTTCATCTATCAGGGCAGTGGCAAAATAGTTACAGTTGAGGTTTTAAGGAATTTTAGGTTATCATTAAGGACTGATTACTTTTGGATTTGAGATAAACTTATATGGTACTGTCGTTTAGATGGAATTCTATTTTTATTTGGACAAATACGGTAATTCTTGTTCATTTGAAAATAATAAAGTTAGTCTTTTTCAAGATTCAAGTATTTTGCTACTAGTCTTTAATTGATAACTTATATACAGATACAATCACCTCATGTAATGAAACCTTGTAAATTGATTCACGTGATACAAAGCATAAATTAACTGATAAGAATTCTTCTATGTTATGGCACAAACATTTGGGATAGATCTTTAAACATATAATTAAGAGGCTTTTGGAATTCTTGAAACCTCTTGATTTAACTGATTTTAAAATTTGTATTGAATGTGTAAATGGAAATGGACAAACACAAGAAAACTAGGTGCCATAAAGATTTCAAATGTCTTAGAACTAATTTATACAGATATCTGTGAACTGTTCTCTACGGCCTTCTGGAATGGTTAACAATATTTTATTATGTTCATGACAATTATTAAGGGTACTTATATTTAATTAATGAGAAGTTACAATCCTTAAACGTTGTTATGACTTTCACAGTCAAAGCTGAAAATCAACTAGGCAAGAAACTTAAGGCCGTAAAATTTGATGGTGGTGGTGAATAATACTGTAGATACAATGGATAAGGTAAAGAACGTTTTGGACCTTTGTAAAATTCCTAGAGAAATGCGAAATCATCCCACAATATATCATGCTAGGCAAACCTAACATGAACAGTGTTGCTGGAAGATGAAACAAAAGCTTAAAGATATGGTAAGGAGCGTGAATAATCATTGTTTTCTACCATAAGGACTTTAGGAAAAGACACTTAAGACTGCATAAAGAAAAGAAACTGGATTCAAAAACAATTATCTGCTACTTTGTTAAATACACTAAAGGATCGAGAGATTATAAATTTTATGATCTCTCGAATAAATCCTTTATTAAGATAGAAAATGCCAAATTTCTTGAGGATATTGAGTTTGAGGGGGAAGATAAAGTTAAAAAAACATTGTCTTTGAATAAAAAAGTTTATTTAAATTCCAACTATTTATTCAAATTTCGAGTATTGCTATTGACAATGATTAGGAATAAATTCCTGACATTGTTTCAGATGCAAATTAGGATTATCAAGACAATGTTGAAAAACTTCCTAAATAGCAAACTCAACAACCTCAAAAAGAAGTGAAATTAAAGAAATTCATCTATGGCCTTAAGAAAGTTTTCCGTCAATGGTATCACAAATTTCATCAAGTTATTATCTCGTACGGTTTTGAGTAGAGGTGGCATTTTAAAACCGTAAACCGAAAATTGACCGACCATCCATTGTTCGGTTGGTAACCAATCGACCATACTTTGGTTGGTAATCGACCAATCAGTTACCGACCTAACTCGGTAGCAGTTGCCGTTTTTGTTATCCATGTTGTCGTTTATTACCGACCGACCGACCAACAATTAATATACAACGTTTTTGTAATTTTAAACCAAGCATCTTGCATTAGTGCATCACTAAAGTCAGTCAGTAAATGAGTTAATGGTAAATAACTAAATAATTAATTTTTTATCCAAACCCTCACAGCCTTAGTTACTTCCTCACTTCATTTTTTTATACCCAAATCCCAAATCCCATTTTCGATTTTGGGATTTTCCCCCACTCCATTTCTCCCTCAAATATTCAAACCTTCACTTCCTCAGTTCCTTCCTCGATTCCTCCATTGCACAAAGCCGCACCCACACACAGCCTCACCTACACCACATCCCCGCGCCAGCGACACCACATCCCCGTACGGCCACACCCACATCCCCCACTAGCCCACTCCGATCACAGTTCCTCACTATTCCTCTGTCTCTCTTCCATCGGCCTTATCTTCGGTAAGATGATAGATCTATCTTATTATTGTGTAATGTGTATGTAGATCGTTTGACCTCAAGCTATATGCCATTCAAGCTTTGTGAAATATTGAATATGAAGTTCTTTTCCATTATGTGGGTTTTGCTGTGTGTGGTTGCTATGAGGTTTTGTTGTTTTGGTGTATTTTAGCTTGGTTGGTTGTAACCATGTACCGACCAAACCGACCGACCAATTCGGTAAAATCGAATGTCGGTTTGATTGTAAAATCGACCATGTCGGTTAAGTAACCGAACCGTGGCCACCCCTAGTTTTGAGGTAAATCCGGTTGATAATTATGTATATCTTAAGTTCAATGGGAGTAGCATTATCTTTCTGGTATTTTATGTTGATGATATCTTTTTTGCATTAGGAATATAGATACATTGACATTATTGTCGGGTATCCTAGGGTTATCACGAAAGAGATATATCGAAAGAATTCTTACCAGATTTGGCATGAAAGACTGCCATTCAGGAGATACTCCCATTATTAAATGAGACAATTTTTGTCTCAGCCAGTGCCCCAAAATAAGGTTAAAAAGAAAGAGATGCAAAAGATTTCTTATGCATTAGTTGTAGGGAGTCTGATGTATCATCACGTATGTACGCATCTGGATTTGGCGTTCATAGTAAGGATATTTGGCAGATATTTAAGTAACCCTATGATATATCTTCGGAAAGCAGGCAATTAAAGAGTTATATGGCATTTAAAGATAACAAAAGGATTATATACCTATGTATCGAAAATTAAATCAGCTGGAGATCATATGGTATTCTGATTTCAATTTTTGGATGGGATATAGCTTCAAAATTTTGTCATTAGGCTGCGGATTATGGATAGTGTCGAATGACTACTAAAGATATTTTGTGACAATAAATTGATTGTGCTATATTCGACAACATAAAATTTTCGAAAATCTAAAGCACATAGATATTAAGTTTTTTGTTGTTAAAAAAGAGTTCAGAGTTGTTATGTCTATAGAGCATATATGCACAAACTTCATGATTACGGATTCGTTTACTAAAGGCTTAACACATAAGGTATTTCATGAGCATATTGCTTATATGAGTTCGGTGTTATCTGATAATGTGCTAGTTTAGTGGGAGTTTGCATCATGGATGCTATTTTATTTAGACTCATATTTTCTGTAGAATAAAGAAGATGGTTTATTTTCATTTTAACACAAAATGTTTGTTTTTCCTTCCATTGTGGTTTAACATAAAGTTTTGAGGGTTAAAGTTAATCTCATTAAAGTTGGGCCAGTTGGAAATAGGCATGTCTAAGATTACATTGCATGTAATTTCCATGCTACTCATCCATATTTGATCTATGTTATTAAGTGTATTAACATGGTAATAGTCATGGTTTAATCACGACCTTAGTGTGATAAAAGTTGTGGTAATTCCATTGCTCATACATAAGATAGACCAGATTGTTTAAGGAGAAATTTAAGGATAAATAGCATATGGATGCGCGCTTAAAGAATTCCGTGATATAATTGTTTTCGGAGTAATATGTAGCCCAAGTGGGAGATTGTTAGAAAAATTATATTTTCTAATTGGCACTGATAAACGCATAATATTGTCATGCATAAGCTCTTTCCCAGAGTCGCATGACGCGTTTGTTGCTTTAATTATGCCTAATTATCCTCTTATCTCGAGATTAGTGTCTTGGCGAGTTTCGTATCTAACATCGTCCCGCTAGGTGTGCTTTTGTTGTGTTTCTATGTGTTTATAGGCATAGGATGCAATGGCCTTCGAATGATTGATCAAGCGCTAGTGAAAAGCTCGCAAAATGCTGATCTGAGGAATTTCCCAGAAGCATGATCGATCATGGGTTAACCATGATCGATCATGGTACAAACTGGCATTCAGGCAGAAGACCCCATGATCGATCATGGGTTGGCCATGATCGATCATGGCCCTTGCAACTTGGCCATTTCACACCCAAAATAGGCTATTTTAGTGGTTCAAGCTATTTTAGATATTTAGTTAGATATTTTGCAACCTTTTAATATATATTATTTCTCTTAGCTTCTTGGCTAAGATATCTAAGTTTTTGTTCAAGTTCTAGAGAGAAGGGGGAGCTAAAAACCTTGTAATTTCTTCTTCTTCTTGTAAGTTTACTTTGATTTTAAGAAATGAAGGCTTCTTCTATAATTCTTGTTTCGAGTATTATGGAGTAGTCTTTTACTAAGGTTACGGAGGTGAATCGCGATATAATATTCGGTGATTTATGGCTCAATCCATGTTTAAAGATTGAGAAATAGTTGTAAATCCTTTTCTTCTTCATTTCCTCCATTGTTACAAGCTTTCTAGGTTTATTCATAATAAATTAAGACTTTATATGCCTTGTATATTTAGTGCTTGGTTGTTAATGAACATATAACATATTTATATGGTTCTAGAAAGCTTGTAGTCTTTTTCCCCCATCCATGGAGCTTTTTCCCTCTTCATAGAATTTATGAATAGTTCTCAAAACTCCATAGATGGATTATAAATTTGTTTAGCTTATCTTTGATTCATTTATTGATATATTGAGTGCTTCTTACACTTTATGTGATACTTAGACTCTTTATTTTCTACCATAAGTGATAAATGATGAGATGACAAATTTATCCCATAGACTTCATTCCGTTCCATTGTTAGGATTCACTTTCTAATTTTCATTCTTTAAATCATGAGATTACCACACTTGCTTTATGTCAAATCTTTTAATGATGAGTTTGTCATACCTATCTCGGATTAGCTTCATTGGGAATGGGTTGCCTTGCTTCACACCCGTAGCTAAGAAGTAGGAATGATAACCTTGTCTATGGTGGAATGTTGTTTGTCTCTCTCTTGATATAGCTTTAACTCGGGAATGAGTCGCCTAGCGTCGCACCCTTTGCTATTGAGAGAAACACCAACATTCCCCATATCTTGAGAAACCTACTGTTGTAATCTTTGTATGAGCTAGTGATCACCGTCTCTTAAATCGTAACTAACCACCACCTACCTTAGTGCTTTCTTATTAATTTTCACAACTGTTTTACATTTACGTTGTTCTACAACAAATCCAACTCACATAAAATCTGAAAACCACTTAATCCGTAATCCATTCCATTCCTTTTCACTTATCCCTATGGTTCGACACTCGGACTTCCGAGACTATATTACAACTTGACGTGCCTGCACTTGGGCTATATCGCAACGCGCTATTTAAGCGGCGTCAAGTTTTTGGCGCCGTTGCCGGGGATAAGGCAAAAGGCGGATTCTGGGTTTTGTACAAAACCATTCTGTAAGTATTTCTCCCTATTTGATTAATTTATTTTTCTCCCTTATTTTCTGTTTTATTTTGTAGAGTTCCCAAGGAGTGATTCGAATCATTGTCCAAGCCCATGCAAGGGCGATTGTTCGTGGATATTCGAATTAGCCCTCCCACATCTCCAAGAATGGCAAACCAAGGTAGAGCCGCGGATCACGAGAGCGATAATGAAGGGGAAGGGGCCAACAATGTTCCTCCTGTTAGGACCATGAGAGACTACCTTCAACCGCCTCGGGCAACTTCAAACTCATGCATCGTGCTTCCTGCTGGCCAAGCCGGAGCGTTCTCTTTCAAACCGGGTATGCTTCAACATATCCCTTCTTTTCATGGTATGGAGTCGGAAAACCCATACTTGCACTTGAAAGACTTTGAAGAAGTCTGCTCCACATTTCGTGAGGCAAATATTAATGAGGATGTCATGCGTTTAAAGCTCTTTCCTTTCTCCCTAAAAGATAAAGGAAAAATTTGGCTAAATGCTCAAAGACCACAATCAATTCGGTCTTGGCAAGAGCTTCAAGCGGAATTTCTAAAAAAATTCTTTCCCGTTCATAGAACCAATGCTTTAAGAAGGGCGATATCTAATTTTTCGCCAAAAGAAAATGAAACTTTTTATAAGTGTTGGGAAAGATACAAGGAACTTCTAAACGCATGCCCTCACCATGGTCACGAAACGTGGAGCCTTGTTAGTTTTTTCTATGAATCTCTCACCCCTGATATGCGTACGTTTGTTGAGACCATGTGTAATGGTCAATTCTTAAGTAAGAATCCCGATGAGGCTTTATTGTATTTTGATGAATTAGCGGAAGGTGCTCAAAATTGAAACACCTATTCCGAGGAACCCAAAGCAAAAACTCAAGGAAGGGGTGGGTTGTACCAAGTGTCTAATGAGGATGACATGGGTGCGAGGTTATTCCAATTGTCTAAGAAAGTAGAGGCAATGGAAGCAAGTAAGTTTAAGGAGGTCAACGTAGTATCCTCGAGTCAGCTGTGTGTCATTTGTGAAAATTCAGGACACACTACCGAGGATTGTCCTACCAATCCCGCTTTCCGGGAAGTCCTCAAAAATCCCGCCCAAGTCAATGCTTTACACCAGTACAACCAAAACCGTAACCAAAACGATCCTTATTCTCAAAGGTACAATGAAGGATGGAAGAATCACCCCAATTTCAGTTGGGGAGGAAATCAAAGTCAGAACCACAACCAATATAATCAGAACCAAAGGCAACAACAACAACCTCAAAACTCTTTTGTTCCACCTCAGAATCAAAATCCCAACCAAAACTTGGAAGCTTTGTTGAGATCATTTGTGGACAAAACGGATCGTGATGTGGGTGAGTTAAAAACTCAAATGTCTAAACTCACCACCGCCCTAGCTACCCAAGAGAAGGGAAAATTCCCCTCTCAACCTTTAGTGAATCCTAGAGGTCAAGTTCAAGTAGTAGAGGGAGGAGAGTTTAGCTCCAAGATAGAAGAACTCAAATCTATCACAATCTTGAGAAGTGGGAAGGAGGTAGACAAAACTATTGTTCCTAAAACCCCCAAGGTGGCGGACATAGTTAATCCCACGCATGTTGAGGAGTCGGAGGTTGAAAAAGTTGTGAGTGAAGAGAGAGGAAGAGAGACAAGGAAAGGAGGATCTCGAAAAGATCAAAAATGGGATCAAAGTCCCATTTCCGGAGAGATTGAACCAACCGTCCAAGTCAAATACCGAGATTTTGGATGTTTTTAGGCAAGTGAAAATCAACATTCCATTGCTTGACGCGGTCAAGCAAATACCTTCGTATGCTAAGTTCCTCAAGGACTTATGCACGACAAAACGAAGGTTGAATGTTAAGAAGAAGGCCTTTATGGCGGAGCAAGTGAGCTCCATCATGCAAGGCACGAGAGCCCCTAAGTTCAAGGACCCCGGTTGCCCCACAATTTCGTGTGTCATAGGAAATTGTAGGATCAAAAATGCTTTGCTAGATTTGGGAGCAAGTGTGAACGTACTCCCATATTTTGTATATCAACAATTGGGGTTGGGTGAGTTGAAACCCACGAGGGTTACTATTCAATTAGCGGACCGATCCGTTAAGATACCAAGAGGGATAGTCGAGGATGTGCTTGTTCAAATTGACAAATTTTATTTTCCCGTTGACTTTATCATCCTCGACATGCAACCCGTGTCGAATCCCGCTAAGGAGATTCCAGTTATCCTTGGGCGACCATTTCTTGCTACTTCTAATGCCATAATAAATTGCAAGAATGGAATTGTGAAGTTAGCATTTGGAAACATGACTCTAGAGTTAAACGTGTTCTCTTTGAGCAATCAAAGAGACGACGATGATGATGAGGAAAGTGAACACGTGAACATGATAGAGTCATGTATTCAAGACCACTTTGTGGCAAATTTTGAATCGGAGTCAATGGAAGGTTATCTAACCACTTCCGATGAACCCGAGGATTGTATGCAAGTGTTTTCTTTGTCTGACAAACAGGTCGAATTCTTGAAAAAAGAAGAAAACACACAATCTCCTACCAAAAAGCTTGAAGGAAAAATGGATCTCAAGCTATTGCCGAGCAATTTGAAGTATGCCTTTTTGGGAGCTTCAGATACCTTCCCAGTTATCATCTCGTCCGAACTTTCGGATGACCAAGAAGGAAGGTTAGTTCATTTGCTTGGTAAATACAAAAAAGCTTTTGGGTGGACTCTAGCCGACCTCCAAGGAATAAGCCCTTTGATTTGTACACATAAAATTCACTTGGAGGATGGGGCAAAAACATCGAGACAATTTCAACGCCGGTTGAATCCTAACATGCAAGAAGTGGTTAGGAACGAGGTACTGAAATTGCTAGATGCAAAGATCATCTATCCGATCTCGGATAGTAAATGGGTTAGTCCAACTCAAGTGGTACCGAAAAAATCAGGTCTTACGGTAGTCAAGAACGAATCAAACGAATTGATTCCGCAAAGAGTCACCACCGGGTGGCGAATGTGTATTGACTACCGTAAACTCAATGAGGCAACTCGTAAAGATCATTTCCCCCTCCCCTTTTTGGATCAAACTCTAGAGAGGGTAGCGGGCCATGAATATTACTCTTTCCTCGATGGTTTTTCCGGGTACAATCAAATTGAGATTGACCTAGATGATCAAGAAAAAACCACCTTTACATGTCCTTTTGGCACTTTCGCTTATCGAAGAATGCCCTTTGGTCTATGTAATGCACCGGCCACTTTCCAACGGTGTATGCTAAGTATTTTTAGCGATATGGTGGAAAGGACTTTGGAAGTTTTTATGGATGACTTTACCGTTTATGGTAAGTCATTTGACAATTGCTTAGCTAACCTGGAACAGGTCCTGGAAAGATGCGTGGAAAAGCAATTGATATTGAATTGGGAGAAGTGCCATTTTATGGTCACCAAGGGAATCGTATTGGGGCACATCATTTCATCGGAAGGAATTGAAGTAGACAAAGCAAAGATCGAACTGATTTCTAAACTTCCTACACCCAAGAATGTAAAAGATGTCCGATCATTTCTGGGACATGCCGGGTTTTATAGGAGGTTCATCAAGAACTTCAGTTCTATCTCCAAGCCAATGTGTAATTTACTCCTCAAAGATGCACCATTTGAATGGGATGCCAAGTGCGAAGAAGCTTTTGTCTCTCTAAAGCATATGCTCACCACTGCGCCGATTATGCAGACACCGGATTGGAGCTTACCTTTCGAGCTCATGTGTGATGCGAGCGATTATGCAGTTGGAGCGGTTCTTGGTCAACGGAAAGACAAGAAACCGGGTGTAATTTACTATGCAAGTAGGACTTTGAATGATGCGCAAATGAATTACACCACGACAGAGAAAGAGCTCCTGGCAATTGTCTTCGCCTTGGACAAGTTTCGATCCTACTTGATAGGATCGCCCATCGTTGTCTTCACGGATCACGCGGCATTGAAGTACCTGTTCACAAAGAAGGATGCCAAGCCGCGACTTCTTAGATGGATACTCTTGTTGCAAGAATTTCATTTAAGCATCAAGGACAAAAAGGGAGTCGAGAACGTGGTGGCCGATCATCTATCTCGACTCACTTTCACGAACAACACCAAAGAAAGCCCGATCCAAGACTCGTTTCCGGATGAGCAATTGTTAGCAATCTCAACACTCCCATGGTATGCAGACATCGTGAATTATCTGGTGACCGACAAGATACCGAAGTCATGGGTTGCGCAAGACAGAAAAAGGTTCTTGAGCGAAGTGGGTCGATTTTACTGGGATGAACCGTACCTATTTAAATATTGTGCGGATCAGATCATCCGACGGGGCATCCCAGACGAAGAAGTGGAGAGAGTTCTGTCCTTCTGCCATTCCGAAGCTTGCGGAGGACACTTTTCAGCAAAGAAGACAACCGCTAAGATTTTGCAAAGCGGATTGTACTGGCCGTCGCTCTTCAAGGACGCACAACGCTTCTGCAAGGCATGTTAGAGATGCCAAATGCTTGGAGGGATCTCCAAGAGGAATATGATGCCTCTCAACCCAATTCTGATGATCGAAATCTTCGACTGTTGGGGCATCGACTTTATGGGACCATTCCCATCCTCCTACGGTAACCTTTACATTTTAGTTGCCGTAGATTATGTTTCAAAATGGGTGGAAGCCCAAGCGTGCAAGAAAAACGACCACAAAGTGGTGATCCGATTTCTGAAAGAACACATTCTTGCACGTTTTGGCACCCCCAAGGCAATAATAAGCGATGGCGGTACTCACTTTTGCAATAAACCGTTTCAATCATTAATGCAAAAGTACGGTGTAAATCACAAAGTATCGCTCGCTTATCATCCTCAAACTAATGGTCAAGCCGAGTTGGCAAATAGGGAGATCAAACAGATTCTAGAGAAAACGGTAAACCCGAACCGCAAGGATTGGTCGTTAAGACTGACCGATGCACTTTGGGCTTACCGTACTGCGTACAAAACAACTCTAGATATGTCTCCCTATCGTATAGTGTACGGAAAACCATGTCATTTGCCAGTAGAGTTGGAACACAAATCATACTGGGCAATTAAGATGGTTAATTGCGATTTGAAAAAAGCTGGGCTTGACCGTAAGTTGCAATTAGATGAAATAGAGGAGTTGAGAAGAGATGCATATGTCAATGCGAAGATAAATAAGGAACGTGCAAAAATTTTTCATGATAAATCCATTTTGAGAAAAGAATTTAAACTCGGGCACAAAGTTCTTGTTTATGATACTCGTCTGCATCTTTTCCCGGGAAAATTGAAGTCTCGATGGACCGGCCCATACGTTGTTCGACACGTATTTCCTTTTGGGGCTGTGGAAATTGAGGATCCCAAAACCGGCTTCGTGTTCAAAGTGAACGGTCAACGTCTTAAGCCGTTTTTGGAATTCCCACCTCGAGAGGAGTCCACCCCTCTCGAAGACCCGACCTATGCCTAACAAGCATGGGTCGATTTTGTAAATAATAGTTTTGTTAGTATTTTTGAGTTTCAGGAATTTCCATCGGAGAGTCGGGTGTGATTGGGAAAGTTTGAATCAAGTTAAGGGGAAGAATTAAGGTGTAGAAGAGCAAAGCAGGCAAACAAAATTTTTCTGGCAGATTGATCCATGATCGATCATGCCCTCCCCATGATCGATCATGGGTGAAAATTTTCGAATGCAATTTGAAGCAAGATCGATCATGAGCAACCCATGATCGATCATGGAAAAAACACCATATGGGCAGAGCACAGCATGATCGATCATGGTCATACCATGATCGATCATTGTACAAATAATGGCTGGGCAGAGCAACCCATGATCGATCATGGGTTGGCCATGATCGATCATGGCCGCGACTTAAAACAGGGGAGCCGTAAAATCTCGACCATTTCTCACTTCCTCTTCTCCCAAATCCATTTCGAGCTCTAGCCCTTTCTCCCCCATTCTTCCTAAATCTTCTCTAAACACCATTTCCATCCATCCCCACCTAGATTCAACCATCAAATCCCTCAATTTCCAACCCCAATCATCAAACCCATCTCAAAAAATCCCCTTTTTCCCTCTCTCATCACCATTTTCGAGCCCTAGCAACTCAAAGCTTCAAATTCCTCCTCTCCACCTCCTCTAAAGCATAGCATTCCTCCATTATGTCTTCCTCCAACCCTCCCACTAAGCCGCTTACCATTGAAGCCGCGAGAGGCGGCTATCGCGGATTTCGGAGCCGTCAAGAATTTGAGTGGTGGAACTACGCCTTCAAGACGAGGACGGTAGTGATAGAGAGGCCGGTTTTCATCGGTACGCTGGACGATTTCCCCCAGCGAGCAACGTTTGAGCGGTATCCGGAATGGATTGACTACTTGCGTCAACCAGGTACTCAATGTAATCTCACCATTTGTCGTGAATTTATTGCAAGTTTGATTCAAGTTCCCGATACACCATATACATATGTTGCTCATGTTCGAGGCAGAACGGTTCCGTTTAACCTCGAAGTGTTGACTGAGATTACGGGAATCTCAGCTTTGCCACCTAATGCTCATGACCTCCCCTATTCGGACACTACCAACTATTTAGAGCCGAGGCCTAGCGATCTAGCCACATTTTTAGCCGGTGAACCCAGAGAATGGATTGGGAACCAATTCGATAGGAGCCACATACGTGAAGGATTTAGAACTCTTTGGCTGGTAATTGCCAACGCTTTGGACCCAACTTCCCATACCCAGCACCTTTACCCGTCTCAGGCTTATGTACTATACGCCATAGCAACGAACAAGCGCTGCTGCTTGTTGCGTCATATCATTGGGCGAATAGCGCGAATCATCGATTTGGTTGCCCACAATGAAACAATCAAATTTGGGTCTTTGATCACTAAGGTGTGTTTGCGAGCGGGGGTAATTGAGAGAGCCGACGATGTGAAGAAAATGCCTAGGGCACCGCTGAATAGGTCCACCCAAACTCGAGCCGCTGGTCAACTGAGGAACAGGCCGAGTTCTTCCACAGCCGCACCACAACAGGGTGATAGCGAAGAAGAAGGGGCAGAGGAAGCAGGAGCGGATGTTCCGGGTCAGTCAAGGCGTAGAAGAAGGGCAAGCTCTGGGCCTGTGGATGACAATAGGGAGTTCATTAGAGAGCAGTTTGAACAAATGACTGCCTTGATCCACAACGGATTCGCGGGTGTGAATGAGAGGGTGGAGATTATGATATCGCGACAGGACCGTCTACAAGCAGAGATAGCAGCCCAGGTCGAGGCACAAGTTGCAGAGCAGATGGCAGCTCAGCAGGAGTTCATACGCCAGCAGTTCGAGGCGTTGTATGGTCGTTTTCCACCACCCCCACCTTCTGATATGTGATGATGATGTGATAGCCTGAAAACTCTTTAAGTACCTATATTTATGCTTAGTTTTATTTTATTTCTTTTGGGTTGTATTAGAATTGAGACTTGATGTTAACTCTAGAACTTGGTTTTAATGATTGAATATTATAGTTTTTGCTTTTGAATTCTAATTCTAACCCGTTTTGTGAATAGTTTTTGTTTATCTCTTATTTTTGTCTCATGGAGAGCAAAGCCATCGTAGCCCTTCCGTGCGTTGTTATTGTTCTCTTTACATTGAGGACAATGTGTGTTTCAAGTTGAGGGGGGTACGTTATTTTGTGTTTATTTTGTTTGGCTTGCTATCAGTCATTCCCATGAGTAGAAGAGATTTGTTCAATTTTTTTGAGAAGTTTGAAAATTGATGATTGATTGATATTTTGTTCGATGTAGATTATTGTTTCATTAGCTTTTGGCTTGAATTCTTTGATCTAGATAGGATGTTGAATGATAATCTAAATTGCTTTGCTCCGCTTAGTCTCATATCCCGTCATATTTGCCTGTTCCGCATACTAGATTGATTTGGTTGATTTCAATTCGGTAATAACACTTAGATTTATTTTCATAGAGAGAAGAGAAATTTTTGTCCAAAAATAATGGAAGCTCTTTCGAAAAGATCCTCCAATGAGAGGACAAAAGCATAGCACTTTGACAACTTGGATGACTTTTATCATAATATTGACTTAAAGCTTCACTTGACTAAATCTTAAGTCTCTTTGTCTAATATTATGGATGGGTAGAGGTTACCATATGGGAAAGGGTGAATAGCTTCCTTCAAGCTCCAATGAATGAGCAGTAATTTTGAAAAATTTCATAAGTGAGACCGCTACCCCCCGTAGAGATGAAAACCGCCCTGAACTAATTTAGCGAAATTTCCAAGTAAAAGATAAAGAAAGTGCTTAGAATTGACAAATCTTTGAGCTTTTGTTTTTGAAAAAGTTCTCTCTTCCTTCTCGAATGATTATGACTCTTTGTGTTTATATTGAATTGCTTGAATCAAAGTCTAGTATGTGAGCATTAGAGAATATGGGATTGTGTTCTAAAGGAGATAGGCGAATTAGATGATCATTCGAAAGTCCGTCGTTCTGGAAAATTGATAGTAATGCCTCTTGCTTTGCAAATTGAAACTTGAATCTTCATTCTCATCATTCATCATGATCAAACTTCTAATGTTTGTAGGTATCATTTCTGAAAACCTTCACGAGATGCAACTCGTCTTCTTTGGGAACTTAGAAGTTAACAATTTTTTTTTGTATAGCATAGTGCTTTTGTAATTATATATTTTTGTCTTGCTAAGGGACTAGTAAGAGATAAGTTGAGGGGAGTTGATAAACGCATAATATTGTCATGCATAAGCTCTTTCCTAGAGTCGCATGACGCGTTTGTTGCTTTAATTATGCCTAATTATCCTCTTATCTCGAGATTAGTGTCTTGGCGAGTTTCGTATCTAACATCGTCCCGCTAGGTGTGCTTTTGTTGTGTTTCTATGTGTTTATAGGCATAGGATGCAATGGCCTTCGAATGATTGATCAAGCGCTAGTGAAAAGCTCGCAAAATGCTGATCTGAGGAATTTCCCAGAAGCATGATCGATCATGGGTTAACCATGATCGATTATGGTACAAACTGGCATTCAGGCAGAAGACCCCATGATCGATCATGGGTTGGCCATGATCGATCATGGCCCTTGCAACTTGGCCATTTCACACCCAAAATGGGCTATTTTAGTGGTTCAAGCTATTTTAGATATTTAGTTAGATATTTTGCAACCTTTTAATATATATTATTTCTCTTAGCTTCTTGGCTAAGATATCTAAGTTTTTGTTCAAGTTCTAGAGAGAAGGGGGAGCTAAAAACCTTGTAATTTCTTCTTCTTCTTGTAAGTTTACTTTGATTTTAAGAAATGAAGGCTTCTTCTATAATTCTTGTTTCGAGTATTATGGAGTAGTCTTTTACTAAGGTTACGGAGGTGAATCTGACGCCGAATAAATAACGCGCTTCGATATAGCCCAAGTGCAGGCACGTCAAGTTGTAATATAGTCTCGGAAGTCCGAGTGTCGAACCACAGGGATAAGTGAAAAGGGATGGAATGGATTACGGATTAAATGGTTTCCAGATTTGTGTAAGTTGGATTTGTTGTGAAACAACGGAAATGTAAAACGGTTTGAAAATTAATAAGAAAGCACTAAGGTAAGTGGAGGTTAGTTACGATTTAAGAGACGGTGATCACTAGCTCATACAAAGATTACAACACTAGGTTTCTCAAGATATGGGAAATGTTGGTGTTTCTCTCACTAGCAAAGGGTGCGACGCTAGGCGACTCATTCCCGGGTTGAAGCTATATCCGAGAAAGAGACAAACAACATTCAACCAAAAACGAAGCCACCATTCCTATCTCTTAGCTACGGGTGTGAAGCAAGGCAACCCATTCCCGATGAAGCTAATCCGAGATAGATATGACAAACTCATCATTAAAAGATTTAACATAGAGCAAGTGTATGTAATCTCATGGTTTAAAGAATGAAAATTAGAAAGTGAATCCTAACAATGAAACGGAATGAAGTTTATGAGATAAATTTGTCAACTCATCGTTTATCACTTATGGTAGAAAATAAAGAGTCTAAGTATCACATAAAGTGTAAGAAGCACTCAATATATCAATAAATGAATCAAAGATAAGCTAAACAAATTTATAATCCATCTATGGAGTTTTAAGAACTATTCATAATTTCTATGAAGAGGGAAAAAGCTCCATGGATGGGGGAAAAAGACTACAAGCTTTCTAGGACCATATAAATATGTTGTATGTTCATTAACAACCAAGCACTAAATATACAAGGCATATAAAGTCTTAATTTATTATGAATAAACCTAGAAAGCTTGTAACAATGGAGGAAATGAAGAAGAAAAGGATTTACAACTATTTCTCAATCTTTAAACATGGATTGAGCCATAAATTACCGAATATTATATCGCGATTCACCTCCGTAACCTTAGTAAAAGACTACTCCATAATACTCGAAACAAGAATTATAGAAGAAGCCTTCATTTCTTGAAATCAAAGTAAACTTACAAGAAGAAGAAGAAATTACAAGGTTTTTAGCTCCCCCTTTTCTCTAGAACTTCAACAAAAAAACTTAGATCTCTTAGCCAAGAAGCTAAGAGAAGTAATATATATTAAAAAGTTGCAAAATATCTAACTAAATATCTAAAATAGCTTGAACCACTAAAATAGCCCATTTTGGGTGTGAAATGGCCAAGTTGCAAGGGCCATGATCGATCATGGCCAACCCATGATCGATCATGGGGTCTTCTGCCTGAATGCCAGTTTGTACCATGATCGATCATGGTTAACCCATGATCGATCATGCTTCTGGGAAATTCCTCAGATCAGCATTTTGCGAGTTTTTTCACTAGCGCTTGATCAATCATTCGAAGGCCATTGCATCCTATGCCTATAAACACATAGAAACACAACAAAAGCACACCTAGCGGGACGATGTTAGATACGAAACTCGCCAAGACACTAATCTCGAGATAAGAGGATAATTAGGCATAATTAAAGCAACAAACGCGTCATGCGACTCTGGGAAAGAGCTTATGCATGACAATATTATGCGTTTATCAACTCCCCTCAACTTATCTCTTGCTAGTCCCTTAGCAAGACAAAAATATATAATTACAAAAGCACTATGCTATACAAAAAAAAAAAAAAATTGTTAACTTCTAAGTTCCCAAAGAAGACGAGTTGCATCTCGTGAAGGTTTTCAGAAATGATACCTACAAACATTAGAAGTTTGATCATGATGAATGATGAGAATGAAGATTCAAGTTTCAATTTGCAAAGCAAGAGGCATTACTATCAATTTTCCAGAACGACGGACTTTCGAATGATCATCTAATTCGTCTATCTCCTTTATAACACAATCCCATATTCTCTAATGCTCACATACTAGACTTTGATTCAAGCAATTCAATATAAACACAAAGAGTCATAATCATTCGAGAAGGAAGAGAGAACTTTTTCAAAAACAAAAGCTCAAAGATTTGTCAATTCTAAGTACTTTCTTTATCTTTTACTTGGAAATTTCGCTAAATTAGTTCAGGGCGGTTTTCATCTCTACGGGGGGCAGCGGTCTCACTTATGAAATTTCTCATTACTGCTCATTCATTGGAGCTTAAAGGAAGCTATTCACCCTTTCCCATATGGTAACCTTTACCCATCCGTAATATTAGACAAAGAGACTTAAGATTTAGTCAAGTGAAGCTTTAAGTCAATATTAGGATAAAAGTCATCCAAGTTATCAAAGTGCTATGCTTTTGCCCTCTCATTGGAGGATCTTTTCGAAAGAGCTTCCATCATTTTTGGACAAAAATTCCTCTTCTCTCAATGAAAATAAATCTAAGTGTTATTACCGAATTGGAAACAACCAAAGCAATCTAGCATGTGGAGCAAGAGAATATAACGGGATATGAGACTAAGTGGAGCAAGGCAATTTAGATTATCATTCAAATTCCTATCTAGATCAAAGATTTCAAGCCAAAAGCTAATGAAACAATAATCTACATCGAACAAAATATCAATCAATCATCAATTTTCAAACTTCTCAAAAAAAAAAAATTGAACAAATCTCTTCTACTCATGGGAATGACTGATAGCAAGCCAAACAAAATAAACACAAAATAAACGTACCCCCCTCAACTTGAAACACACATTGTCCTCAATGTAAAGAGAACAATAACAACGCACGGAAGGGCTACAATGGCTTTGCTCTCTATGAGGCAAAAATAAGAGATAAACAAAAACTATTCACAAAACGGGTTAGAATTAGAATTCGAAAACAAAAACCATAACATTCAACTAATAAAACCAAGTTCTAAAGTTAACATCATGTCAGGAATCTAATACAACCCAAAAGGAATAAAATAAAACTAAGCATAAATATAACTACTTAACGAGTTTTCAGGCTATCTCATCATCATCACATCTCAGGTGGTGGGGGTGGTGGAAAACGACCATACAACGCCTCGAACTGCTGGCGTATGAACTCCTGCTGGGTCGCCATCTGAGCTGCAACTCGTGCCTCGACCTGGGCTGCAATATCTGCCTCCAAACGGTCCTGACGCAATACCATAATCTCTACCCTCTCATTGACGCTAACAAACCCGGTCTGCATCAAAGCAGTCATCTGCTCAAACTGCTTTCTCATGAATTCCCTATTGTCATCCACAGGCCCAGAGCTTGCCCTTCTTCTACGCCTTGACTGACCCGGAACATCCGCTCCTGCTTCCTCTGCCCCTTCTTCTTCGCTATCACCCTGTTGTGGTGCGGCTGTGGAAGAACTCGGCCTGTTCCTCAGTTGACCAGCGGCTCGAGTTTGGGTGGACCTATTCAGCGGTGCCCTAGGCATTTTCTTCACATCGTCGGCTCTCTCAATTACCCCCGCTCGCAAACAGACCTTAGTGATCAAAGACCCAAATTTGATTGTTTCATTGTGGGCAACCAAATCGATGATTCGCGCTATTCGCCCAATGATATGACGCAACAAGCAGCAGCGCTTGTTCGTTGCTATGGCGTATAGTACATAAGCCTGAGACGGGTAAAGGTGCTGGGTATGGGAAGTTGGGTCCAAAGCGTTGGCAATTACCAGCCAAAGAGTTCTAAATCCCTCACGTATGTGGCTCCTATCGAATTGGTTCCCAATCCATTCTCTGGGTTCACCGGCTAGAAATGTGGCTAGATCGTTAGGCCTCGGCTCTAAATAGTTGGTAGTGTCCGAATAGGGGAGGTCATGAGCATTAGGTGGCAAAGCTGAGATTCCCGTAATCTCAGTCAACACTTTGAGGTTAAACGGAACCGTTCTGCCTCGAACATGAGCAACATATGTATATGGTGTATCGGGAACTTGAATCAAACTTGCAATAAATTCACGACAAATGGTGAGATTACATTGAGTACCTGGTTGACGCAAGTAGTCAATCCATTCCGGATACCGCTCAAACGTTGCTCGCTGGGGGAAATCGTCCAGCGTACCGATGAAGACCGGCCTCTCTATCACTACCGTCCTCGTCTTGAAGGCGTAGTTCCACCACTCAAATTCTTGACGGCTCCGAAATCCGCGATAGCCGCCTCTCGCGGCTTCAATGGTAAGCGGCTTAGTGGGAGGGTTGGAGGAAGACATAATGGAGGAATGCTATACTTTAGAGGAGGTGGAGAGGAGGAATTTGAAGCTTTGAGTTGCTAGGGCTCGAAAATGGTGATGAGAGAGGGAAAAGGGGATTTTTGAGATGGGTTTGATGATTGAGGTTTGAAATTGGAAGATTTGAGGGTTGATTCTAGGTGGGGGAGGTTGGTAATGGTGTTTGGGGAAGGTTTGGGATCAAAGGGGGAAGAGGGGCTAGGGTTTGGAAGAGATTTGGGAGAAGGGGAAGTGCAAAATGGGGGTTTAGAAACGGCGCCCCTGTTTTATTACGGGACCATGATCGATCATGGTATACCCATGATCGATCATGGGTCATTCTGTCCAGTTGATCTTTTGTACAATGATCGATTGTGGGATTTCCATGATCGATCATGCTGCCTTCTGACTAAATGCTCCATCTTCCATGATCGATCATGGAATTACATGATCGATCATGCTCTATGCTGCCTGAGAAAATTTTCACCCATGATCGATCATGGGTAGGGCATGATCGATCATGGACCAATCTGCCAGCCAAAAATTTTCTTTGCTTTCTTTGATCTAAAACACCTTATTTATCCCCTCAACTTGGTCCGTTCAGACTTAATGACACCCGACTCTTCGATGACAATTCCTGATACTCAAAAACACTAACAAAAACAAACATTATTTACAAAATCGACCCATGCCTTTTAGGCATAAGTCGGGTCTTCGAGAGGGGTGGACTCCTCTCGAACTGGGAATTCCAAAAACGGCTTAAGACGTTGTCCATTCACCTTGAAAATGTAGCCGGTTTTGGGATCCTCAACATTCACAGCCCCAAAAGGAAATACTTGACGGACAACATAGGGGCCGGTCCAACGAGACTTTAACTTCCCGGGGAAGAGATGCAACCGAGTGTCATAAACAAGAACTTTGTGCCCAAGTTTGAATTCTTTCCTCAAAATGGATTTATCATGAAAGATTTTGGCACGTTCCTTGCTTATTTTTGCATTATCATAAGCATCTCTTCTTAACTCCTCAATTTCATTAATTTGCAACTTACGGTCAAGCCCGGCTTTTGTCAAATCGCACTTAACCATCTTAATTGCCCAGTATGATTTGTGTTCCAACTCTACTGGCAAATGACATGGTTTTCCGTACACTATACGATAGGGAGACATATCTAGAGTTGTTTTGTACGCAGTACGGTAAGCCCAAAGTGCATCGGTCAGTCTTAACGACCAATCCTTGTGGTTCGGGTTTACCGTTTTCTCTAGAATCTGTTTGATCTCCCTATTTGCCAACTCGGCTTGACCATTAGTTTGAGGATGATAAGCGAGCGAAACTTTGTGGTTTACACCATACTTTTGCATTAATGATTGAAATGTTCTGTTGCAAAAGTGAGTACCGCCATCGCTTATTATTGCCTTGGGAGTACCAAAACGTGCAAGAATGTGTTCTTTCAGAAATCGGATCACCACTTTGTGATCATTTTTCTTGCACGCTTGGGCTTCTACCCATTTTGAAACGTAATCTACGGCAACTAAAATGTAAAGATTACCGTAGGATGATGGGAAAGGTCCCATGAAGTCGATGCCCCAGCAATCGAAGATTTCAATCATCAAGATGGGATTTAGTGGCATCATGTTCCTTTTAGAGATCCCTCCAAGCATTTGGCATCTTTGGCATGCCTTGCAAAAGCGTTGTGCATCCTTAAACAGCGACGGCCAGTATAATCCGCTTTGCAAAATCTTCGCGGCGGTCTTCTTTGCCGAAAAGTGTCCTCCGCAAGCCTCATTATGACAGAAGGATAGAGCTCTCTCCACTTCTTCCTCCGGGATGCACCTCCGGATAATCTGATCCGCACAATACTTAAACAGGTACGGTTCATCCCAATAGAAGCGACCCACTTCGCTCAAAAACCTTTTTCTATCTTGTGCGCCCCATGACTTTGGTATCTTGTCAGTTACAAGATAATTTATTATGTCTGCATACCATGGGAGCGTTGAGATTGCCAATAATTGCTCGTCTGGAAACGAATCTTGGATCGGACTTTCTTCAATGTTGTTCGTAAAAGTGAGTCGAGACAGATGATCGGCCACCACATTCTCGACTCCCTTTTTGTCCTTGATGCTCAAATGGAATTCTTGCAATAGGAGTATCCACCTCAAAAGCCGCAGCTTGGCATCTTTCTTTGTGAATAGGTACTTCAACGCCGCATGATCCGTGAAAATCACAATTGGCGATCCTATCAAATAGGATCGAAACTTGTCTAGGGCGAAAACAATTGCTAGGAGCTCTTTCTCTGTCGTGGTGTAATTCATTTGCGCATCATTTAAAGTCCTACTTGCATAGTATATCACACCCGGTTTCTTGTCTTTCCTTTGACCAAGAACCGCTCCCACCGCGTAGTCACTTGCGTCGCACATGAGCTCGAATGGCATGCTCCAATCCGGTGCTTGCATAATCGGTGCAGTGGTGAGCATATGCTTCAGAGTGACGAAAGCTTCCTCGCAGTTGGCGTTCCACTCAAACGGTGCGTCCTTGAGAAGCAAATTGCACATTGGCTTGGAAATGGAACTGAAGTTCTTGATAAACCTTCTATAAAACCCAGCATGTCCTAGAAATGATCGGACATCTTTGACATTCTTGGGCGTAGGAAGTTTAGCAATCAAATCGATTTTAGCTTTATCCACTTCAATTCCTTCAGACGAAATGATGTGCCCCAAAACAATTCCCTTGGTAACCATAAAATGGCACTTTTCCCAATTCAACACCAATTGTTTTTCCACGCATCTTCCCAAAACCTGTTCCAGGTTAGTCAAGCAATTGTCGAATGACTTACCATAGACGGTAAAGTCATCCATAAAAACTTCCAAAGTCCTTTCGACCATATCACTAAAAATACTTAGCATGCACCGTTGGAAAGTGGCCGGTGCATTACATAGACCAAAGGGCATTCTCCGATAAGCAAAGGTGCCAAAAGGACATGTAAAGGTGGTTTTTTCTTGATCATCTAGGTCAATCTCAATTTAATTATACCCGGAAAAACCATCGAGGAAAGAGTAATATTCATGACCCGCTACCCTCTCTAGAGTTTGATCCAAAAAGGGGAGGGGGAAATGATCTTTACGAGTTGCCTCATTGAGTTTACGGTAGTCGATACACATTCGCCACCCGGTGATGACTCTTTGCGGAATCAACTCGTTTGATTCGTTCTTGACTACCGTAAGACCTGATTTTTTCGGTACCACTTGAGTTGGACTAACCCATTTACTATCCGAGATTGGATAGATGATCTTTGCATCCAACAATTTCAACACCTCGTTCCTAACCACTTCTTGCATGTTAGGATTCAACCGGCGTTGAAATTGTCTCGATGTTTTTGCCCCATCCTCCAAGTGAATTTTATGTGTACAAATCAAAGGGCTTATGCCTTGAAGGTCGGCCAGAGTCCACCCAAAAGCTTTTTTGTATTTGCCCAGCAAATGAACTAACCTTCCTTCTTGGTCATCCGAAAGCTCGGATGAGATGATAACAGGAAAAGTATCTGAAGTTCCCAAGAAGGCATACTTCAAATTGCTCGGTAATAGCTTGAGATCCATTTTTCCATCAAGCTTTTTGGTGGGAGATTGTGTGTTTTCCTCTTTCTCCAAAAACTCAACATGTTTGTCACACAAGGAAAACACTTGCATACAATCCTCGGGTTCATCGGAAGTGGTTAGATAACCTTCCGTTGACTCCGATTCGAAATTTGCCACAAAGTGGTCTTGGATACATGACTCTATCATGTTCACGTGTTCACTTTCCTCATCATCATCGTCGTCTCTTTGATTGCTCAAAGAGAACACGTTTAGCTCTAAAGTCATGTTTCCAAATGCTAACTTCACAATTCCATTCTTGCAATTTATTATGGCATTAGAAGTAGCAAGAAATGGTCGCCCAAGGATAACTGGAATCTCCTTAGCGGGATTCGACACGGGTTGCATGTCGAGGATGATAAAGTCAACGGGAAAATAAAACTTGTCAATTTGAACAAGCACATCCTCGACTATCCCTCTTGGTATCTTAACGGATCGGTCCGCTAATTGAATAGTAACCCTCGTGGGTTTCAACTCACCCAACCCCAATTGTTGATATACAGAATATGGGAGTACGTTCACACTTGCTCCCAAATCTAGCAAAGCATTTTTGATCCTACAATTTCCTATGACACACGAAATTGTGGGGCAACCGGGGTCCTTGAACTTAGGGGCTCTCGTGCCTTGCATGATGGAGCTCACTTGCTCCGCCATAAAGGCCTTCTTCTTAACATTCAACCTTCGTTTTGTCGTGCATAAGTCCTTGAGGAACTTAGCATACGAAGGTATTTGCTTGACCGCGTCAAGCAATGGAATGTTGATTTTCACTTGCCTAAAAACATCCAAAATCTCGGTATTAGACTTGGACGGTTGGTTCAATCTCTCCGGAAATGGGACTTTGATCCCATTTTTGATCTTTTCGAGATCCTCCTTTCCTTGTCTCTCTTCCTCTCTCTTCTTCTCTTCACTCACAACTTTTTCAACCTCCGACTCCTCAACATGCGTGGGATTAACTATGTCCGCCACCTTGGGGGTTTTAGGAACAATAGTTTTGTCTACCTCCTTCCCACTTCTCAAGATTGTGATAGATTTGAGTTCTTCTATCTTGGAGCTAGACTCTCCTCCCTCTACTACTTGAACTTGACCTCTAGGATTTGCTAAAGGTTGAGAGGGGAATTTTCCCTTCTCTTGGGTAGCTAGGGCGGTGGTGAGTTTAGACATTTGAGTTTTTAACTCACCCACATCACGATCCGTTTTGTCCACAAATGATCTCAACAAAGCTTCCAAGTTTTGGTTGGGATTTTGATTCTGAGGTGGAACAAAAGAGTTTTGAGGTTGTTGTTGTTGCCTTTGGTTCTGATTATATTGGTTGTGGTTCTGACTTTGATTTCCTCCCCAACTGAAATTGGGGTGATTCTTCCATCCCTCATTGTACCTTTGAGAGTAAGGATCATTTTGGTTACGATTTTGGTTGCTATTTTGGTTGTACTGGTGCAAAACATTGACTTGGGCGG
Source organism: Lonicera japonica (assembly GCA_021464415.1). Classification (NCBI taxonomy): domain Eukaryota; kingdom Viridiplantae; phylum Streptophyta; class Magnoliopsida; order Dipsacales; family Caprifoliaceae; genus Lonicera; species Lonicera japonica. The sequence goes on from CM038468.1 coordinate 23,188,415, forward strand.
GATCTTTGAGGACTTCCCGAAAAGCGGGAATGGTAGGACAATCCTCGGTAGTGTGTCCTGAATTTTCGCAAATGACACACAACTGACTCGAGGATACTACATTGACCTCCTTAAGCTTACTTGCTTCCATTGCCTCTACCTTCTTAGATAATTGGAATAACCTTGCCCCCATGTCATCCTCATTAGACACTTGGTACAACCCACCCCTTCCTTGAGTTTTTGCTTTGGGTTCCTCGGAATAGGTGTTCCAATTTTGAGCACCTTCCGCTAATTCATCAAAATACAATAAAGCCTCATCGGGATTCTTACTTAAGAATTGACCATTACACATGGTCTCAACAAACGTACGCATATCAGGGGTGAGAGATTCATAGAAAAAACTAACAAGGCTCCACGTTTCGTGACCATGGTGAGGGCATGCGTTTAGAAGTTCCTTGTATCTTTCCCAACACTTATAAAAAGTTTCATTTTCTTTTGGCGAAAAATTAGATATCGCCCTTCTTAAAGCATTGGTTCTATGAACGGGAAAGAATTTTTTTAGAAATTCCGCTTGAAGTTCTTGCCAAGACCGAATTGATTGTGGTCTTTGAGCATTTAGCCAAATTTTTCCTTTATCTTTTAGGGAGAAAGGAAAGAGCTTTAAACGCATGACATCCTCATTAATATTTGCCTCACGAAATGTGGAGCAGACTTCTTCAAAGTCTTTCAAGTGCAAGTATGGGTTTTCCGACTCCATACCATGAAAAGAAGGGATATGTTGAAGCATACCCGGTTTGAAAGAGAACGCTCCGGCTTGACCAGCAGGAAGCACGATGCATGAGTTTGAAGTTGCCCGAGGCGGTTGAAGGTAGTCTCTCATGGTCCTAACAGGAGGAACATTGTTGGCCCCTTCCTCTTCATTATCGCTCTCGTGATCCTCGTTTCTACCTTGGTTTGCCATTCTTGGAGATGTGGGAGGGCTAATTCGAATGTCCACAAACAGTCGCCCTTGCATGAGCTTGGACAACGATTCGAATCGCTCCTCGGGAATTCTACAAAATCAAACAAAAATAAGGGAGAAAAATAAATTAATTAAATGGAGAGAAATACTTACATAATGGTTTTGTACAAAACCCGAAATTCGCCTTTTTGCCTTATCCCCGGCAACGGCGCCAAAAACTTGACGCCGAATAAATAACGCGCTTCGATATAGCCCAAGTGCAGGCACGTCAAGTTGTAATATAGTCTCGAAAGTCCGAGTGTCGAACCACAGGGATAAGTGAAAAGGGATGGAATGGATTACGGATTAAATGGTTTCCAGATTTGTGTAAGTTGGATTTGTTGTGAAACAACGGAAATGTAAAACGGTTTGAAAATTAATAAGAAAGCACTAAGGTAAGTGGAGGTTAGTTACGATTTAAGAGACGGTGATCACTAGCTCATACAAAGATTACAACACTAGGTTTCTCAAGATATGGGAAATGTTGGTGTTTCTCTCATTAGCAAAGGGTGCGACGCTAGGCGACTCATTCCCGGGTTGAAGCTATATCCGAGAAAGAGACAAACAACATTCAACCAAAAACGAAGCCACCATTCCTATCTCTTAGCTACGGGTGTGAAGCAAGGCAACCCATTCCCGATGAAGCTAATCCGAGATAGATATGACAAACTCATCATTAAAAGATTTAACATAAAGCAAGTGTATGTAATCTCATGGTTTAAAGAATGAAAATTAGAAAGTGAATCCTAACAATGAAACGGAATGAAGTTTATGAGATAAATTTGTCAACTCATCGTTTATCACTTATGGTAGAAAATAAAGAGTCTAAGTATCACATAAAGTGTAAGAAGCACTCAATATATCAATAAATGAATCACAGATAAACTAAACAAATTTATAATCCATCTATGGAGTTTTAAGAACTATTCATAATTTCTATGAAGAGGGAAAAAGCTCCATGGATGGGGGAAAAAGACTACAAGCTTTCTAGGACCATATAAATATGTTGTATGTTCATTAACAACCAAGCACTAAATATACAAGGCATATAAAGTCTTAATTTATTATGAATAAACCTAGAAAGCTTGTAACAATGGAGGAAATGAAGAAGAAAAGGATTTACAACTATTTCTCAATCTTTAAACATGGATTGAGCCATAAATTACCGAATATTATATCGCGATTCACCTCCGTAACCTTAGTAAAAGACTACTCCATAATACTCGAAACAAGAATTATAGAAGAAGCCTTCATTTCTTGAAATCAAAGTAAACTTACAAGAAGAAGAAGAAATTACAAGGTTTTTAGCTCCCCTTTTCTCTAGAACTTCAACAAAAAAACTTAGATCTCTTAGCCAAGAAGCTAAGAGAAGTAATATATATTAAAAAGTTGCAAAATATCTAACTAAATATCTAAAATAGCTTGAACCACTAAAATAGCCCATTTTGGGTGTGAAATGGCCAAGTTGCAAGGGCCATGATCGATCATGGCCAACCCATGATCGATCATGGGGTCTTCTGCCTGAATGCCAGTTTGTACCATGATCGATCATGGTTAACCCATGATCGATCATGCTTCTGGGAAATTCCTCAGATCAGCATTTTGCGAGTTTTTTCACTAGCGCTTGATCAATCATTCGAAGGCCATTGCATCCTATGCCTATAAACACATAGAAACACAACAAAAGCACACCTAGCGGGACGATGTTAGATACGAAACTCGCCAAGACACTAATCTCGAGATAAGAGGATAATTAGGCATAATTAAAGCAACAAACGCGTCATGCGACTCTGGGAAAGAGCTTATGCATGACAATATTATGCGTTTATCAGAATCGCGATATAATATTCGGTGATTTATGGCTCAATCCATGTTTAAAGATTGAGAAATAGTTGTAAATCCTTTTCTTCTTCATTTCCTCCATTGTTACAAGCTTTCTAGGTTTATTCATAATAAATTAAGACTTTATATGCCTTGTATATTTAGTGCTTGGTTGTTAATGAACATACAACATATTTATATGGTTCTAGAAAGCTTGTAGTCTTTTTCCCCCATCCATGGAGCTTTTTCCCTCTTCATAGAATTTATGAATAGTTCTCAAAACTCCATAGATGGATTATAAATTTGTTTAGCTTATCTTTGATTCATTTATTGATATATTGAGTGCTTCTTACACTTTATGTGATACTTAGACTCTTTATTTTCTACCATAAGTGATAAATGATGAGATGACAAATTTATCCCATAGACTTCATTCCGTTCCATTGTTAGGATTCACTTTCTAATTTTCATTCTTTAAATCATGAGATTACCACACTTGCTTTATGTCAAATCTTTTAATGATGAGTTTGTCATACCTATCTCGGATTAGCTTCATTGGGAATGGGTTGCCTTGCTTCACACCCGTAGCTAAGAAGTAGGAATGATAACCTTGTCTATGGTGGAATGTTGTTTGTCTCTCTCTTGATATAGCTTCAACTCGGGAATGAGTCGCCTAGCGTCGCACCCTTTGCTATTGAGAGAAACACCAACATTCCCCATATCTTGAGAAACCTACTGTTGTAATCTTTGTATGAGCTAGTGATCACCGTCTCTTAAATCGTAACTAACCACCACCTACCTTAGTGCTTTCTTATTAATTTTCACAACTGTTTTACATTTACGTTGTTCTACAACAAATCCAACTCACATAAAATCTGAAAACCACTTAATCCGTAATCCATTCCATTCCTTTTCACTTATCCCTGTGGTTCGACACTCGGACTTCCGAGACTATATTACAACTTGACGTGCCTGCACTTGAGCTATATCGCAACGCGCTATTTAAGCGGCGTCAGGCACACATAGATTGTTAGAAATGTTACATGCATTAGGGTTGAAGGTTCTAACATAACCTTCTTTTGCCAATTGGCACACAGAGATTAAATTCTTCTTGAAGTCAGGGATTTGTTGAATATCGTTCAACTTCCACACACATAAGTAATGTACCAAGAAATTAGTATAATTTATCGTGCTAATTTATACTTTAGAGAGCATATATTATTACTAATATTTTTATTTTTAATATTTCTCGGGTGTTAGAAATGAATTTGAGAAAATTGAGAAAAATAAAGAAATTGAAGCAAGTGAAGACACCTAAAGTGGTTTAATATTTCTGAACGCGTAACTTTTGCCTCAAAACTCCAAATTATGCAATTCTTAACCCTATTTCAAAGAGAATTTTGAGAGGTACAACTTTGCAGTTCAGCACTTTTTCAAATTCCACCATCTCAGGGTCTGAAATTGCGACGCAAAATACAACAATTTAAAAAGAGCAAAAAATCATTATATTCATTGTATGAGCCCATTCATATATTTTCTATTAATATTAAATAAACCCAACTATTTAAAAGGCCAAAGTCCAAGTGTTAAAGCAACTCATGCCCAATTAAATATTTCAGGGCCTTTCTTGATGGAGCCCAGCAAGGAAAATAAGTGCCCATTCCAAAAAGAACTTATGAACCATCTCATCACATCTATCAATGCATGTATAGCTGTATTAAATTAAGAGAACCAAGCATGGTGCCCAGCACTATTCTTTATTGTCCTTTTTAATTCTATTTGTTTCTTTTGCTTTGTTGGATTACATTTGAAGAATTTGAAGATTTGAATTTTGTTGTATTCAAATAATTTAATGTCAAGTTAGTATTCTTTATTTTTTTTATTTTGTATTTATTTAATTTATTCTATCCTATGTTAGGATGAGTATATTTAATTAATTGTATTGCGCATATTCATGCCAATTAACTATGCCAATTTAATTCTTTAATGTTAAATACAATTCTTCCTATTGGATGCTAATTTTAATTAATAAAAATAAGTTGGATTCTCATTATTTTTTGTTGGATTCACCTTATGATTTGCTGAGAGCAAATTATGGTGTGCTTTGACAGAGATAGCGAGTGTTTTGACTTTATACATAAGTTTGGTTGTGGAAGAAATACCATTGAATTTTATAAATTAATTAAACTTAAATGATTTTATTTTTTGCAAATAATAGAGTCGAGAGACTAAATTATTGCGAAACAAGGATAGAGTTTATGTACATGAATACTAAGAAATATGATATTAAATATATAACTTCGAAATTCTAGTTAATTAATTCATTAATTTTGTTATCTTACTTAATATTATTTAATTTAGTTCCATTACTTTAATTTACTTGCTTTACTTTGATTTATTTAAATTGCTTTATTTTATTTGTTTGATTCTCATAAACTTTCTTAGCTAGATTAGAAATTTAGTGAAAAAGTTAACAAGACAATTATAAACTATATTGTCTGAGTCCATGTGGGCTTGAGCTCGCACTTGCATTAGCTATACTATATATTAATTCGTGCCCTTGCAAGTATTAAAATTTATCATAATAATAAGTTTAATTTTATTTTATTTTTTACCTTAGCTATACTATATATTGATATGTACCTCGCCTTTGCTGACCATGTTGCATAGCTAATCATCCCCGCCGTAAATCTTTTCCTGATTGCCCGATGTGTAACTCGTAAAGAGTTGTCTTCTTAACGTGGTGTGGAATGATGCTCTTGAATATAACACCCATGAGTCCGTATTGTGACACCCCAAACCTCATTATGGGATTTCGATCCCCAAGACCCGGTTAATCCCTGAAGCCATCGCTCACAACGGCGGGTGTGGTGTAAAATTTATAGTTTAAGAAAAACATTTTCATGTATTACTCATTTTTAAATTGGTATGAGTAAAAAAAAATATAAACAAAAGAAAGTGTATCTTAGATTTTTATAAAAATTTGGCATGGTCTCCTCTGTTTTATTAATAATCAAAACCTATTTAATCGGTACTTATCAAATTATTTCTCAAACAAACACAATCATTGAAGAAAGTTCATCCGTAGTCTAACCATGTTTTAGTAAAGTAGTCAATTAATTTGTGCAACTTATTTAAAACTCCGAATATAACTTGATTATAAAATTCAAAGTAAATTCTTAACTTGATACAATACAATATATGGGAAATTCTCAAATTAAATATTAAGACAAATTACTAAATCCAAGCAAACTAAGTTGTTAAACCATGTATAACTACTAAGTATCTAGGTCATTAGAGGCAACTAGATATAATACACGCGCCATCCCATGAATGAAACCTGCAAAAATGATTTGGAAAATGGGAATGAGCCAAACACGGGCTCAGTGGGAACTACAGGGTTTTATCCATAAAAGTATATATAGTAATACACATGCAACGTGCCATATCAAAATAATAAAGAAGCCATATGTATACTATATACATATAAGTAGTACTCATCTCAAATGCCATGAAAATATAGTAAGTGCAATGCACACCAAGTGCTATCCAAACCCAGTGGATAAAATGAATTCGAATAACTAAAATTGTGCATCGAAGGAAATACCACCAAGGTATATTCATATCAAAAGTAGACACTAATTATATACTACCGTATGATACTTACTCCTCTGTCCATCCACGGGACATCAACTAGTAATCTTGATTAATATTGGGGAAAGGGGTAGAAAAATATGGGGTGTAGCAATTTCAATAGGCTCTAGAAGGTTAATTAAGATTTAAAGAGTAGAACTACAATATTGTATGTAAACCGATGCATTGCATATGGAGCCATTACATTGAGATTGCTAATTTTAATATTATTCCAAAGATACATGCTCTAATGGCGATAGTATAGCAAAAGTAACTAAAGTAACGTAATATTAATTGGAAAGATAAATTAATTTGAATCATAACCAAATAAAAACTCACTTAAAAAAGATAATATATGCTTAACCAATAATATATTTAAAAAAAAGTTTTCTTAAAAAATATAATTTGAATGGAGAGCATAAGGCCATAATAGTTGGAAAAAAAATGAAATTGGGCTGAAAGTAATGCAATTGGGTTAAATCCAAAAAATTGGATTGTTCACTAATTTGTTAAACGTATTGGGTCTTGTTATATATGATCTCAAAATTTAGGGCTAAAACCTAATTTGCCAAACAAAAAAATTGTAGCGCTAGCTTCGCCACTGGTCAAGTATAACTTTTTTATTACCATTAAGTATCACCATATACGTTATAGCGATATTAGTTGTAATATTTTCTAACCATATTTATGATTGTAGTTTGAGCAAAAGATGAGACGTAAGCTCGGCTACAGAATGCTACATGAAATAAGGCGATTTGATTGAAGTAGACTACGTATTCGCTCGATCCGCATTCTTATTGTGAGCGATTCTCGTACTTACAAATTTGTTTTATCATAAATCCGAGTACGTGTTTTAAGTATTTTAGTTAAAATCTTAATAATTTGACATGTTGATTTAAGGAATTAAATTCAACAATTGGTATTAGAAAAATTTTATGTTGAACCATTAAGAGTTATATAATATTTAATATATTTGGATTCTTGATTTTATTAATTGTTGAAAACTATTTTAATATCGCCTACCGCATGTATTCTGGTTGTTGGTATAAATATTTCTTTTTTTCTTTCAATTACGTGCAAACGGATTTATTGAATCAGTAGGTGCGATACCTTTTTTTTAGGTTGTATTCATATTTAAAGTTTATTTATATACATAAAGGACGTAGGGACAATATCACAATATCATATTTAATACGGAAGCCTTGGATTTTGTGCGTCATTAGTTATACTTTTTGTTATATATATATTATACGCTTTAATGTATACACGTTGGTGTATATTTATGTGGTAAATATATATATTGATTATGACATAACATGATGTGACCTTGTATATATTGTAGTCCCTCCATCTTAATTTAATTGTTCACTATTTTATTTGTAAATGTTTTAAAATAATTATCCACTTTTTATATTTGATAAATTATTAATTAAACTATTTTTTTATTATTTTTAATATTACCTTTTAAGCTATCACCACTCTTTTTATTGTGGGTCCTATCACCTTTTTTTATTAGGAAAAAGTAAAGGTCATTTTTAAAAATAAGCATTTTCTTTTAAAATAATCATTATGTCTCCTTAAGTTTTAATTTTTTAAAGTTGGACAATTAAGTTGGACAATTAAATTGAGACGGAGGTAGTACATTGGATGCGACTTACGCATGGACCTTTTAAAGCTTAAGAATTTAGGACATGTTTTTTGATTTATTTACCTTTACTGCCATTGATGTGATAAATCCACTCTTTTGTTAATTTAGTTCCTGCCAACATTTGTAAGGATTCACTTGGTTCAGAAACCTTGAATTTAATTTTGATTTAATATATATGTATGCATATGAGGTGATTTTAAAATTTAACTTAATATATGTTGTGTATCAGTGTATGTATATATAAATTTCTAATATACAAGCATTGTGTTTTACATATATATTCTTTTAGTTTATTATTTAAATAAATAATTGATATTTTTTTCTCGATATTCACGTGGTTATTATTTATACAATTAATAATCGGTTCAAATGAAGTTTATTATTTAGAAAAATAATATATATGCATGCGGGAATAAATATGTGATAATTGACAAATTTGCATGTGAGCAATAAGTCAGTTCAAAGAAAGGATTATTGTTTGACAAGAATCATTACCAACATTTAATTCTTGTGTTGAGACTACCTATTATAGTTAATTTCTCTGTCCAAAAACTAGGAATTAACGTTGTGCCAGATATCTCAAGATGGGTTCCCATAATTGGCTTATCATTTATGTCTAGTTTTATTATATTTTGACATGTATGTATATGTGTTCGGTTTATATTTTTAGTTAGCTGGATTTCGATGTCAAGTACTTTTTTTGTTATGATTTTTGAGTCGAATTGAAGATTTGAAAACTACAATCAACGGAAGCTCGCCGAACTTACTGGATGCAAAGCACATAATTCTGGACCTCTAAGGTAATTTGGTTATATGGTTTGATTCAAAATATAGGTGATAGATTGAGTGTTAAATTTAATATTAAAATTTTTTGAGTCAAATTTATTTTTAAGTATTTTTACTCAGTTTTGCAGAAATTTGAAAAGATCTGTCAACACAAATTATTGAAAAAAATTATTTTTTTCATGTTTAACATGTTTTATAAAATTACTTTTAAAATTTGAATCGAATTAATATCCAAACAAATTTAATATAACAAAAAAATAAAGTTTTTATTTAATTTTAAATAAAAGAAGGAGTTTGAAAACGAATCTTCGAAAAGTCGAAGTTTTCAACTTTTCTTAAAAACCACGTAAGCTTCAATTGAAATTAATTTTAGCGGGCCAAGCCAATTTCCTAGCCTTGCCGCATGGAGAAAGAAAAGGAAGTGCGCAGGTTTTTCAAAGCTTGGATCGATCCGGTTTTTTCTTTTGGATCAATCCGGCTAATTCTTTTTGGATCCACTGGTGCTAATTTTTTAGACACGTATTTTTATTGTAAATTTTTTTATATATTTTAACCTATTTTAAAAAAAGATTTTAACTCAATACTTTTCTATAAATATAAACTACTGTTTAGAGTAAAAAATATATGATTCTAGACAGCTTTTTGAGGCAAAAAATATCCAAACATTAGAATTAATTTTTGAGACACTACCTAAGTTTTGTTTACATGCCATAGGAGATCATATTATTCTTCAGATTTAAGAACTAGGATTCTAAATGTTTACAGTTCTGTGAGAGTGTTTTCGGTTGCAATTGGAAACGAGGTGAACGAAGTGACTAACTTGCGATAAGGAAAATTGTAGATAGGGGTGAAAAATTGTGATCAAGTGAGTAAAATGAGGCGATGGTTAAGCCAAAAAAGTGAGAATTGCTACGCCAAGCCAGTTGCGGTTGGATTCTACTTTCAAGGGATTGACGAGACTGCTGCATAAATTGTGGGAAAGCAAGTCATTCAGTCTATAATTATATTTTGATCATAGTGAAGTACTGTCGGTTAGTCCGGAGGATTAGTCCTACGCAAGTAGGGATACCTCGCAAATTTCATGTGTTGTGGATTGATTTATTTTTGTAAGTGCTTGATTGATATAATTGTTAGACAACACAACTCAGGTTTCGACAGTAAAATTGATTAGATATAGGGTTTTAATTCCATTTATCAAACCTCAAAGTGTTTTTGATAGAAACCCAAAAATCAATCTAGGCAATACAATCCCTAAGTTTTTCTTCAATATGTGCTTATTTATTTTTGTTCTCTACCACCACAAATGCTTTTTCTTAAGTCAGTAACATTTTAATGCTGGACGGGATAAACTTCAAACTCTGGAAATAAACTGCATAAATTTTTCTCAATTGTATGGATTTGGATCAAGCACTTTGGGAGGATCGACCAACCTCTACTCCTGAAAACCTTAATGAGGTTAAAATAGAAAAGCGGGATTGGTCTAATTAGATGTATTTAATGATAATGAAGCGCTCCATTCCAGATGCGTTTTGGGGCTCTATTACTGAGGACATGAGTGCCAAGAAGTTCCTAAAAGAAATTGAACAATACTTTGCCCAAAATGAAAAAATTAGAGACAAGCAACCTTTTGGCTAAACTCGTCTCAATGAAGTATTATGGCAAAGAGAACATAAGGGAGTACATCATGGAGATGTTTAATCTTGCATCAAAACTACAGACACTAAGTTAGAGTTATTTAATGATTTGTTCGTACACTTAGTTTTGATCTCTCTTCCTACACACTTTGCGCAATTCAAAGTGAGTTATAAAACTCAGAAGGGAAAATGGTCCCTCAATGAACATATATCTCATTGTGTTCAAGAAGAATAAAAACAATAGTGAGATGAAACTGAAAGTGTTCATTTGGCCTCAATTACTCAATGAAAAAAAGAAGAAGAAAGATATGGTTGCTACGGAAAGAGCATTTCCGCAGAAGAAACAAAAGAAGCAGGATGAGGGAGAACCCTACTACTTATTCAAGAAGGAATGTCCCAAGTTCGCTCATTTAGCCTCTCTCTTGTTGCACTTTGGGTAATGAGTTATAGACTCAGGATGATTTTTATGGTTTGAACACCTCCTATACATCTAATTAGTTTGATTGGACTTGAATGCATAGTTGCAACATGTATTGGATGGCTCAATTGAGTATTGAGACGTTAACCCGTTCGTAAGCATGATTTATTCTCCTTCGTGGCTTTGAGTGGTCAACTTCAACTCTGAGCATCCTTTTATAATACAGACAGCTTCTATAGGTCCCATTATTTATAATACGTGTTTTGTATAGTCGAAATACAATTCGGATTGTTCGAATGAGTTTTGGACGTCTAATTACTCCTTAGTGGCATTTGTATTACTAAACTTGCTTTGGGTAACCATGTTTTATTCTGGGCATCTATATGTGCGTTCAACAGTTCTTACATGTCACATTAGTGATATTATATATGAGTGTATGGTTGAAACGCATTTCGGAAAGCTGTGCTTGAATTTCGTAGGCCAATGGTTAAAATTGACCTTATCGGCAAAATAAGTTTTCCCCTAACTTTGAAAGGTCACAACTTTCTCATACGATAACCAAATGACTCCCCATTTATGCCACTACTTATATTTTGATCCATTATACAACTTTCATTTTGTGGTCGAGGCTTAATTCACACTCCTCATGGGTCATTACTAAGCGCAAAGTAAACAAAATAATTAAAATATTCTTGCATCAGAAAATGCAACATAATATATTTTGGCAGACCGCTATTTTTGACAAATTTCTGGCACCAATCTATTGGGAATTTGGAAAAACCTCTAGATTCAAAAGTTGTAGAGCTCTGAGTTATCTTTAATTAAGAAATTGTTTTTGCAACAATTGGAGTTCCAAGTGAAAAATTATGCCAAAAATAAGAACAGTGTGCATTATAAACTTTTACTAATTGGGTTTGACCCATTTTTTACCCTTTCTCAAGGGAATTTGATCATCGTTCTCTCAAAAACATCTAAGAGAAAGTCTAGAGAGAGAAAGGGGAGAATTTTTGGTGGATTTTTGGGGTTTTACACCATGGGTCAAGAATTGGTCATTAAACACTCAAATTATTCATTTTCTTCAGCATCTCCATACTTTCCGCCACTTGAAGCTTTGGAATTCTAGGAGAGTGTTTTGGTCCAGCCTTCATTATCACTTCAATCTTGTGGATAGAGCATCATAGAGGTGGGAACACTAGTATTAAACTTATTATTTAAAGTATTGCTTGTTGCTTGTTATTATATATTACTAGTAAAATGGTGATTATGGTAAGGATATTAATTGACTTGCATGCATGGGTTTGGGTTACAATTTATGATTTCTTTTGATGTATAAACACTTAATACGCCAAAATCTCCATTTGCATGTTATATAGTTTTACATACTTGGACCTAAAACCCACCATAGCTTAAATAGTTTCGTAATACTAATTGAACAATATTAAAGATGGTTTTGATGTGGGTTTTAGGATGGAAATGTTCCCCGAAAACATGTATATGACTACCATATGGATATTAATCATGATTGATATAAAATGGCATAAACCCACACTTTTTAAAATCATGGATATATTATGTTTGTAAAAAGTAACAATTGTGGGTTTATCTTGTAAATTAGATACTTGTGAATCCCCAAATCCCGTTTAGAGGTTTTCACCTCCGGGACCGGTTTGTCATGGGTGTCTACGCCAAGGGCGGGTGATATTAAAATTCTTTGAATTAATTGAAACTAGTTAATTAAATTAAGAAAAGTGTATAAGAGATTTTAGATAAAATTCGGTATGGTTTCCTTTGTTTTATCAATAATCAAGACATGTATATGTAATACTCTGTTCTCAAATCACAATATTCACTAATGTAGTTCTTAAAAGATTAAAACAATCAACTACAATTTAGAAAAATAATTAGTTCACCGTTTCCATAAAAAACATAAACTAATTACAAAACAACGTTTACAAAATACAAAAGAATGAACTTAAAATTACTCATATGAAATCAAATCATCCCTTCTAGGGAGACTAATAAGGTTGTGGGGTCATCAGAGGTATCTAAGCTCTAATGCATGCCATTCTAAGCAATGTACTTTCAAAATTGCTTTGAAAAATAGGAGTGAGCCAAATCCGGACTCAGTGAAAACTATATGGCATTTGAATATGAAAATACACATAGTATACACATGTAACGTGACATATCAAAACAATAAGGATGCCATATATATAAGTAGTACTCCTCCAAAGAATAAGATGAAAAATTAGAATACATGCGATACACACCAAATACTGCCTCAGGTCATAGAATAAAATAAAACTCGTGTTACCAAAATTCAATACTAAGGGAAGTACCACAAAGGTATAAATCTATCAATTATAGTCATAAGTCTTATACCACCGTACGATACTTGCTGCTCTGTCCATCTATAGGACATGTGTAACTAGTTGCTCGAATCTATCTCGGTTACGTTCTGTCCATGGGAACAATAATGTAACCGATAGTTTGGACATGTCCCAATTAAGTTTCATCCACAGGAACAATAATAATATGGCTACAAGAGCTAAGTCCTCCCATAGGACATAATATGTCAACTAGGTATAATAGTTTATGGTGTACAATCTGGCTGCTATTGACATGTCCTCCCATAGGACACCTAGTTACAAGCCCACCATAAGCTATTAATGTATAATAATTATAGCATTTAAGTAACTAGAGTATCTTGTTCAATTGGTATAACTATAGTGCCTAATAACTAGCAAATTTATGTATACAAATCTTAAAACCATAAGAGATATAATAAGGTGATGATCTGAACCATAGGGAAAATACTAAAAACCTTCCATAGGTAAAGAATCTCATAAAATATTGAAATAGTAACAAAATCACATATTGTACAAGAACCTACTAAACTAACCATTAGCGTTTTATTGTCAACAATAGCATTACCATATGTTATCAACATCCAATCTCAATAAGTATAAATTCGTAAGTTGTCCAATATACAAGTTAAACCCACGATTATGACCATTTATAAGCATATACACAAATATCCGTAATTTTAAAAAGTGTGGGTTTATGTCATTTTGTACAAACCATGTGCATAATCATAAGGTACTCATATAAGTGTTTTTGGAAATCATACTCATCTTGAAGCATGTTATATCCATTTCTAAGGGTGTACCATTGTAATTACGTAACAATTTACGGTTAAGGGGTTTTTGGTCCAATTATGTAAAACAATAACATGCAAGTGGGGATTTTATCTTAATCATCAAATTAAGGTTACTTTACATGTTTATACATCAAAAGGAATCATAAATTTTAACTACAAACCCATGCATGCAAGCCAATCAAAATCCATACCAAAATCCCCAATTTACTAGTATCAAGAACATGCAACAAGTAATACTTTGAAAAATAACTTTAATACTAGTGTTCCCACCTTAAGAGTGCTAAATTTCCATGATTGAAGTATTGTGGAAGTTTGTTGATTGTTGGACACTCCCAAGTTCTAACCCTTTAAGCCCTAAGTAAAGGAATGATCGAAGATGGAGAAAAAAGTGCAATCTTTGCTTGAATCTTCAATTTGAAGTGAATGATCCCTATAAACTCTACCAAATCACCCACTCATCCCCTCTCTAAAAGCTATCATCTATTTTGGGGAAGATATGATAGGTTTGTGGTGTTTAGGGGTTTAATTTGGGGGAAAATCGGGCAAAAATGAATTGGTTCGGGTCAAACCTGATTTGACAAAAAAATTGTGGTGTACTTTTCGTATTTTGGGCATAACTTTTCCCTCGAAACTCCAATTTGGATGATTTAAATATCATCAAAAAGAGAATTCAAAGAGCTACAAATTTGATTGAGTGTTTCTCCAAATTATTGATGGATTATTGCCAAAACTGCGTAAAAAATAGCTGTATGCCAAAATCTGTTGTTGTGTTATGATATGATCATATTATGCCAATGGGATTATTTCGTACACAGTTTTAACCCATGAAAAGTGTGAATTGAGTTTTGGTCAAAACACGAAAGTTGTAGAATAGATCAAAATTTAACTAGTGAAGCAAACAAGGAGTATTTGGACATCAAATGAGAAAGTTATGGCCTTCCAAAATTGGCTAAAAACTCATTTCTCACAGTTGGACCACCAAATTCAATTACGGATTTCCAAAATGCATTCCAACCATGTATGCATATGTAATATCATTGCTATGCCTTGTGGGAAGTGTTTGGATCATCAAAATGTACTCAGAATAAAAAACGGCTACTCAAAGTTACTATTTAAGAAATAAGGCATGATTAAGGAAGTAGTCAACATATAATTCGAGGATGGGGCATTCCATAGAATTCCATTCCAACTAAAACAAAAATTTGTAGAGGGATATGGCACCTAGCTAGGGCTCAAATGGTGTATCATTTGGATAAGAGATGACGGAGATATGACTCTCCAAAGTTGGCCAAAATTGCTTTTGATAGGAAGTCCAAATATAGCCATCAACACCTCAAATTTTATCCGGATCATCCAAATTGCGATTTGACCATGCATGCAAGTGTAAATATGCTATTGAGACATGTTGGAAGTATTTATATCATAAAATTCATCCTTTATCTTAAATTCACTACCCAAAGCGAGAATTTTGAAAAAATAGCCTAATATGGCAAGATTAATTAACAAGCGAATAAAAAATGGCATTTTACAAATCTCCCCTCCTTGGGAAAATTTCACCCTCGAAATTCATAGGGAGATATGGACCATTCAGACTAACTATATTGATGATGCTAAAGACCTAAATTCGGTCCCTTAGCATTGAATTCTACATTAAAATCAATCACCTAAAAGAAAAGGCACTAAAATTCTAAAGGGTTTGCCTCATCGATTCACCATGAACCAGGAAGGTGCTCGTTCCAAAATGCTAATGCTCCCATAGTAATTCCCATTTGCCATTCCAAGCATAATATTTTCTAGAATGGAGGGGTTGGTATGCGAGCCGTAATCTTAAGCCTTAACCACAATGGTCGATTCAACCTCAAAACACTAAATTCTTAGCTCGGATCAAACTCGAGATTTATTTACAAGAGAAAAACCTAACCATGGACATAAATAGGAAGTAATCGGAGAAGAAATGGAGGAGTTAGAATAATTTCATGGTTCATTAGGTTCTTGTAGTCATTTATAACCAAGATACGTAATCACTACCTCAATTTGCATTTGGTCCACCCGAAATGCAAAACAACCACCCATGCAATTGTGGTTAGGCTACTGGAACCTTTCTGGGACGTCCAAACCAACGAATTCAAGGTGGAATCGAGATTTGTAACCTAACGCAAACTACTCACCATCAAGTCTAAGGATGATATTGTGCAAAGTACTATCAAGGCAAGGAAACACCGTCTAAGTAATAACAAAAGCTTCGTGGTTATACAAAGACCAACAAACACAACCATTGGTTATGCAACCATGTCATTGCCACTAGTCAAATCACATCCGGTCGCTCTGAAATATGATTCACCACACACACCGACAATCCTAATGCCGAGAAAAATGATTATTTCTTATATGTTTCATACAAAACTCTAGTTAAATAAGGCACTACCCGAGAAAGATTTGGTTATCTCGCTTCCTTAAAAGAAAAGTACTTATGATTGCAAAGATTTGTGGGTCGGTATTTAATCATCGTCACCCATAGGCTCATGTCATTAGCTCAAAGTAATGTCGCCCCATAAGTTACCCAAGGTGAAAACAAGGAAAGAAACTTGAACTCAACATATTGGCCCGAAAGTTAACCCACCTCTATGCAGCTCCGCTGTCTCATAGAATGAATATAGTTTTTATAGGCATGGCACAACTCTATGCAGCTCCGCTATCTCATAAGGGTCTCAATTAAATAATACCTGACCTAGAGGGTGTAACTGACGCCGCATACTATAACTCAAAGTCAATTCCCATCCTGGAAAGACCGGAATGGCCACACAACTAACTGAAGGGTGATACATCCAATTAATTGGCCACTAACCTAAATTCATTTTGCAAGGAAAATGAGCAGTTCTAAGGAAGTTGAAGTTAACTCTTGCCATGGTTTGTACTCAAGGAATGTGATTCCTCTTTACTGATACCCTAAGAGTCAATAAGGATGTCCGTCCCCTCATTAAGGTGACCATTAATGATCCACCATACTAGTAGGAGTCAGTAGTAAGGTTCTCTAATATCCCACCTCCATTGACTACCCCCACCTGATCAATCTCTGACTCCTCTCCTTACCTCCCTAGTCTTTGCGCTAGTCTTTAAGGGAAAATCGGAGGATCTCATTCAAATCACTACATTGGTGTTCGCGACTAAAATGTAGAGGTACCCAGCACTTAGGATTAGTGTGTAAATGCATTACTTCACTCCGATAGGATCCTAAATGGGTGTTTATACGAAGGGGTTACATCAACACTGACAACCTCTGAATGGTGCTAACACAGGGTCGCTAATCCTAAGGATCAACCAATGATTCGTCACTGGGCTTTACAATACTGGCTGGTTATCTAATGGTTCTGAAACAAAATCTATCGAGATACGAAACTCTAAGCCAGGACCACTGGCAACCATAAGCTCTATCAAATTAGTGCTCTTATGCGTGGCTTAAATTCTCTCCAAATTTAGCCACTCGTTAGCACAACCCCAAGGACCAACTAGCCCACTGACTACTAATTGATAAAGAGTTTTGTTCATGACATGAGAACATATGTGAATAACCCCCCTTTTATCTGAACATACCATCCACACGGCTTAAGGGCATCTTACACACATGACGCGGCTCCACACCACATTGCCAACCATGTGTTATCTAACAAAACACTTTACTCTGATAGGGAGGACCACAATGAGCTTACAAGCCACTAAGAGTCAATATGCTGAACAATTCATTCTAAAGATCTTTATCCCTTCCATATAGAATAAAGAAACCCTATAGGTTCTAAACATAAATAGATTAAAGGAGGTCTACATTTTCCCCCCTTTTAGAATTCCAACATGAAGGAACGTGATATACCTCACTCATCCCCTTTGGTTCTAATTCGGGAGTAAGGGATATCCCATAGGTCCATATGAATGAGGCTATATGTAAGAATCAGTTAGTCTCACGCACCATACAGTTTCCAAAATGTCCGACTACCCAAGTACGAAACGTCTATGATATTAGAACTACTCGCCAATGCTCCCTCTCATAGCTACAACACACTGTATTAAGGACATCAAGGATAACCACAAGTAAAGCTCACCCCTCATGAAAATAAAAAGGAGGTACAATAGGGTGAACAAAATGACTGGGACTTTAACGGCCACTCACCCACGAGTGCACCACGTTTTAGCTTTCATTGGCGTTAGTGGACTGGTGATTTATGAAATATTCGACGTTGTACTGCGGCGGAATATAATATAACTCACATTGGTCACCCATAGCTAATCCCGAAACAAAACTTGTCCCGAGTACAAAACACATGTTAGAATAAAGATAAATAAGAGCCAAGAATCGAGACTATTACGAAAGGAGTCAAACAAATGTATTTAGAATTAGAAATTTAAGAATTGAAGTGGCCCGCTATAGGCTAATACTCCATTTAATAATTCTTCCACATTCTAAGTAACCTAATGGTAAAAAAGCTTATTGCACGATCATGCGTTAAAGAAGATGGACATAACCATAATTCACCTTTTCAAACTTGAAACTACCCATAAACCCCACGAAGAAAACCAAACATATCCTTTGATACCAACTTGTGACGCCCCAAATCCTGTTTAGAGGTTTTCACCTCCGGGCCAATTTGTCATGGGTGCTATACGCCAACGGCAGGTGATATTAATATTCTATGAATTAATTGAAACTAGTTAATTAAATTAGGATTAACTACATTTTAGTACATTGTACTAGCACCAAAATTCCATTCGATGCAATTTACTTTTTTTTCGAATATAGTAATCTACTTCCTTTTTGGTTTCGATTATTGTACTAGATCGAAACCAAACAGGACGTAGATTGTTACTTTTAGAAGAAAAAAAAAGTATGTTGAATCGAATGGAATTTGGGGACTAGTACATTGTACTAAAATGTAGTTAATCCATAAAATTAAGAAAAGTGCATAAGAGATTTTAGAAAAAGTTCGGCATGGTTTCCTCTGCTTTATCAATAATCAAGACCTTTATATGTAATATTTCATTCTCAAATCACAATCTTCATTAATGCAGTTCTCAAAAGATTAAACAATCAACTACAATTTACAAAATATAATATTACACTATTTCCATCGATTGTATAAACTAACTACGAAACAAAAACAAAATACAAAAGAATCAACTTAGAATTACTCATATGAAATCAAATCGTCCCTTCAAGGGAAGCTAATATGGTAATGGGGTTTATCAAAGGTATCTAAGCTCTGATGGGCACCAACCTAAGGAATGTACCTGCAAAACTATTTTGGAAATTGGGAGTGAGCCAAAAGGCTTTGAATTTGAAAATACACATAATAATACAAATGCAACGTGACATATCGAAATAATAAGGAATCCGCATTTAATGCCATCTATATATAAGCAGTACTCATCCAAAAAATACGATGAAAAATTAGAATACATACAATACACACTAAGTGTTGCCTCAAGTCATATAATAAAATAAAACTCGTGTTACAAAAATTCGATACTATAGGAAGTACCGCCAATGTATAAATATATCAATTATAGGCACTAGTTTGTTACCACCGTATGCTACCTGTTGCTAAGTCCATCCACAGGACTTATGTAACTGGCTTGAATCTATCCCAGTTACGTTCCGTCCACAGGAATACTAATGTAATTGGTAGTTCGGGCGTGTCCCAATTACGTTCCATCCACAGGAATAATAATAATAATATGGCTGCCATAGCCAAGTCCTCCTATAGGACATAATACGCCAACTAGGTATAATAATCTACTACGCACAATCTGGCTCCTATAGCCATGTCATCCCATAGGACATCCAATGACAAGCTTGCCATAAGCCAATAATGTAAAATAATCATAGTATTTAAGCAACTAGAGTATCATGTCCAATTGGTATAACTATAATACCTAATCAATAGCAAATATATGCGCACAAATCTCAAAACCAAAAGAGATATAAGAAGGCGATGATCCCAACCATAGGGAAAATACTGATAAACTTCCATATGCATAGAAATCTCATAAAGTATCGAAATAGTAACAAAATCCCATATTGTACAAGAAATTAGTAAACTAACTATTAGCGTTATAGTGTCAACAATAGCATTACTACATGTTATCTAAATATAATCTCAACAAGTAAAAATTCGTAAGTTGTCCAATATACAAGTTAAACCCACAATTATCACCATTTATAAGCATATACATATATATCCATAATTTACAAAAGTGTGGGTTTAAGCCATTTTATACAAACCATGTGCATAATTATAAGGTACTCATATATGTATTTCTGAAAATCATATTCATATTAAAGCCCACATTAAATCCATTTCCAAAACTGCATAGAATATAGCAGTCTACCAAAATCTGTTGTTGTGTTCTGATACGTTCAGATTATGCCGATTGGATTACTTCGCACACAGTTTTGAACCATAAAAAGCATGAATTGAGTCTCGTTCAAAATACGAAAGTTGTAGAATGGATCAAAATCTAACTAGTGAAGTAAACGAGAAGTCATTTGGACATCGGATGAGAAAATTATGCCCTTCCAAAATTGGCTAAAATCTCATTTTGCTAAATACCCATTTCTTATAGTTAGACCACCAAATTCAATTGCGACTTTCCAAAATGCGTTCCAACTATGTACGCATATGTAATATCATTACTATGACTTGTGGGAAGTGTTTGCATCGTCAAAATGTACCTAAAATCAAAACCGGCTATTCAAAGTTACTATTTAACAAATAAGGCATGATTAAGGAAGTAGTCAACATATGATTCCAGGATGGGTATTCCACAGAATTCCATTTTGACTAAAATAAAAGCTTGTAGAGGGATAAGAAATCTAGCTAGGGGATCAAATAGTGTATCATTTGGATAAAAGATGATGGAGTTATGATTCTCTAAAGTTAACAAAAATTCCTTTTAACGAGAAGTCCAAAGATAGCCATCAACACCTCAAATTTTATCTGGATTATCCAAATTGCGATTCAACCATGCACTCAAGTGTAAATATGCTATTGAGACATGCTGGAAGTGTTCATACCATAGAATTTGTCCTTGATCTTAAATTCAAAACCTAAAGTGAGAATTTTGAAAAATTAGGCCAATACGGCGGGATTAACAAGCGAACCAAAAATGAGGAGTTAGAATACTATAACTTACAAATTAATATGTTTTTAAATTTATTTTAGATATGATATGGTAATAACATATTTAACACAAGAACGCTAATGGTTAGCTTACTACTTTTTCGTAAAGTATGGAACTTTACAACTACTTCACTATTTGATGGGATTTCTAAACCTTTGGAAGGTTGTTATATTTTTTTTCCTGTAGATGGGATTATTATTTGTTTTTATATCTCATTATGGTTTTGAGGTTTATTCATCACTTTACCTTTATCAGGCACTATCATTATACCAATTAGATAAAATACTTTAGTTGCTTAAATGTGTGATTATCATTATGCAGTAGGCTATGGCAGGCTTATCACTAGGTGTCTTGAAGGACGACTTGGCTATGGCATCCATATTACTACTGTTCCTTTGGAGGGAACATAACTGGGATAAGTTCGAAATACTGATTATATTATTGTTTTCATGGATAGAACTTAACCGGGATATATTCGAGCAACCAATTACACATGTCCCATGGATGGATAGATCGAGCAGTAGGTATCATACGGTGGTATAAGACTAGTGCCTATAGTTGATATATTTATACGTAAGTGGTTCTTCCTTTAGTATCGAATTTTGGTAACACGAGTTTCATTTTATTATATGACTTGAGGCAAGACATAGTGTATGTTGCATTTATTTTAATTTTTCATCGTTATATATATGGCATACATATGACTTCCTTATTATTTTGATATGTCATGTTGCATATGTATTATAATGTGTATTTTCAAATTCAAAGCTTTATAGTTTCCACTGAGCCTGAATTTGGCTCACTTTCACTTTCCAAAGCAGTTTTGCAGGTGCACTCCTTAGGTTAGTGCGCATTAGAGCTTAGATACCTCTGATAAACCCCATAACCGTATTAGTATCCCTTGAAGGGACGACTTGATTTCAATTGGTCACCAGTCAGTTGACTGGAGAGTACACTGCTAATAATGAGCGAATGGGGGCCTACTTGAGGATGGCTCAGAAACTAATGAAAGAATTCTGATCGGCCTACATTGAGAATTTCTCGAGAGCCATCAATTCACACGCAGATGCCTTAGCAACTATGGCTTTTGCTGTGGATTTAAAGTTGAACCAAACCATCGAGGTTAAGTATCTCCCTGGGTCGAGTATTGAGACTGGGGGCAGCTGATCGTTTGTGACATCGAAACAGACTTAGGGGTTAACTTAATAGAGCAAATCACGAACTACCTAAAGGATTGATCATTGCCAAATGACAGTAGCAAAGCCTATAAGGTTCGAGCCCAAGCAAATAAATATTGGTTGTCTCCCGAGTGGAAGTTAATTAAGAGGTCCTTCTCTGGGCCTTTCTTAGGTGTGTTCATCCAAGATTGGTCCATAACATTCTTTATGAGTTGAATAAAATAAGTTTTGGAAGCCACACTGGCAGCCGATCACTAGCCTATAGAGCATGAAGCCAGGGTCACTAGTTCGTACATGTAGAAGGATGCAATAGAATATGTCAAGAAGTGTGATAAATGCCAAAAACCTGTTTCCATTATCCATCAACCTGCAACATACCTCCATCTGATCATTAACCCCTGGCCGTTCACCGTGTGGGGGCTTGAGTCATGGGTCCTTTCCCCCGGGGGTTGTGAAACAAAAATTTTCACCTTGTCGGCACCAATTGTTTCACGAAATGGGTGGAGGCAGTTCCTCTATCAAATATTGTCGAGTCAAACATTAAGACTTTTCTATAAAAGAATATTGTAACCTAATTTGGTATCCCAAGAATGCTTGTCCCTGATAATGGAACATAGTTCAAAGACCAAAAGATCGAGGAATTCTTCAACTCCTATGGGATCAAACAACACTTCTCCAGTGTCTTCTACCCTTAAGGTAATGGGCTAGCTGAGGCATCAAACAAAGTTATTCTCTATGGTTTGAAACATATATTAAAAGACAAAAAGGGGAGATGGGTACAAGAGTTGCCCTTTGTACTTTGGGCATTCCGAACAACTCCTCGCCAATCAATAGGAGATACGCCCTACTCCTTAACCTATAGAAATGAGGTTATTATCCCTTTAGAGGTCGGTTTACACACTCTAAATACAACCCAAGTTGAAGTAGAAAACAATGAAAAAGCTTTGGAAGAGGCCCTAGACTTTGTTGAATCCAAAAGAAAAACAGTCGCAATCCATTTGGAAAATTATCATAATACCTTGGCAGAGCAATAAAAGGCTCATTCAAAGCCGAAGGAGTTTAAGATCGGAGAATTGGTTATACGAAAAATACTTAGCACTGCTGTCAAACCTAGCCTCGCACAGAATTGGGAGGGTTTCTATATGGTCACCTTAGCCAGTGAGACCGGCTCTTACCATTTGCAAGACATGGATGGTCGACCAATTTCTAATTCGTGGAATGTGGCTAACTTAAGGAGTTACTATCATTAAATGTAAATTCGAGATGCTGATACTTTTGCTCGGCAAGGCAATTAATTAAATAAGACCTTTTATCTTTTAAACGCAAATTTTAAATAAGACCTTGCTCAGCAAGACAGTTTGATTAAAACATTTCCTCGTAAAAGGCAACCAAATAAGACCTTGCTCGGTAAGGCAATTAATTAATTAAGACCCTTATCTTTTAAAGGCAGATTTTACTAAGACCTGGCTCAGCAAGGTAATAAATTAAGACCTTTTATCTTTTGAAGGTTGATTTGATGTAAGACCCCACTTGGCAGGGCAATTCTTTAAGACCCCTTATCTTTTAAAAGCAAATTTTTCTTAACACCCTGCTCGGCAGGGCAATTAATTAAGGCCTTTCACTTTTTAAGGCATTTCAACAAGGCCCATCGAGAGCTTCTATCTGTTAAGGGCAAATCTCATCTAAAAGCTTGTTCGCCAAGACGGTCAATTTTAATAAAGACCTTTACCTCTTAAAGATAGTCAATTTAGAGCTTTTACTCGTTAAAGGCTGACTTTGCCGAGATCCTTTTTGGCAAAGAGTCTTATTGAGAATATTGCTTGAAAAACGGGTTATTGAGAGCACAATCCAATGATGGATTCTGCTTCATTCATCAGGGCAAGTTTCATTCAAAATTTTACTTTTATGATATATTATTACAAGTTCTGTTCGGAGAGCTGTCTGACTAAGTTCAGTTGGTTATGTTAGATTTTACAAGTGGCAGTTGTTTATTAACTTGTTATGATCAGAGTTAAACCTAGTCCACAAAATTATTAGAAGTGTGAAGAATTATCTATTGTGCTACAAATAAGGACAAGCAATTGTAAAAATATGAAATTCTTCATAATTCAGAAACATGTATAAGTGGTGAGGCTTCATGCCCCAGTTACAATGAGAAGACATTATTTTTAAACAAAAAAAGGAGAAGAAGCTAGCAACTGGGGCAAGAAGGTTCAGGAAGCCTCTGAAGCCAACAGCTGGGCCAAAAAAAGGAAAGGGGGGAAGGAGGATAAGATGTTGAATATTGAAAATAAAATAAAAAAAATAAAAAAGAAGAAGAAGAAGAAGAAAGTAGTTAGGGGCATTCTTGAGCCTGTCCCTCTCCTCCACTATAGCAGCATATCGCTCTTTCAAGCGATTATAACAGCCTATCAGGCAATTGTAACATCCTTTCAAGTGGCGATACCTCATCCTTAAATGGTTGTGGAAATCTTGTGTTAGGCTGGTAACATCTTCTTCCAACCTAACAACTCTCTTAGTCAATCTCCCCTAATCTCTAGTGGGAGAGGGGGCATCAGAACTAGTCTCGATGCTTGTGGGCATTTTGAGTTTTATTCAATTGTCTTTGTTGAGAATGAAGAAATGATGAAATTAAGCATGGTTTATATAGGGGGCTCAAGCACCTGGGCATTTATGGGAGGCATCATTAATTGGAGAAGCTATCTTGCCATACGAAGCGACAAAATGCATTTTGGAAATCGATGCACCATTATGGTATCGATTACGAACATAATTATAGCCCAGTCGAAGCGCGCCGCATGGAAAATGACTCTTGGGTTGGGTACAATGACTGATGCAACTACTTGAACTAATTTGGATAATGATCGGGAAGTGGTACCTTTAGTTCAATGGTATAAGTATTGTAAATCTAACATTAAATGCCGATAAACCTTTGGATTCAAATTGGAGATAGTCAATTACGACTGCCAATCATAATAAGTTGATAATTCTTAAATATAAATGCTAAGGCTGGAACTCCAATAATTGATTAAAACGAATACCGGTAGAAAGAAAAAAATTCATTCATTAATTTCAATGCTTATAGCGGAGGGGCTTTGAGGCCCAGTTAAATGACTAAAAGCAAAAAATAAGAGTAAAAGCTAAACTCTCAACTTACGCTTGCTCGGCAGCTTTCGGAGTTATCGGGTTCTTTGTCACTATAACTTTGTCACCCCATCAGCGTTTCAAGCATCATCTTCATCATCGGAGTCAAGCCTCTCAATAGTTTGCATAAGGGGATGATTGGAAGGAAGTTATAGTTGGTTCAGGGTAAAGTCATACCCCTCTTGTTACACTTCACCCTTAACCTAATTGAGCTGCCTGGCACAGTCCATACCGACATATCCAGTTCTATTTTTTCCTTTATGCTCGACAAAGAGGTCTCCAATTAAGTAAGCGAACTTCTTCTCGGCAGCCTCCTTTTCCACTTTCATTTCCTCTAGCTGGAACTTAAGTAGGGGCGATCTCTGAGCCTTGAGAAGAACTAGTGGTCCGAGCAAGTGTTATCTTTTTCTCGACCTTGTCAATATCATTTTTGGCCAGATTCCTCTCTTTCTCGACCATTAGAAGCTGCTCGATAATTTTTCGTTTGGACTCGTTGACAGAGTTGAAATAGGAGGAAAGGTTGGACATCTTGTTTTGTTTTCTTTCCTCAAAATCACAAAGGAAGCGCATGTCCTCTAAAATCACAGATGGTTGGGGTTAGTTGAATGATTAAGAAATAATGAAACAAAAGAAAGAATTGAAAATTACCTTTATAACTGAATGAAAGCCCTACCTCTTTAGTTCATTGTCCGACATTTGGGACAGTGTTTCCCCATCTTTTAGAAGGGTAGCTTAGGTGAATAAGTTGAAGGCAACCGCACCAAGATTTGAAATTCGAATCCTCAGACATCATAGCCTTTTGCTTGTAAGTGAAGGTTGTGGAGCAACAGGGGCTTATTTAATGGGCTTCTTACCTGAGGCTTCAAATGAGCCCCATGAGAGTGATGGGCACGTCTAGGCTGGTACTTGCTCGGGCACCCAAAGCCTCAATAGAGACCATTAGAGGGGCACTTTCTTGACTACAGAAGTAGTGGGAGGGCTTTAATGACTCCTCGCCAGACTTCATTATCTTGTCCCTCTTAGACAATGCCTTGATGTCGACTGGCATACTTTTAGCTTTAGAACCTTCCTCAAAAATTTTCTTTTTCAATGTGATCGAAACGGATTGTTGGGAGATTTCTTCCTTGGAATCTATTGGCTCGTCTACCAACCGCAACCGCCAAGCTGAAAATGTTCCTCCTTCAACCAGATCCTCTAAAGCAGGTTATGATCTATTCTTGGACTTTCGAGAAGCCTTTTTGGAGGTCGAACCTTTATAATCCTTGTCCTCGTTCCAGCTAAGGAACTTTGCCTAACCTCTCTCGCCGATGAAGGTAGGAATAGGTCGATGCTCTTATTTCGTGATGATGATTGATGTCCTCTCGTATTGTTTCACGTACTTTTTCTTCAACTAGTTCAATTTATCGCACGGGATGTCATCACGTCCTCCCGAATATCTAAAACTTTGACGACCGGAGGCTTCTTCAGGTTTGGGGGTCCCCCTTTCTTGTCTTTATTATGGTAGAAAACCCTAAAATGCTTGTGCACCCTATTCACCATTCTGTACTATGTGAATAAGGCGTCCTTCTCCTCGAAGGGAGGCTTAGCTTCAATCCAGCTGCCTGAGTATGCAATCTCAAAATCTTTGTCCTTGTCTTTAGTCTTATTGGTAAAGGACGAAGTTAGGCTCTTGTATTTGAGTAAGTTGTGCGCGGGCCTCTGATGAGTAGATTGTGTTACAGTGGTGCCTCCGTCGTGGTGAGATAGCGCATCACTTGTTTGATCTTGACTGTAAAGAAAAATGGTCGCTCAAATACTTTGAAAACACCTACGAGAAAGGAATTTAAAAAATTACAACCAAAAAGTTACCTCAAAGAAAAAAACCAAGAAACCAAAGATATACCCACCGGGTGCTGATGTTCAATGGGGAACGGGCCTATTGGACGGATTCGATTTGATGTTGGCCTTGACTATAATGGCATCCTTGTCATATCCTTTGTGGAAATCAGGAGGAGCATATAAAAGACTTGGGCATTCCTAGTTTTGAGAGACTAATCGTACTCTCCTCGAGTCAGAAAGTAATAAAATTTTACTTCTTCCAGGCCAAGATCAATGCTGTGGACCTTATTGAGGGCATCTATGCCCCTTGAGTATTCTAATTACTTTAGGGCTTAGTTGCCCTAACGCTAACTTTGTACAATGAAGGAAATCTAAAACGGAGTGGCCACAAAGGTAATCTAAGCCCTACCTCTGTAAAGAAAAATGTATGAATATATAGGATAATCTTTCAAACCTAATTTATATTCCTCGACAAAAGGGTTTTTGCCATCAACAATGACCTAGTGGTAAATTCTGCCTTTTGGGCATCTGTAACTAGAGCATTTCTACCCATAGCTAAATATTGAAATGAAAAAAAATCAATTTATGTACGAAAAAGGAAGAATTTATGAACAACTACCTAGGTGAAGGAGGAAGTTCTTCAGGAGAAACTCTTGAGGATAAGGTCTTAGGTGAAGAAGGGAAATTTCGGTAGTTCTTTTGTTTTTTCTAGCAACAAGAAGCAAATTTGCAAGGGTTTGTTTAGCTTAGGTTTAAAAGTGGAGAACGAAGGGTTACAGGGAACCTATATAGCTACCATATTCTCTCTCATCAAATTTGCCTATCACCTTGGAAACATGCAACAAATGATGGAAAGCATTTAATTTGTGGGATCCACTTGGTTTTCTCGTTTGTTTTTCAGTGCACTTCCAACCAATCAAGGCACTGATAGCTGTCCCGAAGGACAACACCAACTGTGACATATGAAGCTTCTCGGAGAAGATTGGTACTGAGAGAATTCGTTGGGGTAATGTAAATTTGAGATTATCTTAAATGTTTCTTTATGCCGATCATCTGGATTTAACTAGTAACCCAAACCCATATGCTTAGGGGGAAATTATATATGGAAGGTAAATTTTAGTCCTGGGCTTTTGGGCGTAGGCCCAAGTTCAGTGCATGGATTACCATTCAGCCCGAGCGTAGCCCGTGAGGCTATATGGGCTATCCTCTAGCCAATCAGATTTCGTTATCAGGGTCATCGGATAATAGTATTGTGAGCCATTCGTTTATAGTCGAAAGATGAAGATAAGACAGCTGAGTTAGAGGATAGACAATGGAAAATAACCACTTTAGTTAATGTGAACAGGGTTAGGGACGCCTTTAATCTTGGAGTAGTGATCAAGTTTACCTTTTATAGTAATTTCTTAACACACCAAACCATAATGTAACCCTCCCATATCCATATAAATAGGAGGGAAAAATCCACAGCTAAGGGATTCTAAATTTTGTTTACCCTACACTTACTCCCACACTTTCTCTCTTTAAGAGAACAATCACCATTACTGTAATTACTCTAAATTAGGCCATCAAAGCCAAATGAAGAACACTTATACACACCGAGGAAGATATACTGTCGGATTGGGTATAACAACCATCGGAGCTAGGAACCTACCCCACAAACAAAATCTCATCTTCATTCACTGCAATTTTATTGATCATATTGACCACCTTTGATACATCTGGTTACCAACTCTACCAATTTGGGCTGATTCTATCTCTATTGGGCTTGGTCAAACTTCTACCACCCACAACAACATAATCATTGCAACGATCATTTGGGTAATTATTATTCAATTAACAAAAAGATGTAATCAATTGAATAACAATTAAAAAATATTTTAAATCCATAAATCTAGAAATATACTAGTATTTTTTGTAAAAAATAACCTTAAGTTATATTCGAAGTACTGCTTCTCTTAATTAGAGTTTTAATATATATATATATATGTATGTATTTTTTTACTAAAGCATAATGTATAATTATAAACTGCATCATCTCTTAGACAATGCCTTGAGGACGACATCAGCTTTTTTGTTTTTCCAATGAGCTTTTAGAACTTTAATTTATTTTTATTTTTTTTATGATTAATTATAACAAAACTTATATTCATTATTAATATGTGCCAAAATTACGAACAAAGCAAATATAAGTTTTAAAATAAATGAGATATTGAAAAAATATGGTTTGTTTGAAAAAGTGTTCTCCCAAGAAGAAGAGAATAATATTTTTTGTAAATTAAGGGGCAACATTTGACTTAACTCTAAAAGGAGTGCAAAGTTAACTTTGCACTAGATTTTTAAGTTGTATTTTTTTTATGAAATCATGCAAAATTAAGTTTGCACTACATGTTTTTTAGCATATTATTATAACTAAGTGTTTTTATTAATTGATATTGCTTATAATAATTTTAACAAATTACGTATTCAAAACCTATTTATTAATGACGGGAAACAAACAAATTCTAATTTAAGTCTAAATCTAAAAGATCCCTTATATAATAAGATGTACAAAAGTTATCTAATATATCTTAATAAGCAAAATAATAAAAATAATTATAATTTTCAACATGCTCGTTGAACTTCAATCCGCCGTGGGAATTTAAAGCGATTATATATATTTGATATCAGAATTATGGCAAGATCTTACTTTATCTCTTCTCGATTTGCACCCGAGCCTTGAATCATGTGGCTCATTGGGTTGCTATGGCTATAATTAGGGGTTGCTCGCCTTGTAATTGGGTCTTTTTTTCCCTCCCCATATTTTGTAGTTTTATTAGTTGATTTAAAAAAAAGGAACAAATATCTCCATTTAAAGAGAATAAAATAGCAATTGCTATCTAATTAAACAGATACAAAATCATTTTAAAGAAATAAATAACTTAGCATCAGTTAATCAAAGATAGTCCCAAACGAGCAAGAAGAAAATTCTTAAACAGAAAATATAACAAATATATAAAATCATTGCGTCAATTAAATAGAAGTGTGTTCTACTTAACTTAAAATTGTATTGATTCAATTACTATAAAACTAATAGAAGATACACTCAAAACCCAACTAATTGTATTGGTTCAATTAAAATAAAGCATACACTCAAAATCCAAATAATCTAAATTAGTTTTGAAAAATCAATCCAAAACTGCGCGCGCCGCCCAGTATATTTTTTTATGGTTTTTTTCAAAGAATCACGTTTTGACAATGTGTTTCTGCACGGCCAGCCCTATATATATAATTTCAATAAAGGAAAAAGTGGTCCCTCTCCTAGAGTGAAGTTCAGAAATGGTTTTCTTTTGGTACTTGTTTGATTCGAATTTTTGTTTGTTCATGAAATTCAAAATGATAAGTTTACTTGAAAAGTTTGAGTCTCATAAAACATGTAATTAACCGCTTGCTATGAATTATAAGAAAATCTTAGTTTAAATTTACCAATTTAAGATTATAAGAACGAAAAAGAACTCACACCAAATAAACACCGGGTTTATTCGATTGCCAAAAATTTTCAAGATAAACTTAGCACCAGTTGAAAAATGTATGCTTTTATTGATATTTGATTGCATGATTTTCTAGGCTATTTTAATTCTATAGAAGAAATATAAAGTTCAGAGAAGCAGTTTTAAAAAGGTTGGAGATACATACTAATTAACATCATAACACCTGCAATATGTCTCGGAAAGACTCCCAATTTTTATTCGGTGACTTTGCACAAGATGAAAAATGAATAATTTTATGCGTAACATGCTCATAAGAGATAATTCCTTACAAACCCATCAATTTTTCCGCAAAGTTTCCATGTGGGACTTAACATTCTCCCATTTTTTCCATTCCATTTTTTATCTCAAGTAGCTCATCCATAACCGTTTTGAACAAACAAATATACGGTTTCTATGTACTCATGGAGGAGAACATGAATCTATGAAAGCTAACAAATATACGTCATTAACTTATTATATATGATTTCGATGTACTCATGTAATAAACAATAAAAAACATATTATAATAAGTTAAGAAACGTGTTTGACTTCACCTTGTGGAGTTTCAGCATATGTAATCCAAATTGGTGACACAATTGCTTCACTATAAATATTCAATCAACAAACTCTCTTTTACCCATCCATGTAATTTACTACTCATTTTGCTATATACCTCCCCTCCTCTCCCCCCCCCCCCCCCCCCCGAAAAAAAAAGAACGATAATATTTTGTTCAAGAGGCTTTTAATTTCCTAGCAAAACCTCCTCCCATCACCCCATAATAATATAAGCCAAAAAAAAAGAAATAAAAATGGACATGTATGTTCAAGCATCAAATGGTCCTTTTTTACCCAAAAATAATATCCCCGAGCCTACCCGTCAATCCGCAAATTTCATCCAAGCATTTGGGTAGACCATTTTCTCAAATGTGCTAATTCTGATTGCATGGTAAAAATACGATAATTTAATTATAGCCAAATTAAGATTAATATAATATGATTAGCTACTTAGTTAACTTTGTCTTCTTGTTTACTAGTTCTCGTATATTGAATTGAACATATTTGATCATGCAGAAAAGTGATGGTGCCACAGAGCTACAACATGAGCAACTGAAAGAAGAAGTGAGGAAGATGATAGTGGGTAGTAGTGATGAGCTTGCACAGCAACTGAAGTTGATTGATGCAATCCAACAGCTAGGAGTGTTTTACCATTTTGAAAGTGAAATTGATGTGGCACTAAAAATCACATGGCGAACTATAATGATTCTTTTGGTAAACGTAACAAAATTAATGACGAGGATGACCTTTATATGGTAGCCTTGAGTTTTCGATTACTTAGACAACGAGGTCATCATGTTTCTTGTGGTAAGTTGCTTAATTGCCATTTCGATCATCATTTTGTCACGTACAGGTGCATGGCTTCTAAGATTTATAAATCTTTGAAAAAATGTCATTTTTTTCCTTGTATACTATACTTTTCATGTATCTATAGTATATTAGCTAAAAAATTGCAAATATTGTTCTAAACTAATTTGGTTTTCTTTGGGTGTCAATTACACAGATGTCTTCAACAAATTTAAAGACAGTGAAGGGAAATTCAAGGAGTCCCTAATCAATGATATCCATGGATTATTAAGTTTATATGAATCAACGCATCTAAGGTCCATGGAGAAGATATACTTGATGAAGCAGTTGAATTCACCACCGCTCATCTTGAGCAAATGCTAAATTCATTGAGCAGTAACACATTGTCAGCTTCACTAGTTGGTAACGCCCTAAACATGCCCATCCGCAAGGGCTTAACAAAGCTAGATGCCAGGCACTACTTCCCCATTTACCAACAAGATAATTCGCATAACAAAAATGTCCTAAAATTCGCCAAATTAGATTTCAACATGCAAAAAGTTCATCAAAGAGGGCTTGGCGATATAATGAGATAATTAATTTTGTAAAATTTATGATTTTGTGGGACTAAATAAATTATGAAAATCAATTGCACAACTTTATATACAGTTGATTTGTATAAAAAATGTGAAAATGGTGTAATATTACAACGCCAATCAAATAAACTGTGTAATATTTTCATAAAAAATTCTTCAGGTGGTGGAAAGATTTAAATGTCGTAGAGAAACTACCTTTTGCTAGAGACAGAATGGTGGAGGGCTACTTTTGGATATTGGGAGTGTATTTTGAGCGTCGATATTATCTTGCTAGAAGGATACTAACAAAAGTCATTTCATTAACTTCCATTATCGATGACATCTATATGTTTATGGTACAACTAAAGAGCTTATTCTCTTCACTAATGCAATTAAGAGGTTCAACTCTGTGCTTATATATTCTTGCATTTACATCCATTATCATAGAATATATATATATATTACTTCGATCCCATTTCGGAACATTCTTCATAGCTGATTGAGCATCATGAAATTCTATTAGTATAACTAATTTAGGCCCATTTCTTCTGCATAAAAAGTGTTACACGTGTCAACTTATGTTTTCTACTGTTCTATTTGTCAGGTGGGATATAAATTCTGCAAGTCAACTACCAGAATACATGAGACACATTTATGCAACACTCTTAGATGTATATAGACAAATGGAGAAAGAATTGTCCAAAGAAGGAAAATACTTCTGCGTCAAGTATGCAAAAGAAGCTGTAATTAATTAACCCAAATTAATTGTATATGTAATGATTGATGGGAATATAATCAATTAATAGATTTACCAATAATTACTTGATCTAATAAAATTTTGCAGATGAAACAATTAGTAAGAGCATACTTTGATGAAGCCATTTGGTATCATAAAGGTTATGTCCCAACCATGGAGGAATACATGGAAGTTGCATTGGTCTCTAGTGGTTATAAAATGCTAGCAACCACCTCATTTGTTGGCATGGGAGAATCAGTAACCAAACAGGCTTTTGATTGGGTATCTAATACCCCTTTAATTGTCAAAGCCTCTTCAGTAATTTGCAGGCTCACAGATGACATGGTCGGACACGTGGTATAATTAATTCATTAGCGATTACACGCGTAACTAATGCTTCAAAAATAAATATGATTATGTTATATATATTTCGTAGTTAAAGAATAATTGTGTTTTTATGGTTGTAGTTTGAACAGGAGAGAGGGCACGTAGCGTCGTCTGTGGAATGCTATATGAAACAGCACAGTGTTACAAAAGAAGAGACATTTGCTGAGTTTAATAGAAGAATTACCAATGCGTGGAAGGATATGAATCAAGAATGCCTTGGTCCAACAGCCGTGTCAATGGCTCTGCTAGAGAGAGTTCTGAATCTGGCACGTGTTATAAATCTAGTGTACAAGGACGAAGATGGGTATACACATGCCAAAACACGGGTCAAGAATTTTATTACTTCAATGCTCATAGAGAGTGTCCCAATTTGAGGATTTTTTTTTCTCTTTTGGGTCTTTTAACTTAAGGGGATTGAATATATATATCTTTTAAGTGGATTGAATGTTAAGTATGCATCCTGTACAAGAAACTACATACTAATTTTCATAATAAATTTAGTGTGATATTTATTCCAACTAATGAACTACTTGCCAATTTGCTAACGATTTTATGTCACACTTACATGTTTGTTGACACAGTCATCATGAAATTTAAGCTTAAAATCTTGAGTGAGATTGACATGATCAAATGGTATTAAGGATTGAAATTTGTTATTGTTTAAATCAAAAATCAGGAAAATGGACAATTTGAATGAGATTGGAATGCAATCATACCCATGCCACGATATGTGAAATTAGAGGGAAGACTGGCCACAACCAACATCTCGTGAATATTTTTAACTCCCTCTCCCACCGTGCAAATGATCTATCATTGACCACCCAATCTGATTGAAAAAGTAAAGAAGTTCAACATCATACAATTTAGAAAAAAAGGACGCGTGTTGCATGTATATATCCAATACAAACACTATCATCATGAGGTCCAAGGCAGCCACGAGCAATGTGTTATTGGATCTATGCATAGTCCGCTGCCATGTCGCAACCACAACATCAACTAGACCATTGCATTTGCTCTCGCACAAAACTATAATCAACACTTTTGTTAAAGGAAACAACAATTGTTTTCAAAATACCAGATTCTATGTTTAGAACTTTTTGAATGCAGAATTATAATCTCAACACTAATTTTAACGTAATCTGTAGTCGGTCAAGAAAAAATTAATGTTATATGGGAGAAAGTCAAGAAATAATAGTAGAACTATGAAATACACTATACGAAATGTATTTCTACTCATAAAGTTGATTAGATTACTGCACCATAGTGCACCTAATAATAAAAATGACGATGAAATGAAAGTGGGAGGGCAAGTGGGACAGGAATCCAAAATGGATGCTGTGCAGGAATACTTACGCTTTCAACCGTGTAAACTTAAGCTTGAAATAAGAACTTCATCACTTACTGAAGATTGTATTATAAAACTAGCTTATTTTCTTTTTCCGTCTATACGATACATGTGCAATTTATACAATATCTATTTTGAATATAATAATTATTAAAAATAATAAGTGACTCAGTAGTTGAAAACATGTTCAATTTGCCTAGCTTTAAACTAAATGTTCCTTTTTAAAAAAAATAGAAAAGAAAAGAACAGAAAATTGGCTTTATTGCAACAAAGGTGGCAAGTACATTGGCCTAGGTACTTGGGGACAAGGGAGGTCTATTGACCTAATTTATATATATGGTATAAATAAAATTTTGGGGTCATTGTATGATTTTTAAAGTTTTTAGGGTTTTTTTCTAATAAATATGGTAAACAACTTAAAGAGGGAAAAAAGAAGAAGAAGTTGGTCATGTGTTGGAAACAGCTAGCCAATCAAATTCTTTCTCTTTTACACAGTCAAAACTCACTTTTTGTTTTTATAAAATACAAAGTTACAAACCCTCCGGCTCCTCTTTTCCAAAACTCCACAGACCACTGTCGCTCTCACTATGCGTTTGTGCATTGCGCTTCTATTTCTATTTTATTTTTTATTTTTTTCTCTCCATTGCTTGGTCATGTCTTATTGCTTGCTTCGTCCTAATATTTTCTCTTCTTCTCAAATCTCACCATCTCAAGGTCAATTTAAATGTTTAATAGAAACAACTCTCATTTTATTTCTTATTGAGTTTGTGCATAAATTACTGTTTAATGCTCTACATTGTTGTTTGTTGGATTTTTTACGCTATATTTGGATTTTTCTTGGTTGTTAGATATTGTATGAGACTTATAATATTCCCCCCAAATCTCATAATTCTGGCTGCACTACTTTTTTTAATTACTATGAACTATCACTATATACGTTTATAGTGACCTTAGTTGTAATATTTTCTAACCATATTTATGATTGTAGTTTGAGCAAAAGAGGAGACGTAAGCTTGACTACGAAATGCTGCATGAGATAACATAGTACCGCAAAAGAAGAGGCTTCGTTGAATTTAATAAAAAGAATTGCGAATGCAAGGAGGATATGAATCAAGAATTCCTCGTTCAATCCGGGGTACTAATTACCCTGCTCGAGTGAGTTCTGAATCTTACGCTTGTCATAAATCTTTTGTATAAAGATGATTGCTACACACATTGAAAAACAGGAGTTAATGATTAGTTTCTAACAAAGGACAACCTATTTTTATGATTAGTTTCAAGGACAACTTTATAATTAAGGACAAAATGTATTTTAATTTATTAAATTTTAAATATAAGATTATTTCCAAAAGTACCCTTATTAAAGATAAACAACAACTGTTAAAATTTAAATAATAAAACTGAATCTAAATAATAAAAGCTCAAATTCAAAACAGACAATTCAAATATAAATTTCAAATTTGAAACACAAGTAACCGAAATGTTATCAATTAGTCAACCAAGAAGATAAGACTCTTTTGAAACGTACTAGCTAGTATGAGCTCATACAACTAGGGTAGTTGATTGGCAACTTTGTGTTCAATACGTTTGAAAGCTAATTACTAAAACAGGTAAACAAGTCAATCAATAATGATGGAAAACAGCCTGCAAAAACAAAACAGCCACGATTACGAACAACTAAAGATAATATACTTGACAAAACATAAAACTACACCAGCTAATAATCACTCAACTTGATGAATCGAATACTAGAAAATGTTGCCTTTTGAAAGACAAAGGTGATGAGCGGATATCTTCCACCATTATCTGAATGAATCAATGATTCGGCTAAAAATTAATTATCAACAAATACCTCTCGAGAAAATCTTTAATTAAATTAAATTAAATTATATCCTTAATTATTTATTTAAAATAAATTCCTTTCTTTTAATTTATTTTTACTTTTATTTTGCCATATTAAATCTGTCCAATTTGACATAAATTTCAAAGATAAATTTATGGAGCATGTTAAACATGAAAAAAAAAATAAGTCTCCTTAATAATTTGTGTCGGTGAGACTTTTAAATTTTGGCAAAACTCAATTTAAAATACTTTCAAAATAAATTTGACTCAAAAGACTTTTAATTTCAATTTTAACGCTCAACCACTACCTATTTTTTGAATCAAACTATATAACCAACTTATGACCCTATGTACTGAATTATGTATGATGCATCCGGTAAGTTCCATGAGCTTCTGTTGATTGTCGCATCTTCAAATCTTCAATTCAACTCAAACAATTACAACGGAAAAAGTGCTTTTAGCATCGGAATCAAGCCAACTAAAAATATAAACCTAACTATCTTTCCCTTTGACTATTCCAGTGACAAAATACATACAGATATTATAGACACTTTCGACGTGATGTCTATAACATCTCAGTTACAAGCTCGAAGTCAAATTAGTCTATTATAACAACAAGACTCAAATTCATGTCTAACTTTAAATCTTGATGTCGGCCGCAAAACTTCACAAGAAAAAAAGAGTGAGCTAAAAAATCAACCTATTAACCCTGAAATACCAAAACTCAACAAACACCTAGCGAAGCATGTGCATAAAGAGATAATAATAATAATAATCAAATAAGCAAAACATTATATATCACTCTCCTTCAAAATATTCCTACTTTACTACTCCCCCTCACATATGCATTCTCCCCCCTTATCTAACTCCCTTGACAAATACTCCTTATTACCTAAGTAGGTGCGATGATCCCTTTCGATACCCAAATTTTTCTAATACGTGGAGTCTTATCCTTCTTTTGTTCCTCACTATCTAAAACCATATTCCTCTTATTTTTCTTATTTTTCCCTTTCAGTTTAGGTTTCAATCTAGGAATTGGAAAACTCTTCGGCATCTTCTTCAAAGCTTGCTAATAAAACTCTCTCAAGTAACCTCTCCTCTCGCAATAGTTGCACCAAAAGGACCGTGGGAGTGTGTGTAAGTACACATCAAAAGGTATCACTTGACCGTCAAGAATTTTCGAATAGGAAAATTTTGGATAAACTGATTTTTGAGCAAAAATATGTTTTCCCTTTTGGACATTCTTGGCTTTCTTTAGAATTTGAGGAGTTCTATCAATGAATGTTTTAGAGTTAAAAGAACTAGCACCACTGAAACTTGAATTTTAGGGGGTGGCCTTCACAAAGACGGTCTTGTATTTATTTTTAGCATCAATATTTGAGAATCCAAGTCATTCTTTGTTATTTCCACTATTTTGATTTGAATTCATTAATTCAAGTTTTTTTGATCTAGTTTCTAACCCAACTTTGATCGTTAAAGCGTTTTTAAGTTGTTGAGTGAAATCGCAAACGCGTTCTTTTAGTCCTTTTGATTTTATCCTCATACGCCAAATTTGTCTTTTTTAAAGAACCAATTAGAGCAAGAAAATTTTATTTTTTATTCTCAAGTTGTCTGATTTTCTTTAAAAATTTGGTCTTATCAGCCTTTGAATTTTCAAAAGTTGCTTTATCCTTTTTCGAATCGATAACCTTTTTTTTCAAAAAATTGTCTTTTGGATGCAATTTTGAATTTTTCACGACATGTTTTTGAAATTCTAGTAAAAAGGCATCACATGCCGATTTAAGATCCAGAAAGTTTTCCTCATCATCAGAAAGTGAATTATTCGAAATCTTTGATTCAATTCTTCTAAGGAAACTTTTGCAACAAAAGCGATATATTCATGCGATTCCTTTTAAATGTCTAGATTTTTTTCATCATCACCAACAGTGGCATACATTCCCCTTTTGCCAAGCTCTTTCTTTAATCTCCTAACCCTAGAAAGGCATTTAAAAGCTTTATGACCTCTATCTTAACACTCAAAGCAATTCTCACTTGATTGAGGTTTATTTTCAAAATTCCATTTCCTCAATTTCACAAAATTTTGACAATCATTGCCTGATTTCTTATATAGCATTCATTAGATTCAATTATGTTTTCACCTTTAGCTCTAAATGCAATGATTTGATTTGCCTTGTCCTTTTGAGTCTTATATTTTGAAAGCCGGTTAGACTGAAAAGTTTGAAATCCATTTTCCTTTAAGGAATCTAAATCCTTACTTTCTTCAATGGCAGTAATTGCTGAGAGGAACCTATCAGGCAAAGATTGAGAATTTTCTTTAGAAGACAAGATTCCGGAATTATTTCACCAAGGTTGTACATAGAATTCACTATATTTTTTAGCTTACTCTGAAAAGTATCAAAATGCGCATCTTCTTTCATTGTTATAATTTCAAAATCTATCACGAGCTTTTGAA
Organism: Lonicera japonica; assembly: GCA_021464415.1. NCBI lineage: Eukaryota > Viridiplantae > Streptophyta > Magnoliopsida > Dipsacales > Caprifoliaceae > Lonicera > Lonicera japonica. The sequence goes on from CM038468.1 coordinate 23,227,988, forward strand.
TTTTAGAACTTTTTACAGTTGTGGTTCCTTCAAAAATTACGGTCAAAATATCCCAGACATGTTTAGAAGTGGTACAATTTGAAATCTTTTTAAATTCTTCTTCATAATCATGAGTCATGATTGCATTCAGACCTTAAAAATTAAACTTAGCTGCTTCTAATTCCTTAGCTGTAACGACCTGCCTTTAGAAGCAGGTGCTACCGGATGTTGTCCCCAACAACAGCTAAATATATAAAGGAAAAAAATGCAATTTAAATGAAAATCGTGAAATTATAGATAAAATTCAACATTCAGTCTCCATAACTACTTAAAACCAAAACCTGTTTAGAATAAAACTAAAACAAACTCCAAATATAAGTATCATTATTACAATTCTAATTAGGTACAACTCTAATTATTTAATAGAAATACAATATGAAACTCATGGTATCAGAGGAAAAAAAGTACTGGCATCCTTCCAACGAACTCAATTAAAAACCTATAATGTATCTACAACGAGAAATGAGGGAATGAGCTAAATTGGCCAAGTGGGAACTAATGGGGAAAGGGGAAGTACAATGCAATAAATAAATAAAATTATGGACAATAAAATAAGAATCACCAAAATACAAATGAAATAGTGATATTAATCACAAGGCTAGTCATAATAACAGCCGTAGAAAAAATATAACAAAACTATAGCATACTTATAACGTGGAAGGCTATAATCTTATACCACAATATGATACCTGACGCTCCATCCATCCACCGGGACATGTGTAACTGGTAGCTCCAATATGTCCCAGCTACGTTCCTTCCATGGGCACGATAATGTAACTGGTTGTTCGAACGTATCCCAGTTATGTTCCATCCATGGGAACAATAATAATATGGCTGTTGTAGCCAAGTCCTCCCATAGGACGTAATAAGTCAACTAGGTATAATAGTCCATCGTGCACAGTTTGGCTCCAATAGCCAAGTCCTCCCATAGGACACCTACTAACAAGCATATCATATGTTTAATGTATAATAATAATCACATTTAAGCAGTTAAGGTATCCTGACCAACTAGTATAACTATAGTGCCCAGTCATAGCCAAACCATATATAAATTCTCAAAATCGTATAAGAAATCCCAAACATATAAAATATATGAACAACCTTCTATAGGTGTGTAGAAATCTCATCGAATACCAAAGTCATAGTAGAGTCCCATAGTTTACAAAAAGTAGTAAGCTAATAATTAGGACAGTTGCGCCATCAATAAAATTACCATGATATATATATATCAAAAATATCATTTTATAAGTTCTAGTAGCCAAATCACAACTTAATCCCACCATTGTCACCATTTATAACTTTTTACGTATACATATATCCATAACATACAAAAGTGGGAGTTTAAGCCATTCTTATACAAACCATGTGTGGTCCATACATTATAGAAATTGAATTCAGTATACATTATATTGAATAGTTACAGCTCACTGTTCAATCTGTTTCAAAATAAGGATTGTAGAAATTTAGCCGGTAAAATTACGGACTGGTGAGTTTTTTGACAGAGTTTTTTGACAAATCTTCAAAACCCTCAGCAGGTTGCTCCTTTCTAGGCGTAGTCTGAGGAGGCTGCTCTGGAACAGCCGCCGTCCCACCTCTCTCACTGTCCTCGGGTTTATCATCACCTCCCTCGGGCCTATCATCGCCTCCCTCAGCACCAGCAGGGACGTCCCTCTCTCCCTCAGGGTCATCATCGTCGGAGTCCAAAATGTTCTCCCTCTGATCGGGGACAGGCGGCAGCTGACCGGGAACTGTCCGGGACAAATGAGTATGTCCTCGTATGTAGTGGGGATCACCTCCCAACGCTCGGTACCTCTCATAGAAGACCCATCCTCGAGTCCCCTTCGGCTCCCTCATCAAGTAACGGGCAGCGAAGACAGCATAATCTCCTTCCTTGGTGAATGTCTAAAAACCGAGTCCGTCAACCAACGCCTGCACCGTCACCGGATCGATCTCGCCAGTCCGCCTCATAAGAACTGGCGGGAATGAAGGAACTCTAGGCCACTGGGCCGGTGTATGCTGGCGAATAACTCTCTCGCCCAAGTAGAAGTGGAGGCCGTACTCATCCCTGATAAGCTGCCTAGTCCTCGAGGCAGTCAGAGCACGGCCATATCCAAAATGGAGACCCAAATCACCCCAGGCGGCCCACTCAATCTGAACAAGAACAAATTTTATTTCTGTTATTTGTATTCTATTTTACTAGTTAAATTATTAAAAAGAAAGGATACTAAGATATTTACCTGCTCCTCCAACAAGTCATGGACGGCAGCCGCTCCGGTCTCCCGAGTCCGGTATACATAGGGAGCCCTGTAGTTCCCTGCAATAAATCGGCAGAGAAAAGGAAACTAATCCTCGTTCTCGACGAGGAGATCCACCTGGGCACGACCCAGACGGGTATATGCCACGAACCAACTCTGAAGAGGAGACATAAAGAATATCAGCAACAACATATAATAAATAAAAGGGACTGAAGCAAAGATAAGGGAACAAAAGTATATACCTCCCACAACAACGAAAAGCCCTTGAGGTTCAGGGCTAGATGGCGAGAAACCTAGTCCATAGCATCGTACTAGACAGCCAGAATAAAGCCCCCCTAGTCATAGTCAAACATAATGCTGAAATCTCTGAGATAAGGCAACCACCAGAGATGGGTTGTGTCCCCCCTCTGGCCTCGAACATATCATGCAGCGTCAGCAAGAGAAGAACACGGGCATATTGACTCGCCTCCTGACGGGTCATCGGCGCTCCAGAAGCAACTAGTCGGGCTCTCTCTGTAGCCAGGCATGTAACCAGGACAGCCCGAGGAATCGTGTCGCCCGAACTTCGTCGCTCAGGAAACCACCCGAGTGCGCCCACGATGCCCTCTGCCATCAGACGCAAAGGGACATCAATCTAGATAGGGACCCCCCCCGAAGGAATCCTGCTCAAAGCAAATAGGTCCAGGGGGTCATCGTCATCTCCCCCCAGCTCTAGTGCAAGGTATGAGTGGTGTCCCACCAGTGGCAGTCCAGAGCAGACACCAACACAGCCGCCCTAGATACTCGCTCCAGGAGGGCATCGAAAAAAGGACCAAATGGAGTCGCAAGGAGCAACTCCTGGACAGGGGCCGGTGCCTGTCACCACTCTAAGGAAATAGTGTTGGGAGAACCCCAACCTCGGCTGTCCCACTGCAGACAAAGCGAAAATATAAAAATATGAGAAACCTGAGGGTACTTTGGTGTAATTATGAGAGATATAGGGTTATAAGGGTAAATTATGTAATTTTCTAAAACTGAGGGTACATTGGTTTAATTATGAGAGATATAGGGTTATAAGGGTAAATTATGTAATTTTCCAAACCTGAAGGTACTTTGGTGTAATTATGAGAGATATAGGGTTATAAAGGTAAATTATATAATTTTCCAAAACCTGAGGGTACTTTGGTGTAATTATGAGAGATATAGGGTTACAAGGGTAAATTATGTAATTTTTCAAACCTGGCGGTACTTTGGTGTAATTATGGGAGATATAGGATTATAAGGGTAAATTATGTAATTTTCCAAACCTGAGGGTACTTTGGTGTAATTATGAGAGATATAGGGTTATAAAGGTACATTATGTAAATTTCCAAACCTGAGGGTACTTTGGTGTAATTATGAGAGATATAGGGTTATAAGGGTACATTATGTAAATTTCCAAACCTGAGGGTACTTTGGTGTAATTATGAGAGATATAGGGTTATAAGGGTAAATTATGTAATTTTCCAAACTTGAGGGTACTTTGGTGTAATTATGAGAGATATAGGGTTATAAGGTTAAATTATGTAATTTTCCAAACCTAAGGGTGCTTTGGTGTAATTATAAGAGATATAGGGTTATAAGGGTAAATTATGTAATTTTCTAAACCTGGGGGTGCTTTGGTGTAATTATGAGAGATATAGGGTTATAAGGGTAAAATATGTAATTTTTCCAAACCTGAGGGTACTTTGGTGTAATTATGAGAGATATAGGATTATAACGGTACATTATGTAAATTTTCAAAACTTGAGGGTACTTTGGTGCAATTATGGGAGATATAAGGTTATGAGGGTACATTATGTAAATTTTGTAAAAACCTAAGAGGTATCACAGGTAAAAGTATGTGTTCACTAAATCGGACGTTATTTCTAGGCAGACATGCATACTAAAACATTGTTTAAAATACATACAGGAAACGATAGAGATAATAAAACGAATAAACACACAAAGGAAAGGAATTCCAAGAAAACATACCAGAGACCGTCGACGGATCTCATGAGAAACAGGCTCCATCAAGAGCCACGGAACATCCGGGACTGGAGCAGCCCGGGTAAAATCCCGGTAGACCACCGCCTGACCGCGCTCCACCCCATCCTCGCCATACTAGTCAAGGTCCTCCCAGTCATCATGGTGAGGGCTGCACCGGAGAACGCCCTGAGCATCGGTAAAATGACCTCCTCCTGGTCACCCTCTAGTCTATCAGGCTGAGCAGGGTCCATCTGTGTATATAGAGAGTAGTGAGAAAGTCGGAAAATGGAAAGAGCAGCAGGGCTTCAGCGCTTAAAAAAGGAGAGAAAGAGAGCTAGAGAGAGAAAGAGAAAGGAGAGAATGAGGTGGAATGAGCTCAGTAAGGGACTTATATAATGAACCAGTTTGTCGCGCGACAAATGGGCTCATTGTCGCGCGACAAGAGCCATGCACCGAAATGTCGCGCGACATACTGGTCCCCTCCCCTGATTTTTTGACCTTTATCTCATTTTATCTGCTGCAGGGGTACTTCAGAGAAACAGTTTTCAAAAAACTTGCTAAATACCGCACACCCAGGATGAAGATTCAAGGAAAAGACTTCCAAATCATCTCTCCGAAAATGCGAGAACGAAATACAAACGGTTAAAGTAGTCTCTGATCTCCCAGAAGGACCGAGACCATCAAAAGAGAAAAAGCAAAATATCAAGATAAGACGGGAATAGAAAAAATTGAAAGAGTAGAAAAGAGAAAGCATGAGCGCCCAGAGTGAGCGAAAGAAACAGAAATGCAGAGTGACAGGGAGAGCCACACCAAAAGTGACAGCTTGGCCAAAACCGGCTCAGGGCTTCATTTTGGGTGAGTAAGGCTCCTGATCACGACGAAGGGACAAAAAAAAATCCTGATCAAAAACAGAGAAGGCCAGGAAAAGTCTTTCCCAAAAGAGGGAGAAATAAGGGCATCGAAAAACATAATACGATGTGGGCCCACCAAAAGAGAAAACTAAAAGAGAACAGAGATCAGAGATTAAACTTTTAAACAAATTTTCTTTTCGCACGATACAGAAGAGATGGTTTGGAAAAACCTCGGACCATCACTCTGCGGAGAGCAAAAGAAATCTAAAAAACTGCCTTCTGAGAGAAGTTTCCTCACTCGAGGAAAACATGAGAGTAAAGTTCAAAAAGAAACAGGAAAACGGACATCCGGATAAAGATTAGACCCCGAGAAGCTCTTTTCACCCTCGCAAAATTTTTTCTCTCTCTCACTCTAGCAGTCTAAGAGAGACAACAAACAAAATTCACCAACACAAGCCCTCGCCAGAGGCAAATCACAAAACACAAAGCCCTCGCCAGAGGCAAAAATACTCATAAAAGCCCTCCCAGAGGCAATTTTCTTTCTTTTTTTACAGATCAAAAGCCCTCCCAGAGAGGCACGTGTAGCAATGGTAGTCCTCCCACCTGAGGCGAAGCCCTCCCAGAGAGGCATAGTGGAGCAATGGTAGTCCTCCCACCTGAGGCAAGAAGATCAAAAGCCCTCACAGAGAGGCACAGTGTAGCAATGGTAGTCCTCCCTCCTGAGGCGAAGCCCTCCCAGAGAGGCACAGTGTAGCAATGGTCGTCTTCCCACCTGAGGCGCAAAGTGGAACAAAAGGTAGTCCTCCCATCTGAGGCTAATGGAGCAATGGTAGTCCTCCCATCTGAGGCGAGTGGAGCAAATGAAAATCCTTGAAAGAGGCAATGAGGTAACAAAAGCCCTCTCCGGAGGCAAAACCAAACACAAAGCCCTCTCCAAAGGCACTCACGAACACTTTTTGCATACGCACATTTCCTTAGAGTTCTTACGGGAGCCATGGATCATGGTCTCTTCCAGTCGCTTCAATTCCTTGCAAGCAAGGAGCTTGAGTCTAGAGGGTCTGTAGACACCTCGATCCATGACCCCCGCAAGAACCCTAACGACCTTCAAGAACTACTGTTCTTGGAGTCCGGGACCCACCCGAGCACCCGAAACTACTCCAAAAGGGTTTGTTGGCCAGCAAACCTGTTTTTAAGGAGGATTGTCGCACGACATATCAGTATGTCGCGCGACAATCACTGATATGTCGCGCGACAATCACTTCTATGTCGCACGACAAACCCCTCTGCACCCGACCATCCACTCTTTGACAAATCAGTCTGTCAGAGACATCACTTCAGCCGTTTATCGCGAGACATTGGACACATTGTCGCGCGACATATGTCCCTTTTGGGGAAGTGTCGCGCGACATACTATTCCCACCACTATAAATAGGCCAACGCCCCCAAGGGTTCAAGGGGGGGCAACTGGGATTGGGAGAATTATTGGCTTATATCTGACTTTCTAGTCTTTCGTAAAGTATTTTATGTTATAATCTTATTTATGAAGAATTATCGAATCTATTTCCGACACTCGACGTGTCCCGTTTCTGGAATCGAATTCTCGGAAATATCTGAAGAAGGAAAAGATCATTATCGCCAGAGATCTCTCTGCCGCATTATATTTTCTTTCTTATTATTATTATTCTCGTCGGGAAGGTAAAGAAAATCTCTTCTAGTATTTAAATTATATATCTGTGTACTTGTTTTACTCCTGTTGTTTAGTCCACGTTTTATTTGAATAAACTTATTGTCAAGTTACAAAGTAGTCTACTGTTTTCAAAACAAAAGACCCTGATAAAACCACTTCCAAAATCAGAAGAATAAGTACATTATCATCCGAATAAAATTATTTTTTCAAAACCCGGACTGATAAGACGTGTCTGATAAAACTCTCCTCAAAGAGTTTTAGTTCCATATTAAATTAGTCCCGACACAAGATCCGAACTTTTACCAAAGTAATCACAACACGAGAAAACCGTCATTATCTGAGGAAATAATACGGGACACTCTTTCAAAATAAAAGGTTTGTCATTTGTATTTACATCTTTCAATAATAAAAACATCGGATCTCGGAACACAAAGGTTTTTATCCCTTTCCCCGCTTTTTCCCAGAAATTAGGGTTTTCTCACTTGGAAAGTAGTAGACTGTCAGTAAAAGCATCCAAGTTTTTCAACATAAAATAAACGTATAAGACCATTAGAGACCGAAAGGGTGGAATGGGTGCTTAACACCTTCCCAAACCGTAATATAGTTTTCGAACCCTATAGAATCCTGGTTTCGCAGACAAATGTGTAAAGAAAGGCTTATCTGTAGCCTTTCCTCTTACACAAACCATTTTGTCCGTTTTCTTGTAAAACGTACTGGCAACTCTGAACAAACCCTCTTGCATCTAAAAATAGGATAGAGGGACACCCGATATGAATTATCAATACCGATCGAAGTAAATAGAGTGACGGGATCCGTTCTGACGTTCTAGGCGCCCAACAACGGGAGCGAGACCCGGGGGTCACAATTGCGGATTCACACACAAGCAGTTGAGGAACTCCTTGGTAAGTTGGCTAGTACTCTAATGGCTGAGAAAGCTTCAACTTTTATGCCCAAAAGCAAGAAAGGAAGAAGAATAATGCATAAGCTACAGTCCCACAAGGAGTAGTGCGTGCAGTAGTCGCTGAACCTCTAGGAGGAGTGAAAAAGCCTATGGGCTAGTGTTTTCACTGTCAGTAGAAAGTGCATTTGAAGAAAGATTGTCCCTGTTTCCTAAGCCGTTATAACAACATATGTAAATTTCATCAATTTGTTGTTGTATCTTGTTTAGTGGTCCGATCTACCAGTACCTGGTGTGTAGATTCGAGAGCCACTAATCATGTATGCAATACTTTACAGGGGTTCTATGTGAGAATCCGCAAATGCGACCCCCGGGTCTCGTCCCCGTTCGTTGGGCGTCTGAAACGTCGGAAAGGATCCCGTCGTTCCATTTGCTAGGAGTGTTTTGATAATTCATATCGGGTGTCCCTCTATCCTGTTTCTAGGTACAAGAGGGTTCATTCAGAGTCGCCAGTACGTTTTACGAGAAAACAGACAAAAAGGGGTCGTGTAAGAAAAGAGGCTACATATAAGCCTTTCTTTACACATTTGTCTACGAAACCAGGATTCTATAGGGTTCGGGAACTATATTACGGTTTGGGAAGGTCTTAAGCACCCATTCCGCCCTTTCAGTCTCTAGTGGACTTATATGTTTATGTTATGTTGAAGAACTTGGATGCTTTTACTGATAGTCTACTACTTTTCGAATAAAAACCCTAATTTTTAGGGAAAGCGGGAAAGGGTATGAAAAGCCTTTGTGTTCCGAGATCCGATGTTTTTATTATTGAAAGACGTAAATATAAATGACAAAACCTTTTATTTTGAAAAAGTATCCCGTATTATTTCCTCAGATAATGACGGATTTCTTGTGTTGTAATTACTTTCGTAAAAGTTCGGATTTATATCGGGACTGATTTAATATGGAACTAGAACTCTTTGAGGAGAGTTTTATCATACACGTCGCAGTCTATAAAAGAGACATGATATGTTGATTTTAGTTCCTAGATAAGTCTTATTAGTCCGGGTTTTGAAAACAGAATTTTATCCGGATGGTGATATGCTTACCCTTCTGGTTTTGCAAATGGTTTTATCAGGGTCTTTTGTTTTGAATACGGTAGACTATTTATAACTTGGCAATAAGTTTATTCAAATAAAACGTGGGCAAAACAACAGAAATAAAACAAGTACACAGATGAACTTGATTTTCGAGCGCGTTAGGAATCTAACACAACCATGTTGCCACTTCGCTTACTAAGACGGGGATCGACCTAGAAGACACTTTATTTACCTTCCCGGCGAGAATAATAATAAGAAAGAGAATATAATACGCCAGAGAGATCTCCGGCGATAATAATCTTCTCCTTCTTCAGATATTTCCGAGAATTTGATTCCAAAAATGAGACACGTCGAGTGTCGAGAATAGATTCGATTTCTTAGAAATAAGACGATAATCGAAAATGCTTGTTGCTATTTTCTGCTCTGCTCTGGCGATTTTTCTTGCTGTTTTTAGCTGTGATGTTGGTGTCTAACTCCTGTCTAGAACCCATGGGGGTGATGGCCTATTTATAATGACGAAAAGGTGTATGTCGCGCGACAATCTTGACTGTCGTGCGACATTTCACTTTAATGATGATTCTGACTCACTGATGAATCAGAAAGTGGAGTGGTGGGGTGTTTGTCCCGCGACATGTCCCTATAAAGTGGGATTGTCGTGCGACAATCTTGTGTATGTCGCGCGACAATCTTGAATGTCGTGCAACAATCTTGAATGTCGTGTGACATTTCCATTAAAAACAGGTTTGTTTGGCCAACAAACGCTTCTGGGGCAGTCTCGGGTGTTCGGGTGGGTCCCGGACTCCAGAAACAGCAGTTCTCGAAGGTCGTTAGGGTTCTTGCGGGGGTCACGGATCGGGGTGTCTACATTCTAGGAAACCAAACAACTTAAAAATAAAGAAAATTTACGTATGGGCAGTTACAAATATGGCAACAGTTACAGTAGAAGATATTTATCTTCAGTCTAGTCAGAATACGATATTAATGATTAAGGAATATTTATATGTATCTTCCATTAGAAGGAATTTGATTTCTATTTCTAGATTGGTTGAGGACAAATATTTTGTTTATTTTAACGATAAATCAGTTATCATTAGAAAAAAATAAATAGTTTGTTCCTTCTAGTACATTAGTGATTGATCTTTACATTATTAAATCTTGACTTGTCAGTACTACAACTGAGTGAATTGAATAGCATTAATAGTTTACCAATTAAGAGAAAGGAACCTTCAAAATGAACCAAATGTATTTTTGGCACTTACACCTTGGTTATATTAATCTAAAAAGAATTCAAAAACTGGTCGAAAATGGACCATTAGGTTCATTGGAAGTGGAGGCACTTCCAGTTTGTGAATCCTGTTTATAAGGTAAAATGACTAAGAGATCATTTTCAGAAAAAGGCAATAATGCTAAAGAACAATTAAAACTGGTTCACTCTGATTTGTATGGTCACATGAATGTCCAAACTAGAGGAGGCTTTGAGTATTTCATCACATTTTTAGATGATTATTTAAAGTATAGATACATTTACTTAATGCGACGTAAGTCTGAAGTCTTTGAGAAATGCAAAGAATTCAAGGCAGAAATGGAGAAGCGTCTAGAAAAATGTAACAAATCACTATGATCAGATCATGGTGGTGAATACCTCTTGTGAGAGTTCAAGGAATACTTATTAGAGATTGGGATTACATCTCAGCTGTTTGCACCGAGGATGCCACAGCATGATGGTGTAGCAGAAAGAATGAATAAGACTCTTATAGAAATGGTAAGATCTATGATGAATTATTCAGACCTACCTGATTCTTTTTAGGGATATGCTTTAGAAATAGCTGTATATATTCTGAACTTGGTACCATCAAAGTCAGTACCTACTACACCTATAGAATTGCGAACTGGGCGTAAGCCTAGTCTGCGGCATATTCAAATATGGGGTAGTCCAGCACATGTGCTTAAAGGTAATGCGGATTTGTTGGAATCAAGAATAGAAGTGTATTTCTTTGTTACATATCCAAAAGGAACCAAGGGTGGTTTATTTTATAATCCTCGAGAATGTAAGGTTATTGTTATCAATGCCAAATTCTTAGAAGAGGATTATATCATAGACCATAAGCCCAGGAGTAACGTTGTCGTAGTGGAAATAAGAGGAGACAAAAACATAGCACAATTCGTCTATACCTTTAGTACAAGGGGAAATACCATAGTAAATGAATATCGACATTCCATTACCTCGTTATAGTGGGAGGATTGCCGATACTTGTGCACATCTTGAACAAATCACTAATACGTAAGTTCTTGAACCAGCACAACATGTGGATAGTGAGTTAGTATGTTCAACATTTGCACAATGTACACAAACACAAATAATGCCTCGTCGTAGTGGGATGGTTGTTCGTTAACCTGGTCGTTTTATGTTCTTGGGAGAGTCTTACGACAAGGTCCCTGATGAATAAGAAATGAACTATTTTTAACTACAATGAAGTACTTCAAGAGAAAGATACATAAAATGGCAAAGGGTTATGAAATCTAAAATAGAGTCCATGTACTCTAACAAAGTCTGGAATCTTGTAAAACCACCCGAAGGGATAAAACTTATCAGATACAAATGGGTATATAAGAGATAGAGAAGATTAGACGGGCTTATATCAAGGTTTGTTGCTAAAAGGGTTCACTCAGAAAAAAGGGGATCGATTATGATGAAACCTTTTTGCCGGTAGCCATGCCAAAGTCTATTCGGATTCTCTTATCCATTGCGGCTCATCTTGATTACGAGATTTGGCAAGTGGATGTCAAGACATGTTTCCTTAATGGAAGTCTTAATAAAAGCATCTATGATGCAACTAGAAGGATTCATAGCAAAGGGCCAAGAGCACATGTTATGCAAGCTCAAGAAGCCCATTTATGGGCTTAAGCAAGTGTCTAGATCTTGGAACATCTGTTTTGACCATGAAATCAAATCTTTTGGTTTTAATCAATGTTCAGATGAGTCTTGTGTGTACAAAACGCGCAGCCGAAGCGCGGTGGTATTCTAGGTATTGCATGTGGATAATATCTTACTTATTGGAAGCGATATGTGAATATTATCTTCTGTGAGGGTATAGTTAACAAGTCAGTTCGATATGAAGGGCTTAGGAGAAGCCAGTCACATCCTTGGTATTAAACTTATGCAAGATTGGACGTCGATACAATTCTTGCCAGAGTTAGTATACAAGATTCCAAGAAAGGGTTTCTCCCTTTTTAGGTATGGAATCACTCTATCCAAGATCAATGTCACAAGATACATGATGAGATAGAAAAGATGAAGGGAATTCCTTCTGCTTTGGCAGTGGGAAGCCTCATGTATGCTATATTGTGTACTAGACCAGACATCTGCTTTACCATTGATATGGTTAGAAGATATCAGTCTAATCCAGGGAAAGAACATTGGACTGCGGTAAAACATATACAAATGACTAAAGATTTTATGCTGGTTTACCAGGCAAACAGTCTAGTACCTGTTGGATACACAGACAAGGATTTTTAGTCAGAAGTTAGAATTCTAGAAAGTCAACTTTAGGTTATGTGTTTACTCTAAGAGGTGGAGTCATTGGTTGGAGGAGTATCAAGCAGTCAGGCATTGCTGACTCCACCATGAAAGCTGAATATGTGGCTGCTTTAGAAACAGCTAAGGCAGCGGTTTGGCTCTGGAACTTCCATATGAATCTAGATGTGGAACCCTCAGTGTTATAAGCTATTTCACTTTATTTTGATAATAGTGAAACGGTTGCATGCATACTACAACTCAAAGTCAATTCCCATCTTGGAAAGACCAGAGTGGTTAGACATGTTAGAGTGATATACTAAAATTCATAATTTTCTTATTAGTTTGGATATGTTATAAACTTGGTTTTGCTATTTTAGTGAGAATGTTTATGGGCAATGGTTGCATTATATTATTTATTTAAATATTGTGCATGTGTGTCTTTTATTCCATATAGTATATGATTTGGTGTGTAGAGTATAGCTTACACACAGAAGATCATATCATCGGTTCTTGTGAAATATAAGTTTAATGGTTCACAATCTTAGGTGGAATTGGACACCCATCGGTAGGATTGTAGCACAAGTTTCAGTAGTTTATCTTAATTACATAAAACGGTATAGTTTTAACTCGTTGTGCTAGTACACTTTGTGTATATTGAATAGGACTAGTTTGGCTTAATTTTTTTTATACCAACTATATAAAACAATTTAAAATCCCATGGTTATTATGATTACTTATGCTCTTAATCTTGAAATAATTAGTAGACATATATATGTAGTGTTTGTTGTTTTGACTCATTAAGAGTGAGATTCATTTATGGATCAATAATTAAAAAAATTGACCAAATCGCAATTTGATACTTTCAAACCTTAGTCTCCTCATATGGATCATCTACATGATCCACAAAGGTGAAATCCCTTTATTCTTATACGGTTTTAGCAAAAGTTTTTTGTTCAATCTATACGCAATATCAAACAATCCTGTATTTATGTCTCCATCAAGACAACTAACTAAAGGGTGATACATCGAATTAATTGGCCACTAACCTAAATTCCTTTTAGAAGGAAAATGAGGAATTCTAAGGACATCGAAGTTCACGCTTGCTATGGTTTGTACTAAAGGAATGTGATTCTGCTTGACTGATACCCTAAGAGTTAACAAGGATGCATGTCTTCGCATTAAGATGACAACTAGTGATCCACCATACTAGTAGGAGTTAGTAGTGAGGTTCTCTGATTTCCCACGTCCTTTGACTACCCCCACGTGAACAATCTCCGACTCCCTCTTTAAAGGATTGGCTATAAACTTATGCTAACAAATGTCACAAATCTAGAGCACCTCCCTTGTCTCTGCGCTAGTCTTTAAGGGAAAATCGAAGGATCTCATTTAAGTCACTACATCGGTGTTTACGACTGAAATGTAGAGGTTTCCACCACTTAGGATTAGTGTGTAAATGCATCTGTTCGCTCTGACTTAGATGATCATCCACTCCGACAACCTTCGAATGGTGCTAACACAGGGTCGCTAATCCTAATGATCAACCAATGATTCATCGCTGGGCTTTACTATACTGGCTGATCATCTAAGGGTTATAAAACCAAATCTAATGAGATAGCAAACTCAAAGCCAGGACCACTGGCAACCATAGGCTCTATCAAATTAGTGCTCTTACGCATGGCTTAAATTATCTCCAAATTTAGCCACTCGCTAGCACAACCCCAATGACCAACTAGACCACTTACTATTAATTGATAAAAGGATCTTGTTCTCGACATGAGAATGGATGCGAATAATTACCCTTTTATCTGAACTTGTCATCAACACGGCTTAAGGGAATCTTACACACATGACGCGGCTCCATGCCACATTGCTAACCCTGTGTTATCTAACAAAACACTTTAAGCTAATAGGGAGGACCACAATGAGCTTACAAGACATTAATAGGCGACATGCGGAACAGATCATTCTATAGATCTTTATCACTTCCATATGGAATAAAGAAACCCCATAGGTTCCAAACACAAAGAAATTGAAGGAGGTCTACATTTACCCCCTTTCAGAATTCCAAGATGAAGGAATGTGATCTACCTCATTCATCCCCACCGGTTCTAATTCGGGAGTAAGGGATATCCCATAGATCCGTGAGAATAAGGCCATATGTAAGAATCAGTTAGACCCACGCACCATGCAGTCTCTAAAACATCCGACTACCAATTACGCTGGACGTCTATTGGATTAGAACTACTCGCCAATGCTCCCTCTCGTAGCTACAACACACCGTATTAAAGATATCAAGGATAACCACAAGTAAGGCTCACCCCTCATAAAAATCAATAAGAGATACAATAGGGTGAACAAAACAAATGGGACTTTAATGGCAACTCACCCTTAAGTGCACTACGTTTTAGCTTTCGTTGGCGATAGTGGACTTGTGATTTATGAAATATTCAACCGTTGCACTGTGGCGGAATATAATATATCTCATTAGTCTCCTATAGGTAATCCCGAAGCAAAACTTGTCCCAAGTACAAAACACGTGTTAGAACAAAAGATAAATAAGAGCCAAGAATCGAGATTATTATGAGGGAAGTCCAACAAATGTATTTAGGATTAAAAATTCAAGAATTGAAGTGACATGCTACAGGCTAATACTCCATTCAATAATTCATTCACTTTCCAAGTAGCCTAATGGTAAAAAAGCCTATTGCACGATGATGCGTTAAAGAAAATGGACATAACCATAATTCACCTTTTCAAACTTGAAACTACCCATAAACCCAGCGAAGAAAATCGAACCTATCATCTGATACCAAATTGCGGCGCCCTACATCCTGCTTAAAGGTTTCCACATCCGGGACCGGTTTGTCATGGGTGTTGTAAGCCGACGGCAGGTGATATTAAAATTCTATGAACTAATTGAAACTAGTTAATTAAATTAAGAAAAGTAAATCAAAGATTTTAGAAAAAATTCGGCATGGTTTCCTCTGCTTTATCATATATGTAATACTTCATTCTCAAATCACAATCTTCATTAATGCAATTCTCAAAAGATTAAACAATCAACTATAATTTACAAAAATTAATAGTACACCCTTTCCATCAATTACATAAACTAATTATAAAACAAAAACAAAATACAAAAGAATCAACTTAGAATTACTCATATGAAATCATGTTGTCCCTTCAAGGGAGACTAATACGGTTATGGAGTTTATCAAAAGTATATAAGCTCTAATGCGCACCAACCCAATGAATACACCTGCAAAACTGTTTTGAAAAATAGGAGTGAGCCAAATTCGAGCTCAGTGGAAACTATAAGGCTTTGAATTTGAAAATACACATAGTAATACAAATGCAATGTGATATATCAAAATAATAAGGAAGTCGTATGTATGCCATATATATAAGTAGTACGCTCCTTGGTGGTACTTCCCTTAGTATCGGATTTTGGTAAATACGAGTTTCATTTTATTATATGACTTGAGGCAGCAGTTAGTGTGTATTGCATGTATTTTAATTTTTCATTGTATTTTTGGGATGAGTACTGCTTATATATATGGCATACATATGGATTCCTTATTATTTTGATATGTCACGTTTCATTTATGTTACTATGTGTATTTTCAAATTCAAAGCCTTATATTTTCCACTAATCCCGAATTTGGCTCACTCCCATTTTTCAAAACAGTTTTACAGGTAAACTCCTTGGGTTGGTGCGTATTAGATCTTTTATACCTCTGATAAACCCTATAACCATATTAGTCTCCCTTGAAGGGATGACTTGATTTCAATTGGTCATCAGTCAGTTGACTGGAAAGTACGCTGATAATAATAAGTGAATGGGGCATACTAGAGGATGTCTCATAATTTAATCAAAGAATGCAGGTTGGCCTACATTGAGAAGTTCTAGAGAGCCAGCAATTCATACGTAGATGCCTTAGCAACTTTGGCTTCTACTGTGGATTCAAAGTTAAAACCAACCATCGAGGTTGGGTATCTCCCTGGGCCGAGTATCGAGACTGGCAATAGTTGATCGTATGTGACATCGAAATAGACTTAGGGGTTAGCTGGATGGAGCCAGTCACAAACTACAAGGATGCATCATTGCCAAATGACAGTAGCGAAGCCTATAAGGATCGAGCCCAAGCAAACAGATATTGGTTGTCTCCCGAGCAGAAGCTGTATAAGAAGTCCTTCTTTGGGCCTTATCTTAGGTGTGTTCATCCAAGGCTGGTCCATAACGTTCTTCATGAGTTGCATGAAATAAGTTTTGGAAGCCACATCGGTGGCCGATCACTAGTCCATAGAGCCAGGAGCCAGGGTTACTAGTGGTCGTACTTAAAGAAGGACATAGTGAATTATGTCAAGAAACGTGATAAATGCTAGAAATATGCTACCATTGTCGATCAACCTGCAACAGCCCTCCATCTGATCATTAGCCCTTGGCCGTTCTTTATGCAGGGGCTTAAATCATGGGTCCTTTCCCTGGGGGGTAAGAAACAAGAAATTTCTCCTCATCTGCACCGATTATTTCACAAAATGGGTGGAGGCAGTTCCTCTAGCAAATATTATCGAGTCAAACATTAAGACTTTTCTATGGAAGAATATACATTGTAACCTAATTTCTTATCCCAATAGTGCTTTTCTTTGATAATGGAACACATTTCAAAACCCAAAAGATCGAGGAATTCTGCAACTCCTACGGGATCAGACAATATTTCTCCAATTTCTTCTACCCTTAAGGTAATGGGCTACCTAAGGCATTAAACAAAGTTATTCTCGATAGTTTGAAAAGGAGACTAGAAGAAAAAAAAATATGGATACAAGAGCTGCCCTTTGTACTTTGGGCATTCCAAACAACTCCTCGCTGATCAACAGGCAATACGCCCTACTCCCTAACTTATACAACTAAGGCTATCTTCCCTTTAGAGGTTGGTTTACCCACTTTAAAGACAGCCCAAGTTGAAGCCATAAACAATGAAGAAGCTTTGGAAGAGGCCCTGGACTTTGCTGAATCCAGAAAAGAAACAGTCGCAATCCATTTGGCGAATTATCATAATACCTTAGCAAACCAATAGAAGGCTCATGCAAAGCCAAAGGAGTTTAAAATCGGAGAGTTGGTTCTACGAAAAACATTTAGCACTGCCGTCAAACCTAGCCATGGAAAACTCGCACATAATTGGGAGGGTCCCTGTATGGTCACCTTAGCTAGTGAGATCAACTCTTACCATTTGCAAGACATGGATGGAAGACCAATTCCTAATCTGTGGAACATGGCTAACCTAAGGAGTTACTATCATTAAATGTAAATTCGAGATGCGGATACTTTTGCTTGGCAATGCAATTAATTAAATAAGACCTTTTGTCTTTTAAAGGTAAATTTAAAATAAAACCTTGCTCGACAAGACAGATTGATTTAGACATTTCCTCATATAAGGCAACCACATAAGACCTTGATTGGCAAGGCAATTAATTAATTAAAACCCCTTTATCTTTTAAAGGCGAATTTTACTATGACCTTGCTCAGCAAGGCATTAAATTAAGACCTTTTATCTTTTAAAGGCTAATTTTATCTAAGACCCTGCTTGGCAGGGCAATTCATTAAGCCTTCTTATCTTTTAAAGGAAAATTTTTCTTAAGACCCTCCTCGGCAAGGCAATTAATTAAGGCCTTTCACTTACTAAGGCATTTCGACAAGACAGTCCATTATGGGCTTATATCTGTTAAGGGCAAATCTCATCTAAAAGCTTACCCGCCAAGACGATCAATTTTAATAAAGCCCTTTACTTCTTAAAGGTAGTCAATTCAGAGCTTTTACTCGTTAAAGGCTAACCTTGCCGAGATCCTATTCGGGAAAGAGTCTTATTGAGAATATTGCTCGAAAAATGGATTACTGAGACTGCAATCCGATGATGGATTCTACTTCATTCATTGGGGAAAGTTTCATTCGAAATTTTATTTGTTGGATATATTGTTGCAAGTTCTATTTGAAGAGTTGTCCGACTAAGTTCAGTTAATTATGTCGGATTTTACAAGTGGAAGTCGTTTGTTAACTTATTATGATCGGAGGTAAACTCAGTTCACAAATTTATTAGAAGTGTGAAGAATTATCTATTATGCTAAAAATAAAGACAAGCAATTAAAAAAAATAAGACATTCTTTATTAATTCAGAAACTTGTACAATTGGTGAGGCTTCGTGGCCCAGTTACAATGAGAAGATACTATTAAACAAAACAAGAGAAAAAGCCAGCAACTGGGGCAAGAAGGCTCAGGAAGCCTCCAAAGCCAATAGCTGGGGAAAAAAAGGAAAGGGGGGAAGGAGGATGATATGATGAATATTGAAAATAATAAAAATTATAAAAGAAGAAAGGAGAAGGGGGATGGAGAGGAAGTAGTCAGGGGGCATTCTTGAGCCTCTCCTTCTCCTCCACTATGGCGGCGTATCGATCTTTCAAGCGATTATATCATCCTGTTAAGCGGCGATACCTCGTCCTCAAGTGGTGGTGGAAATATTGTGCTAGGCTAGTAATATCCTCTTCCAGCCTAGCAACTCTCTCAGTCAATCTCCCCCAATCTCTAGTGGGAGAGGCGGCATCAGAACTAGTCTCACTACTTTCAGGCATTTTGAGTTTTATTCTATTGTCTTTGTTGAGAATGAATTAATGATAAAATGAAGCATGGTTTATATAGGGGCTTAAGCCCCTAGTCATTTATGGGAGGCATCATTAATTAGAGAAGTTATCCTCCCATTTGGGAATTGACTCACCATTATGGTATCAGTTATGAACATAATTACGTACAGCCTAGTCGAAGTGCGCCACGCGAAAAATGACTCTTAGGTTGGGTACAATGACTAATGCAACTACTTGAACCGATTTGGACAATGATCGGGAAGTGGTACCTTGAGTTCAATGGTATAAGTATTGGAAATGTAACATTAAATACCGATTAACCTTTGGATTCAAATTAGAGATAGTCAATTAGGGTTTCCAATTAGATATAGTTGATGATTCTTAAATAAACATGCTAAGGATGGAACTCCAATAATTGATGAATAAGAATACTGGTAAAAAGCAAAATTTTCATTCATTAATTTCTATGCTTACAACCGAGCGGCTTCGAGGCCCGGTTACACGATTAAAAGCAAAAAACAAAAATAAAAGCTAAAACCCTCAACCTACACCTCCTCGACACCTTTCAGAATCACCGGGTTCTCTGTCGCGGTAGCTCTATGACTTCCATCAGCATTTCAAGCATCATCTTCATCATCGGAGTCAGGCCTCTGAATAGCTTGCCTAAGGAGATGATTGGAAGGAAGCTATAGTTGGTTCAGGGCAAAGTCACACCCTTCTTGATACACCTCATCCTTAAGCTCATTGAGCTACCTGGCATAGTCCATACAGACACCCAGTTCTATCTTTTCCTTCATGCTTGGCAAAGAAGTCTCCAGGTCAGCAAACTTTCATCTCGGTAGTCTCCTTTTCAACTTTCATTTCCTCCAGCTGGAACTTAAGCTGGGCGATCTATAAACCTTGAGAAGAGCTGGTGTCCGAGTAAGTGTTAGCATTTTCTCGACCTTGTCAAGATCATTTTTGGCCTGATTCCTCTCTTTCTCGACCACTCAAAGCCGCTCAGTAATTTTTTGTTTGTAGTCGTTGACATAGTTGAAATCGGAGGAAAGTTTGGATATCTTGTTATGTCTTCTTCTCTCCAGATCACAAAGCAAGCGCATGTCCTTTAAAATCACAGATGGTTGGGGTTAATTGAATTATTCAGAAATAATAAAACAAAAAAAAAATTGAAAATTACCTTTAGAACTGAATGAAAGCCCCGTCTCTTCAGTTCATTGCCCAACATCTGGGATAGTGTTTCCCAATCTTTTGGAAGGGTAGCTTAGGTGAATAAGCTGAAGTCAACCCCACTAGATTTGAAATTCAAATCCTCGGACGGCATAGCTTTCTGCTCGTAGGTAAAGGTCGGGGAGAAAGTGGGAGCAGTGGGGGCTTATTTAACGGGCTTTTTCCCTGAGCTAGGCTTCAATTGACCCCACGAGAATGATCGACGAAGCCTTTTTGGAGGTCGAACCTTTACAATCCTTGTACTGGTTCCAGCTAAGGAACTTTCCCTAACCTTTATTATTGATGAAGGTAGGAATAGGTTGATGCCCCTGTTTCGTGATGATGATCACTGTCCTCTCATATTGTTTCACGTACTTTTTCTCTGACGAGTTTAATTTATCCCATGGGATGTCGTCTACATCCTCCCGAATATCTAAAACTTTGACGACCGGAGGCTTCTTTAGGTGTGGGGGTCCTCTTTCTTGTCTTTATTATCATAGAAAACCCTAAAACGCTCGTGCACCATATTCACTATTATGTAATTTGTGAATAAGGCGTTCTTCTCCTCGAAGGGAGGCTTAGGCACAATCCAGTTGCCCAAGTATGCAATCTTAGAATCTTTGTCCTTGGTAAAGGACGAAGTCAGGCTCTTGTATCCGAGTAAGTTATGCGCGGTCCTCAGATGAGTAGATTGTGTTACTATGGTGCCACCCTCATGGTGAGATAGTGCATTTGTTTGATCTTGATCGTACAGAAAAAAGGTTGCTCAAATACTTTGAAAACATGTGCGAGAAATGAATTTAAGAAATTACAACCAAAAAGCAACATCAAAGAAAAAACCAAAGATATACCCACCAGGTCCAGATGCTCGACGGGGAACGGTCATATTGGTCGGATTCGGTTCGATGTCGCCCTTGACTACAACAGCATCCTTGTCTGCTCCTTTGTGGGAATCAGGAAGAGCATACACAAGACCTGGGCATTATTCCTAGTTTTGAGAGACCAACCTTATTCTCCTCAGGTCAAAAGGTAACAAAATTTTACTTCTTCTGGGTCAAGATTAGTGCTATGGATTTTATGGAGGGCATCTATGACCCCTGAGTATTCTAATTACATTAGGGGTCAGTTGTCATAGGGTTAACTATGTACAATGAAGGAAATCTAAAAAGGAGTGGCCACTCAGGTAATCTAAGCCCTGCCTCTGTAAAGAAAAATGTATGAATACATAGGATAATCCTTTGGACCTAACTTATATTCCTCAACAAAAGGGTTTTTGCCATCTACGATGACCTAGCAGTAAATTTTTCCTTTTAGGCATCTGTAACTAGAGCATTTCTACCCATAACTCAATATTGAAATGAAAAAAAATCAATTTCTTTACGGAAAGGGAAGAATTTATGAACAACTACCTAGGTGAAGGAGGAAGTTCTTCAAGAGAAACTCTTAAGTGAAGAAAGTAAATTCCGGCAGTTCTTCTGGTTTTTTTAGCAACAAGAAGCAAATTTGCAAGGGTTTGTTTAGGAAGAGGTTTGAAAGTGAAGGTTTTTTTAGCAACAAGAAGCAAATTTGCCTATCACCTTGGAAACAGGCAACAAATGATGGAAAGCATTTAATTCGTGGGATCCACTTGGTTATCCCACCCGGTTTTTAGCGCATAACTAGCCAATCAAAGCGTTGACAGTTGTCCCAAAGGATAACACCAGCTGTGGCATATGAAGCTTGTCGGATCATAGTATTGTGAGTCGTTCGTTTATAGTCGAAAGATTAATAAGACAACTAAGCTAGAGGATAGACAATAGAAAATAACCACTTTAGTTAATGTGAACAAGATTAGGGACACCTGTAATCTTGGAATAATGATCAAGTTTACCCTTTTTAATAATTTCTTAACACACAAAACCATAATGTTGCCTTCTCCTATATATATAAATAGGAGGGGAAAACCCACAACTAAGGAATTTCAACTTTTTTTACCCTACACTCACTCCCACACTACTCTCTTTAAAAGAACAATCACCATTACTGTAATTAGTCTCAATCAGGCCATTAAAGCCAAGTGAAGAACACTCACACACAAACACACACACACACCGGGGAAGACGTGCTGCCGGATTAGGTATAACAACCACCAGAGGAACCTACCTTACAAACAAAATCTAATCAACATTCACTGCAACTTTACTGTTCATCTTCACCACCATTGATACATCTGGTTACCAACTCTACCAATTTGGGCCGAATCTATCTCTATTGGGCTTAGTCAAACTTCTACCACCCACAACAACATGATTATTGCAATGGTCATTTGGGAAATTATTATTCAATTAACAAAAAGATGTAATCAATTGAATAACGATAAAAAAAAAAATTTAAATCCATAAATTTGGAAATATACTAGTAATTTTTTGTAAAAAATTACCTTAAGTTATATTCGAATTATTGCTTCTCTTAATTAGATTTTTAATATATATATATATATATATGTATGTATTTTTCACTAAAACATAATGTATAATTATATCTCTTAGACAATGTCTTGAGTACCTCATCAGCTTTCCTGTTTTTCCAATGAATTTTTAGAACTTCAATTTACTTTTATAATTAATTATAATAAAACTTATATTGATTATTAATATGTGCCAAAATTATGGACAAGGCAAATATAAGTTTTAAAATAAACCGGATATTGAAAAATAGGTTTTGTTTGAAAAAGTGTTCTGCAAAGAAGAAAAGAATAATATTTTTGTAAATTAAGGGCCAACATTTGACTAAACTCCAAAAGTAGTGCAAAGTTAACTTTGCAATAGATTTTTAAATTGTATTTTTTTTACTAAATAGTTTTTAGCATATTATTACAACTAAGTGTTTATATTAATTGATATTGATTGATAATAATTTTAACAAATTACGTATTTAAAACCTATATATTAATGAAAGGAAACAAACAAATTCTAATTTAAGTCTAAATCTTAAAGATCCCTTATATAACAAGATGTACAAAAGTTATCTAATATAACTTAATAAGCAAAATAATAAAAATAACTATATTTGATATCAGAATTATGGCAAGATCTTACTTTATCTCTTCTCGATTTGCACCCGAGCCTTGAATCATGTGGCTCATTGGGTTGCTATGGCTATAATTAGGGGTTGCTTGCCTTGTAATTGGGTCTTTTTTTCCCTCCCCATATTTTGTAGTTTTATTAGTTGATTTAAAAAAAAGGAACAAATATCTCCATTTAAAGAGAATAAAATAGCAATTGCTATCTAATTAAACAGATACAAAATCATTTTAAAGAAATAAATAACTTAGCATCAGTTAATCAAAGATAGTCCCAAACGAGCAAGAAGAAAATTCTTAAACAGAAAATATAACAAATATATAAAATCATTGCGTCAATTAAATAGAAGTGTGTTCTACTTAACTTAAAATTGTATTGATTCAATTACTATAAAACTAATAGAAGATACACTCAAAACCCAACTAATTGTATTGGTTCAATTAAAATAAAGCATACACTCAAAATCCAAATAATCTAAATTAGTTTTGAAAAATCAATCCAAAACTGCGCGCGCCGCCCAGTATATTTTTTTATGGTTTTTTTCAAAGAATCACGTTTTGACAATGTGTTTCTGCACGGCCAGCCCTATATATATAATTTCAATAAAGGAAAAAGTGGTCCCTCTCCTAGAGTGAAGTTCAGAAATGGTTTTCTTTTGGTACTTGTTTGATTCGAATTTTTGTTTGTTCATGAAATTCAAAATGATAAGTTTACTTGAAAAGTTTGAGTCTCATAAAACATGTAATTAACCGCTTGCTATGAATTATAAGAAAATCTTAGTTTAAATTTACCAATTTAAGATTATAAGAACGAAAAAGAACTCACACCAAATAAACACCGGGTTTATTCGATTGCCAAAAATTTTCAAGATAAACTTAGCACAAGTTGAAAAATGTATGCTTTTATTGATATTTGATTGCATGATTTTCTAGGCTATTTTAATTCTATAGAAGAAATATAAAGTTCAGAGAAGCAGTTTTAAAAAGGTTGGAGATACATACTAATTAACATCATAACACCTGCAATATGTCTTGGAAAGACTCCCAATTTTTATTCGGTGACTTTGCACAAGATGAAAAATGAATAATTTTATGCGTAACATGCTCATAAGAGATAATTCCTTACAAACCCATCAATTTTTCCGCAAAGTTTCCATGTGGGACTTAACATTCTCCCATTTTTTCCATTCCATTTTTTATCTCAAGTAGCTCATCCATAACCGTTTTGAACAAACAAATATACGATTTCGATGTACTCATGGAGGAGAACATGAATCTATGAAAGCTAACAAATATATGTCATTAACTTATTATATATGATTTCGATGTACTCACGTAATAAACAATAAAAAACATATTATAATAAGTTAAGAAACGTGTTTGACTTCACCTTGTGGAGTTTCAGCATATGTAATCCAAATTGGTGACACAATTGCTTCACTATAAATATTCAATCAACAAACTCTCTTTTACCCATCCATGTAATTTACTACTCATTTTGCTATATACCTCCCCCCTCCCCCAAAAAAAGAACGATAATATTTTGTTCAAGAGGCTTTTAATTTCCTAGCAAAACCTCCTCCCATCACCCCCATAACAATATAAGCCAAAAAAAAAGAAATAAAAATGGACATGTATGTTCAAGCATCAAATGGTCCTTTTTTACCCAAAAATAATATCCCCGAACCTACCCGTCGGTCCGCAAATTATCATCCAAGCATTTGGGGAGACCATTTTCTCAAACGTGCTAATTCTGATTGCATGGTAAAAATACGATAATTTAATTATAGCCAAATTAAGATTAATATAATATGATTAGCTACTTAGTCTAGTTCTCGTATATTGAATTGAACATATTTGATCATGCAGAAAAGTGATGGTGCCACAGAGCTACAACATGAGCAACTGAAAGAAGAAGTGAGGAAGATGATAGTGGGTAGTAGTGATGAGCTTGCACAGCAACTGAAGTTGATTGATGCAATCCAACGGCTAGGAGTGTCTTACCATTTTGAGAGTGAAATTGATCTGGCACTGAAAAATCACATGGCGAACTTTAATGATTCTTTTGGTAAATGTAACAAAATTAATGATGAGGATGACCTTTATACGGTAGCCTTGCGTTTTCGATTACTTAGAGAACGAGGTCATCTATTTTCTTGTGGTAAGTCGCTTAATTGACATTTTGATAATCATTTTGTTACATATAGAGGTGCATGGTCTCTAAGATTTATGAATCTTCGAAAAAATGTCATTTTTTCATGCATCTACGTATGTACACTATGTTAGCTGAAAATGGAAAATATTTTTCTAAATTAATTTGGTTTTCTTTAGGTGTCAATTACACAGATGTCTTCAACAAATTTAAGGATAGTGAAGGGAAATTCAAGGAGTCCCAAATCAATGATATGCAAGGATTATTAAGTATATACGAAGCAGCGCATCTGAGGGTCCATGAAGAAGATATACTTGATGAAGCACTTGAATACACCACCACTCATCTCGAGCAAATGCTAAATTCATTGAGTAGTAACACAACATCAGCTTCACAAGTCGTTTATGCCCTAAACATGCCCATTCGCAAGGTCTTAATAAGGCTAGATGCCAGGCAATACAGCCCCTTTTACCCACAAGATAATTCATATAACAAACTGTTAGAGTGATATACTAAAAGCCATAATTTTCTTGTTGGTTTGGATATGTCATAAACTTGGTTTTTCTATTCTAATGAGAATATTTATGGGCAATGGTTGCATTATATTATTTATTTAAATATTGTGCATGTGTGTCTTTTATTTCATATAGTAGATGATTTGGTGTGTAGAGTATAGCTTACACACATAAGATCATATCATTGGTTCTTGTGGAATATAAGTTGAATGGTTCACAATCTTAGGTGGAATTGGACACTCATCGGTAGGATTGTAACACAAGTTTTAATAGTTTATCTTATGTTAATCCAACATGTCAAATAAGTTAAGTGGTAGGCTAAGGAATAAGAAGTCATTTAAATATAATTGTCAGTAGTTTAATTTAAATGACAGTTATCTGTAATCTTAACGTGGGGAGAATAATAAGTATTTAATAACAAGGAGCTCGAAATTAAATTTTGAGATAAGGATGGGAGTGCAATTATAATTCTTTAGTGGTGCGAATTATAATTTATGGAAGGAACTAATTCATAGAGGAATTAGGATTCCAACTTTCCATAGGAAGCCCAAACACTTATTTTTCCTTAAGGTCCATATCGTAGCCTTATATATACGTCGGCCTTGTCTCTTCTTAATATAACAATAATTCTCATGAGTTAGGGTTTGTTCTATTGAGAGAGGAGAAAATCTTGGTGATACCATAGCCCACACTCGGTGCAAGATTTGATGGTGGAAGGAATACGATAGAAGATCTTTGAGTTTTTGGTACTGCAGTTGGAAATCAATCGTAACTTTTGATCGCACCGTTGGATCGGGCTGATTTTTGGATATGTTGTTCGGAACACAAAGTTACACTTAGAAATGTGAAAATTCAGGACGATAAGAAGTTGTTTTAGTAGAGAAAATAATCGATTTTCGCAGCCCAGCGAGAATTAAAAAATCTGACAAAATCGCAACCTGTTGCTTTCAAACCTTAATCTCCTCATATGGATCCTCTACATGATCCACAAAGGTGAACTTCCTTTATTCTTATAGGGTTTTAGCAAAATTTTTTTGTTCAATTTATACGCAATATCAAACAATCCTGTATTTATGTCTCCATCACAAACCACTATTAATGTTCGCCAAATTAGATTTCAACATGCTACAAAAAGTTCATCAAGGAGAACTTGGCGATATGATGAGGTAATTAATTTTGTAACAAAACAAAATATATGATTTAGTTGGACTAAATAAATTATGAAAATCAATTGCACTACTTTATATGTAGTTGATTTACATAAAAATTGTGAAAACATTGTAATATTACAACGCTAATCAAATAAACTATGTAGCATTTTCATAAAACAATTTTTAGGTGGTGGAAAGATTTAAGTGTTGCAGAGAAACTACCTTTTGCTAGAGACAGAATGGTTGAGTGCTACTTTTGGATATTGGGAGTGTATTTTGAGCCTCGATATTATCTTGCCAGAAGGATACTAACAAAAGTCATTTCATTAACGTCCATTATCGATGACATCTATGATGTTTATGGTACAACCGAAGAGCTTATTCTCTTTACCGATGCAATTCAAAGGTTCAACTCTGTGCTATATATTCTCGCATTTACATCCATTATCAAAGAATATATATATATATATTACTTCTATCCCATTTCGAAACATTCTTCATAGCTGATTAAGCATCATGAAATTCTATTACTATAACTAATTTAGGCCCATTTCCTCTGCATAAAAAGTGTTACATGTGTCAGCTTATGTTTTCTACTGTTCTATTTGTCAGGGGGGATATAAATTCTGCAAGTCAACTACCAGAATACACGAGACACATTTATGCAACGCTCTTAGATGTATATAGAGAAATGGAGGAAGCATTGTCCAAAGAAGGAAAATCCTACTGCGTCAACTATGCGAAAGAAGTTGTAATTAATTAACCCGAATTTACTGTATATGTAATGATTGATGGGAATATAATCAATTAATAGATTTACCAATAATTATTTGATCAAATAAATTTTGCAGATGAAACAATTAGTAAAAGCATACTTTGATGAAGCCATTTGGTATCATAAAGGTTATGTCCCAACCATGGAGGGCTACATGGAAGTTGCATTGGTCTCTGGTGCTTATAAAATGCTAGCAACCACTTCATTTGTAGGCATGGGAGAATTAGTACCCAAATAGGCTTTTGATTGGGTATCTAATACCCCTTTAATTGTCAAAGCCTCTTCAGTAATTTGCAGGCTCACAGACGACATGGTCGAACACGTGGCATAGTTAATTAATTAGCGATTACACATGTAACTAATGCTTCAAAAACAAATATGATTCTGCTATATATATTTGTTAGTTAGAGAATAATTTTGTGTTTTTATGGTTGTAGCTTGAGCAAGAGAGAGGACACGTAACGTCGGCTGTGGAATGCTATTTGAAACAGAACAGTGTTACAAAAGAAGAGAAGTTTGTTGAGTTTAATAGAAGAATTACCAACGCGTGGAAGGCTATGAATCAAGAATGCCTTAGTCCAACCGCTGTGCCAATGGCTCTGCTGGAGAGAGTTCTGAATCTGGCACGTGTTATAAATCTAGTGTACAAGGACGAAGATGGGTATACACATGCCAAAACTTGAGTCAAGAATTTTATTACTTCACTGCTCATAGAGAGCGTCCTAATTTGAGAATTTTTTTTTCCTTTTTGGGTCTTTTAACTTAAGTGGATTGAATATATATATATATATATTTAAGTGGATTGAATGTTAAGTATGCATCCTGTACAAGAAACTACTTGCTAATTTTTATAATAAATTTAGTGTGATATTGGTTGCAACTAATGAACTACTTGTCAATTTGCTAACGAGTTTATGTCACACGTACATGTTTGTTGACATAGTCATTCATGAAATTTAATCTTAAAATCCTACGTGAGGTTGACATGATGAAATGGTATTAAGGATTGAAGTTGGTTATTGTTTAAATAAAAAATCAGGAAAATGGACGGTTTGAATGAGATTGGAATGCACTCGTACCCATGCCATGATATGTGAAATTATAGGGCAAGCCGGCCATGACCAACATCTTGTGAATATTTTTAATTCGCTCTCCCACCGTGCAAATGATCTATCATTGACCACCCAATCTATTTGAAGTTCAACATCATACAATTTAGAAAAAAGGATGCGCATTGCATGTATATGTCCAATAAAAACACCATCATCATGAGGGCCAAGCCAGCCACGAGCAATGTGTTGATGACGGTTTTTGTATTGGATCCATGCATAGTCCGCTGCCATGTTAGCGACCACAACAGCAACTAAACAATTGCATTTGTTATCGCACAAAACTATAATCAACACTTTTGTTACAGGAAACAACGAATGTTTTAAAATACCAGATTCTATGTTTAGAACTTTTTGAATGCAGAATTATAATCTCAACACTAATTTTAATGTAATCTGTAGTCAGTCAAGAAAAAACTAATATTATATGGGAGAAAGTCAAGAAATAATAGTAGAAGTATGAAATACAGTAAACGAAATATATTTCTACTCGTAAAGTTGATTAGATTACTGCATAGTGCACATAATAATAAAAATGATGATGAAATGAAAGTGGGAGGGCGAGGGGGACGGGAATCCAAAATGGATGCTGTTCGTGAATACTTACGCTTTCAACCATTTAAAATTAGGCTTTAATCTTTAAGAGCTTCATCACTTACTGAAGATTGTAATATAAAGCTACCTTACTTTTTTTCTATCTATATGATACATGTGCAATTTATATAATATCTATGTTGAATAAAATAATTATTAAAAATAATAAGTGACTTAGTAGTTGAAAACATGTTCAATTTGCCTAGCTTTAAACTAAATATTCCTTTTTTTTATATAAAAAAAATAAAAATTGGCTTCATTGAAACAAAGGTGGCAAGTCCAGTGGCGTAGGTACTTGGGGACAAGGGAGGTCTATTGACCACCCTAATTTATATATATATATAGTATAAATAAAATTTTGGAATCATTGTATGGTTTTTAAAAGTTTTGGGGGTTTTTTTTTTCTAATAAATAAGGGTAAACAACTTAAAAAAAATAATTTCAAAAGAAAAAGAAGAAGAAGATATGGCCATGTGATGGAAATAGCTGGCCAATTAAATTCTTCCACTTTTACACAAAGAGTCAAAACTCACTTTTTGCTTTTAAAAAATACGAAGTTACAAACCCTCCGGCTCCTCAGTTCCACAACTCCACGAACCACTGTCGTCACTATACGTCTGTGCATTGTGCTTCTATTTATGTTTTATTTTTTAGTTTTTTCCCTCCATTAATTGCTTGTTCCTGGCTTGTTGCTTGCTTCGTCCTAATCTTTTCTTCTCTTCTCAAATCTCAACATCTCAAGGTTAATTTAAATGTTTAATACAAGCAACTCTTATTTTATTTCTTATTGAATTTGTGCATAAATTATTGTTTAATACTCTATATTGTTGGTTGTTGGATTTTTTATGCTATATTTATATTTTTCTTGGTTGTTAGATCTTTGAATATTATATGAGACTTATAATGTTGTGCCCGAGTTAAAAAGATTGCTCTAGTTTGAGCAAAAGAGGAGACGTAAGCTCGGTTACGGAATGCTGCATGAAAAAACATAGTACCACAAAAGAAGAGGCTTTGTTAAATTTAATGAAAGAATTGCGAATGCAAGGAGGATATGAATCAATAATTCCTCGTTTGATCCGCAGTGCTAACACCACCTAAGGAGGGAATTTAGGTGACGTATCATATCCATCGCCTACGAGACGTTTTTACGTCACCCCTACGTCGCCATAGATCCGTCGCCTAATTTCAGTCGCCCAAGGTCTTAGTTGTGAGAAATCCGATCCATGACCACAAAATCTTCTTTCTCTTGTTTTAAAGGAAAACTTGTTTTGTAGTGTCGCCATTTTGTTTTACAGGGAAACAAACAAAAGAAGCATACGAAGGATAATTAGGAAACGAATTATCTTTCGTACGTTTGAAACCAGACATTTATTGATAACTTATTTTGCTAGGCTTCGGGAACTACGCTACGAATTGGAAAGGTGTTAGGCACCCAATCCGCTCTTTCGGTCTCTTAATGGATCATGTATTCAATTCCTATTTTAGATATCTTGCAAGTAGTTTGAATTGCTTTCAAAATGATCCTTTCGGATAAATTTTGTTTAAAATTGTATTTTAAAATCAGACTCGAGCTTTTCGTGCGCCAATGTATTCATTCGTAGAATGAAATTAGAGTCTCGTAGTTCTACTTGTTTTGAAACTGTTTTTGTATTTTAGTTTGTTTCGAAAACGTGTTAAAACATATTTTCTTATAAAATTTAGAAAAGACTGATTTTGAAAACAGTGAACTTCTTTGCAAGTTATCTAACTTTCCGTATTTAAAATTTAAATACAGTATTGAAATTTAGGAGAGTTATTGAAAGACGTACCTGATGCGCTTGAAGAAGAATAAACACTGCTTGCTTGCTCCATTCTCTCTCTATAACTTTATCTCTCTAAGTCTTTTTTCTTTTTAGAACTTTCTTCTTTCTCACTTCCTCTCTCTATAATTTTTTCTCTTAAAAAGACTCCTTGATGATTTCGACAAAGTTTCTCCTTTCTAAAACCTCTCTTGAGTGTTCTTGCCGCCAAATAAGACCTTAGGGTCATATTTATAGAGAAATTTCCGCCAAAATGCTCCAAAACGAGGCCAGCCTCAGGGGGGTAGCCGCACGGTTGGGGCATGCAGTTGGCATGTGTGGCCGAGGCATGTGGTTGGAGGCTGCTGCTGGGACCTGCGGTTAGGGCCCAACCGTACAGCTGGCAGGTAGCCATGCAGTTGGGGGAGTGTTGCTGGCACCTCAAACTCCCGACGGATTGGTCGTATCAGACTCCCGGCTGGCAGGTAGCCGTGCGGTTGGTAATTTTACTACGTTTCCTAAGAGGTACACCTATGACACACATCTGTTATCCAAGGTCGTCTAAGGTGGTATACCTAAGCCACGTTGGTGTTATACTATCTCACTTAAGAGGTATACCTAAGCCACGTTGGTGTTATACTATCTCACTTAAGAGGTACACCTAGGCCACGCAGTTGTTATCCTCCATCTCTTAAGAGGTACACCTAAGCCACCTATGTATTGTAGTAGGTCTCCTAAGTGTATGTCTAAGCCATGCACATACGTCGCCTAAGAGCTAGTCACAATAATAAAAAAAAATCTACATAGGCACTAATCCTGATAACTGGGGCAGTAATTGAGATTTCTGTGGCCAATAATCCATATTACTGGGTCCAGTAATCAAGATTACTGTGGCTAGTAATCCATATTACTGGGGCCAGTAATCCAAGTTTCTGGATCCAAGTTTCTGGGCATCCAGATTACTGAGGCTAGTAGTAATCTAGATTAATCCTAGTTTTTGTGTGCAGCCGCACCTGCACGCAATATTCAATAGCAAATACAATATGCCCAATTTATCATTGAATAAATATATATCAAATAAACTATCAAAATTTAATTCCATTCAACAATAAATACAGTTCAAAGGAAATTGTTCTAACACTAAATAAAACCTAGGGGAGGAGCCATCTGAGGGAGGGATCGGCGGTTGAATCCCCGCCGCTCTGAGCGCTCAAAATCTACCCTCTCCCGTTCTCGCTCGACACTCTCCCTTTGAAGCTGCTCTTCTATCGCAACTTGATTTGCCTTAAGCTGGGCGACCTCAGCCTCAAGCTCCGTAGATCTACCACTATATGTCTATGATGATGGGCCTCTCTTTCGCGGAAGCTTCACAGAGCTGCTCCTTAAGCCCCTCACACTCGTCCCTTTTGAAGGACCCACCGCTATCTCTTACTAGACCCACTAGTAAGAGAGGACCAAGGCCGAGGCGCTAGCCGGCGTCGTGCCGTCCAACGCTTCATCAATCGGAGGCAGATTGGCCATTATCTTCTCCACCTCGATAGTCCTCGCAGAATGAACGGCTGCCTCCAAATAACAATAAGTGTTATATAAGTTATTAAAATTAAATACTAACTAAATAATAATAATGTGAAGAAAAATAATTAAAGTGTTGTATAAAAAAGATTTACCACGTGGTCGGGGTCGTACTTCTTGTACGCTTCGACATAAGTAGTGAGGTAAGGCGCCTGGTCTTCCTTCCGCTTCAACTCATGAGCCCGGAGGACAAAAGCCTTGGTCCCCCTGCTGTGGGCCTTCTTATTCTCAAAGGCCCATATTTAGGCCATTTGCATGCCCAATTCCTGCAAGATACAAACAGTTGTATTTATTTAAGCATTTATAAACATATAAATTATATTAAACCAAAAAAAAATAAGTAAAACAAATGAAAAATTACTTAAAAATCCTCGGCCTTGAATTGGTTGCATAACCACTCCCACTGGTCCAGGCGATGTATGAACTCCACTGGAATAGGAGCATCGCTTAACGTCTACCAGTTCTTGTGGATCTTGTACTTCCAATCTTTGAAGCGATCGCAGCCTTCTTCTATATCCACGTGACGAGCGCCTTATTAGCAGGATCAATGTCATAACTCTGTTACAAACCAAATAAAAAGAAACATTAGTACAAATAAAAATAAAATTTACTTAGGAAAAAAAAAGTTAACTAGAATAAGAAACAAGTACTTACCGACAGGTAGTCGAAGAGCATCGTCCGCTTCGATAGAGGCGTTTCCCCAAACATCGGGTACAACATCAGCACTCAGTCTTTTAAGAACTACAACATGTCACTAACGAGTCGGGAATGAACCTCCTTTGGCGTCCCAGAAACCGCAGGGTTGTATGTCACACGGGGCTTCCCGAACGTACGGACGATCGCCGCTATCTTCTTCCTGGTGACGAATCATCTCTTCTTGTTACTAGAGGAGGCCTGCGTAACTACAGATGAAAGTATATAAATTAATCAATCAATCATAAAGAATAAAAAATAAATATGAATTTTGATTTATAATTAAAGAGATCTAAAGGTATTACCTGATATGGTGGCCGCCGCTACAACATGCCTGGAGCGAATGCTGCCTATGGGGAGGCCGGCACTGATGGTGCTACTGGTGGTCGAATGTGTAGATGGGCTAGGGAGCACCAGCAGCAACGGTGGTGACTAAGAGGCTGGGCAGAGGGCTAGGAGGCCATGTGCTAGAAGGCCTGCTGTAACTCATTGAACTGCACCTCTGGGCACAACTTCTTCCTGGTCGCATATGCTCTCAGAGGCATCCTGACTTGAATCTCAAATTTCAATTTCAGTTTCAAATTTAGTTTCAATATCAGTTTTGCCCTAATTGATTTGAATTGAATTATTGAAATTAAAGTTTAGAGTTTCAATTGAGATTTAATCGTGAGCAACATCGCGACTTGAATCTCAATTGAAACCCTAATCTCAGTTTCACCCCAGTTTCAGCTTCTATTTATGTTTTTCCCTAATTGAATTGAATTTGATATTGGAGAATTGAAAGCTCTAGTTCTCTAACATATTTCACATTGTGGCTCATCAAATTATGGTCCACACAGAACAAAGGGTATCAAATCACAAATCGATTAAACTGGACTACCAAATGCTTGAATATGAACCTGTTGACCTGTTAATATGAAGATTCATATTATGAGGCTATTATACAACAAATTAAGACAAACAGTGCAGCGAAACTCATACCTGCCAAAAATAAAAAGAAAACATGATAATATCCTGTGTTCATGTATTTATTTGTTATGGCAATAGAGTTATTTAATTTGTTGAATACATGTATTTATGGACATACTAAAAGGTGTTTCTTAAAAGCTGTTTCAATTTTTTTTTCCTTTTAGTTATGTGTTTGGGTTTGGATGATTCACTGGAATAGGAAACTTAAAACGAAACTTAAAATAAAATAAACACACATACATTACTAGGGCCAATAATCGAAATTACTGGGCCCAGTAATCTATTACGCAGTCAATATTGCTCTTAGCATTTAGGAAAAATGGAGCACAAATAACAAGTCTGGATTTGTGTTTGGACCAATTCATACAGCTGATAACACAATTATGGTAATAGACACATAGGAACAAATACTTCATTACCCAGTCAATATTGGTCTAAAAATTTGGGGGAAAATATAGTACGATTAACAAGTTTATACTGGTGTTTGGACCAATTCATACAGCTGATAACACAATTATGGTAATAGGCACATAGGAACAATTACTCTAATACAAGCCACACTATCTAATTTCATGCAATATCGCCTATTCAAGCCCTATAATAGCAAATCAATAGAAATGGAGAGTGAAAAGCTTACCAAATTGAAATAGACTGTGTATGAGATAGAGAAAGAGAGAGAGATGGAGATGGGGGGTTGTGTAGGCGGTGTAGGAGAGAAGAGAGAATAAATTTAGTGTATGGGGAGAGAGTGATGGGTGGGGGATAGAGGAGGAAAATAGAGAAGGGTGTCGGAGGTGGTGGTGTTTGAGAGAGAGAGAAGAGAGGTTAGGATTCGTAAAGAACGAAAAGGGGTAGGGAAGATTCAATTTATAACCACACTCTTGGGAGACGTAAGTATACAATAAATTATATAAAAACTACGTCGCCGAAGGTAATTTAAAATTTTTAAATTATTTAGAATTTTCGTGAAAATTTGTTGGGGGAATTTAAATCATGACAATATCGCTCTACATCTAGTGGACATCTGATTTCTTTAACTCCTGAGCGCATATCATCTTGAAAGATTTGGACAACTCTACTAGCGTGTCGGTGGCGTGACTTCCCAAAATATGGCTAGATGACCACCAGAAGAACACACTGAAGCATGACATGGTAGTCGTGAGCCTTCAATGCATAGAACTTTTTATCAGACACTTTGACCTTATTCTTTAGGCTTCCTGCATAACCTCTTGGATACTTAAACAGTAGCAATATAATCAAATACAACCCTGTGATCCCTAGGCCGAACTATGTAATCAGCCTGAGGCAACTACACTTTTCTTGACGGCCATTTCTTCGCGCAGAGCTTGCTGCGTATGCCAATCTTCTCTAGAGTTGCGCAAGATTTCGCATCATCCTTAGTCTTTCCATCAAGACCTAGAATAGTGTCGAAGACATTGTCGTAGACGTTTTTTTCGATGTGTATGACATGTAATGCATGTCTCACACTAGATGTAGTACATTAAGGTAGCTCCCAGAATATAATGATATGAGTCCAACAGAGTCCCTTTCTATGTGCCTGAAAAAGGTGGATACAAACTCATTAAAACTTAATCGAAATTATAAACTCAGTACAACATCATGTTTTAAGAGGCGTACCTGTTTGAAGTCGTTATGCGGATGCGTCGATTGAAGAGGGTATGAATGCTTAATGGTCGCTGCGTAAACCTGTCTTGCAAACATAGTTGGTGTGGCAGTTTTGAACTCATTAAACGCTGTCGGTAGCGTCCGATAGTGGTGATCTAAGGTTAGCTATCTACGCGCTCCCTGGTACGACATTCTTCCATTATTGTGTACTGTATCAATATCGTCCAAACATATGGGACATGCCTTGTACCTTTTCATCTGAATGCCTTCCAACATCCCTATTCATGGGAAGTCTCTTATGGTCCACATCACGCCTGCCCTCATATTGAATGCTTCTTCATCGTATCAATTCCAAGTCGGCACCACCGTCTCCCACAACATTTTAAGCTCCTCGATCATCGGTCTCATAAACACATTTAGACACTTTCCAGGAGACATAGGGCTGGATATAAACATCACTAGTATGTTAAACTCCTTCTTCATACACAACAATGGAGGCAAATTATAAGGCATTGCAATAACAGGCCAAGCGCTGTACGGCACAACCATAGACCCATAGGGACTGAACCCGTCGGACGCTAGAGCGAGGCGCACATTTCTAAAGTCTGACCCAAATTGCGGATGTGACCTGAAAATGATAAGACAAAATTCAGTACTCGAATATATAAACAGTTTATTAATTATTGTATATATATATACATAAATACAAATTGTAAATATATACTTCACCTGTCGAAATCTTTCCATGCTTCCCCATCTACTGGGTGTCTCAAAAATTCAGAATCTTTTGTTATTCTTTCCCCATGCCACCACATTTGCTTTGTAGTGCATTTAGACATGTACATATGCTGCAATCTCGGTGCCAAAAGGAAGTATCGAACAGTTTTTCGGGCAATCCGTTTACCACCACCTGTATAATCTTGTTCCCATCTCGACTCATGGTAAACGGGACATTGATCTAGATATGCACCATCTTTGTAAAACAAGAAGCAACCGTAGTAACAAGCATGGATCACCTCATAACCCATGACGATCTTCTTAAAGGTCTTCTTTGCAGCTGCGTATGAGACTGGGTATTAGTTTATTTTGGGTAACAGATAATTCATTTCCACGGTCCACTTATTGAAGGCCGTGTCGGTCATATTGCAACACTGCTACAGCTACAAAGCTCTAAGCATACAGTACAACGCAATTACTTTACAACCCTCGTACAGTGTTGTGATTACTTTGTCTAAGAGACGCTGATATAACATCATATTTTTTTTGACAATTGGATCAGCCTAAAATACAGTGTCAATGCCAGGGGGATCGTATGCTTCACGGAAGGAAAAGTATCTTGCACGAACGCCACAGTCGAGTTACTACAATGATCGACATTGTTACTTGAAGATGCCATGTACTGTTGTATTTCTTGTACTTCACCATGTAAGTACCATATGGTATACAACGTCATTATACTATTACTGGTCAAGGGGTGTACATGTCATCCAAGCTGAGCCGTGTGCCCATGTTGTAACACTGTTTGCATGGACCCAGATATAATCATGTCGCACTGTTACCATTCTCTCGTACAAACGTGCAGAAATCCATTAATCCTACAATGAATTGCGTTGCACCTCTTAAGCATTGCATCTAAGATTTATCCATTTTCACGGTCATATAACATATATATTTTAAACAATAAATTTATATTTTCAACAATAAACATATATTTTTAAATCTAGAAATCTACAAATTGATACTGAAATATTAGCATTAACTATCAATAATACTAACCAAGAGATCAAATAGGGGCAACAACTAGCGACAATGTCATATATTCAACAACAAATATACATTTTCTACACAAATCTCAACATATATATAAACACACAAATTACGGAAAAATTAATAGAGTAAACTACCCTAATGTGCCTTCAACTATTGACCTAGTTTCATTTTGGCCCTTAAATTAAAAAATGCCCCACTTTGGCCCTTAAACTATTAGCGAGTGTCACTATAGCCCTTCTGTCTAAATTTTTTGTTAAGTGTGATGGAAATGGGGGTATTTTTGTCATTTCAATTATTTAAAAAAATTGATTTAATTACATTTTTTCTTAAAAAAATTATTAAAAAATAAAGAAAAAGGAAGAGAGAGAGAGAGAGAAACCAAATCAAACACAACCCACCAGTCCACATACATCATCCTCTCTTCTTCTTCTTCTCTCTTTCTCTCTCTCTCTCCCCCTTTCCCCCTTTTAAAAAAAAATAGAATGGAAATGAGAGGAACGATGGGTTGTGTTTGAAAAAACATAATTTTTCAATTTATTTTTTTTTTGAAAAAAAAAATGAAATTAAAAACAAAATGGGTTTGATAGAGGAGTGATGACTTCGAAGACTTTTTTTTCAGAGAGAGGAACTATAGCTAGCCCTAGATTTAGCCCCAAAATTTCGTTTGAGCGAGGAATCGATCTAAATTACAGGAACGAAGATAGAGTTTTTGGCCTGAGAGAGAGCAAGGAAGAGAAAGCACGAACAGAGAGAGAAGAGGATGGTGATGGCGGTGGCAGTGATGGTGGTGTGGTGACGGTGGTGTATATACATATAGATGTGTGTATGTATGTATATGTATGGTTGAGTATGAGAGATAAAATATGAGGGTTTAGAGAGAGGGGAAGATTATGATGGTGGTTGTGGTGGCGGCAGTGACGGTGGTGTGTTGATGGTGGTGTATATATATAGATGTGTGTATGTATGTATATGTACCGTTGAATTTCTCTCTTTCTCTCTTCTTTTTTTATTTTTTTAATAATTTTTTAATAAAAAATCTAATTAAATATATTTTAAAAAAAATAATTAAAATGACAAAAGTGCCCTCCATTTCCGTCCAACTAACATAAAATTTGGACGAAAGGGCTAAAGTTACGCTCGCTAATAGTTTAAGGGCCAAAGTGGAGCGTTTTTTAGTTTAAGGGCCAAAATGACACTAGGTCAATAGTTGAAGGGCCATTAGGGTAGTTTACTCAAAATAATATTAATAAGAGATAAAGTACCTAAAGATCAAAAAAGCCTTTAATAAGGGAAATGGTGTTGATTTTCAGCTTCAAATCGCCAAAATGCACAATTATCCATAAATAATTTATGTGTTTTTGAATTTTGACCTACAAACTAATCCTTAAAACTATTGTCCTTCAATAAAACAAAAATATCAACTTTATCCTTTATAAAAAAAGTCCTAAATAATTAGGGTGCACGCAGAGGAAATGCACCTATTTGTAACTTTGTATTATAAAGCTTTATATTGCCAAGAAATGGGGTATGCATGGGTCAGGTCCAGTGTAGACCCAACCATAATTGAATCGGTTTGTGGTTATCTTGTTTGAGCCCAGACCCAAAATATTTCTGGTGCACTATTTGTATTTTGGGCATAACTTTTCACTTGGAACTCCGAATTGAATGATCTTTATACCAACGGAAAGAGCACTCAATGATCTACAACTATTATATTTAGAGTTTCTCCAAATTCTAAACTGAATAATTCTATAAATGCATTAAAGACAACAGTCTGGCAAAACACTTTATTCTGATACGAACATATTTAATTAAGTGGCTTTTTTTGCGCTTAGTTATGACCCATAAGGAGCTAGAATTAGGCTCCAGTCAAAACACCAAAGTTGTAGAAGGAAATGAACTTTATCCGAAGGTTCAAATGGTGACTCATTTGAACATCAGACAAGAAAGTTAGTTGGCCGAAAACTCATTTTGCCAAAAGTTGAATTATCACCGTTAGCCGATCAAATCAACCACAGCCATCTGAAATTCATTTCAACCATGCACGCATATATAATATAATTAATATGAATTGTGTGAAGTATTCGGCTCATCAAAATATGTCCAGAACCAAATTCGACTACCTAAAACTACATTTAAAGGTAAAATACAACCAAGGGGTGACTAACACCTTGAGGTGTTGAAACCACATAATTCTGCTCGAAACCAAAAATTAGCAGCAAAAGCAAGTTATTCGATAAATCAAGCTTATGAAAGAAAATTAATGAGTAAATTAAACACGAGTTGTTACAGGCAATTTAGTATCTGAAATGCCCTTAAAAAATCTATCTATTTTTGTGGAGGTGTTGCTGAAATACCTTAGCCTCGGCAAAAAACCTTTATCGAACAAATTGTGGTAGATCTCCGCCTTGTTTTATCTATGGCTTGAAATTGAAATTGGCGGAGAACTTATTATATAAGTGCAATTGGGTGGTGAAATTTGGAAAAATTGTAACTTGATCCATGTCTCTTAACCGCTTGAT
This sequence comes from Lonicera japonica, assembly GCA_021464415.1. Classification (NCBI taxonomy): domain Eukaryota; kingdom Viridiplantae; phylum Streptophyta; class Magnoliopsida; order Dipsacales; family Caprifoliaceae; genus Lonicera; species Lonicera japonica. Next base: position 23,268,441 of record CM038468.1, read on the forward strand.
TTACCTACTACTATCCAATGGTTCTTTATGGTCATGGATATCTACGGTGCCTTGTTGCCAATGGCTTGCAGTAAATTGGTTTTTGTTGCCTGAAACATTTGGCAGGGTAAAAACAATTTTATCTTCGAAAGTTCCCCACCAAATGTAAAATCTACAGCTTTGTTGGCTTTGCAAGCTTCGGCTAAGTGGTGTTCCATCTATTTTTCTGTGGAGTCAAATCATGTACATACATACTCCACAATTTATAAAGTCTAATTGGTCTCCTCTTGAAGTATAAAAACTAATTGTTTAGAGCCTTTTTTTCGTCTATGTGAACACCTCATTTTGAGAACCTCGCAAGAATCCCAACCTCTAAGGAATGAGCACACATGCATGCAAGAACATTCATAAATGAATACACACTAAATACATTTGATACAGGTTAAAGAATGAAGCAAAAAGGACACCCGGACGACAAGTTACAAGAGTTATCGGAAGTTGCTGGAACCGAAAACTGTCAAATCTCATGAAAATTTGTGCAATGAGAGTTCGTGAGTTCTGATCAACCTAAAAATTTTGGGGTTGTTAGGTAGTGCTACAAGGAGTAACATACTCAAAAATCAGTTCGATTCGACGACCGTATCTCCAAAAATTCAAAAAATCGGGAGTTCAACTTGGGTAAAGGAGCTCAAATTTGGTAAGTAGATAGTTTTTATCATGGGTGATAACATACTAAAAAATCAGATCAATCCGATATTTTGTTTGTCTGAAATAGAAAAAATCATCGCAGATGAATAGCATCTATCTGCCAGACATTTGTCCACACGACAAAAAGTGTTTGTGTCGTGCGGACAAAAGTCGAGGATGTTTTTCTGCCAGACAAACAATTCCTGGCCCAGCCTATAAATATTTTTCAGATATAAATACACCTGCACTGACCTCATTTGAAGCATCAGTCAGCTCTGAAGCTTCGGGAACAATGCTCTAAAATATTATTCATTTATTTTCAAGGCTCTCGGGTATTTTTTTATTGCATTATGGCTTTAATTTTCTATCTAACTTTATTTTATCAGTTATAATTGATCAATCGCATGTAAAAATTGCGATTTATTTCAAAATCCGTCCAAATTTCATATTTAAGCCCTGTTCTCAAATCCAAAGGCGTGGAATGAACTGAAACCATTTTTAAACATATTTTTATTAGTTAAAATTACAAAATCTCGATTTTATCAATCTCAGTTCATGAAGGAATCAATAAGTGTTTGTAACCGGTTTAATTTATAAATCGCGGTGCTTACCTAAATATCTAATATGAGAGTACTGGATTCGTCAATGCTGATTTAAATCATTCAATTGTGGTACACTATTGACGAACGAATCTCGAGGATTATCAGATATCTGATTCCAAATTGAATTAGTTTTCAAAGAGCCCTGAATTTTACCAAAAACACTTGTTTTGTTATCTATCATTATCAAAACTATTTTTCAAACCGCACACACTTATTTCTAAAATCAAAGGGCGAAATAGAAAGCACACGCTTTCCATCCCCAACCCAAAATTCCATTTTCCTAAAATTATGGACCAATAAGGGATAACATCGATAAACATACGAATTTTTTATTATAGTTACAAGCATACCCTACTCAGATACCAAAAGGGAAAATTGGGTGCCTAACACCTGAAAGAGATATGTCCTAGAACCATTCATAGATTATGATTTGTACTTGGATATCTTATGCTTATTGTCATTAATAAAGTTTATTTCATTTTACTTTATATTCTCTTGTAAATAATATATATTAATACTAGTTCATCAAGAACGTGACTTGATTGTGGGATGCTAGTAATGTTATAATAATATTATTTAGACGTCCCTAATCATGTGTCAATAACCTAGGATCACATTGATATAATGATTAGAGTATGGGTCAGCTGATGACTATGTTCCACAAGTCATGGATATGGAGATATCAAGCTGAACACACTGATACTGGTTGGGGAACAAAGTATTGGACCGACCCGCTTTGGGGACATTGCGAGGAGTGTTACATAATGTCATTAGTGATGTTCCCCATTTGTGATATCGTATTATCCTCAGACCTGAGATCGTCATGGTTACTAACATAGGGAATAGCATGTCAGGCATTATCAAACGTTGCTCTTGACCGAGTAATTATAAAGATGATGATCAAGCATACTATGAACTATGTAGAGGTATGTGGTTGATCAAGATGGGATTTGTCACTCTCATATAATGAGAGAGATATCTTTGGGCCCCTTGATAAGTATAATTAATATTTGCATGGCCATGCACAAATGAGGTGCCATTTGTATTAGATTAATTATACTTAGAGATCAAGAAATAAAGATTGAACTATACAAGAATGACACTTGCCTAGTCTTGTGTTCAATCTAGATATCGATTGACAAAAGGAGTTAATATGTGGAATATCAATTTAAGGTTGTGTCGTTTTGACCTTTATACCCTTTAGGTAGTAGTAATGTTTTACTAGAGACCGCTTACTATTCGTATAATAAAACAGGCTTTTAATTATACTGCCAAAGAGTATAAACCTACAAGGTCGCACACCAAACGAGTTGGATCAAAAACGAATTAAAACGTACCAAGTTGGACTTGGGCCTAATTCGTTTGTTGCTTAGGGTTCTCACTAGGGTTCCCCTTTAAAAAGAAACCTTTGTTCTTCTTGGCCGTCTAAGAGAGTTTTAGAGGCAAGAAATACGAAATAGTTGAGAGAACCCTAAACGGCGCTAGTACACCAAGCAATGATCTGACCTCGTTCGTGTGTGCACACCGTAGAGGCGTCGTAATTTCTACGCTAGGACGACAACAACAGAAGGATATAATCCACCATATTTGTTGCATTAATTCGAAATCTCATACAAGGTATGTCTTCTGTCGATTTTATTGAACAGTGTAGATCCTAGGGTTTAATAATTAGTGCAGAAATTTTGTGTATGCGATGCATGTTTGCTGCCCTAATTCCCTATAGCCTTTTAGATTCGTAACTTAATCCTCGAACCTTGAAATCAACTGATTTTCGCAAGAATTGTGTTTAAGATGCCATTTAATCCATAAATGTCCCTCTTTCACATAAACTTTTGTTTGTTTAGTAAAACAAACTAGCGATTCTGATTTCCTTCACAAACCGTCACCTTTTCTTTATAATAAAACGAACCGTTTTTCAAATAAACCAAAAAACTAGAGGAATCTCCGCCCACGAAAGCCGGCATCGAAACGCAGGTTCTCACAGTCTAGCTAGGCCTAGGTGGGTATTCTTGCCCCGTTATAGTGGAGGTCAAATTGTTGATGGCATTGGTAAGTTAATCCCTATTATTCAAGCACTAGATACTTGTTTCATGGTTCAAGCATGTGGTTGGAGGGAAGTTTCGATAGTAAGTGATTGCAAGTATATTATTGAGTTATGTTCGATTGAAAAAAATTATTTGGGTTTTGAGAGCGAGAGCCGTATATTTATATAGATAAATTAGGGTTATAATGAATAGCCAAACATAAATAAAAGAACATAAAATGAAACAATCAATTCCTAATTTAAGTCTAAACTTAAAAGATCCCTTATATGATGGGATGTACAAAAGTTGCCTAATATAACAAAGAAAAATAATAAAAATAATTATGATTTCAACCACTCCTTCTCAGATTGGAGGTATTAAACCGAAATTAATTTACCTGTCATAATATGCTGCGCCTTTGCTAGAAAATACTCCCCCTTTAAGTCATCAAATAAATTACTCCTTTTGTGCTTGAAATATGCATGTCGAAAAAAGTGCCTCAATTTTGTAATATAAAGTCAGTATGTGCTAAAAATTGGAACAACATATGTAAAAATAGAACAATCCTCCCAAAATAAAGTAGATAACGAGATTGGGCAGGCTAATATGGCCAAGAAAATGTTGTTAAAAAAAATACTCAGCAACACAAAAGGAAACTTAACTCATAATAAGGAAACTAAGGAAATTCCTGAAAGAGGTCAAAATAAGAAAAAAAAATAGGCACAAGGACAAAGCACCACAAACCACTAATAAGATAGAAGCTGAAGACTAAATCAAAAGGAAAGGGGGCAGCAGAATCCGAAAAAATTTGTGTAGAAACTACTTGATGATGCTGTTAGAAATTTTAAAAAAGATGAAGAAAAAACTCTTTGACTTGGCAGGCAGCGAAAGGCAGCTCGTCGGAAAAGGTGAAACACAAAACTAGAAATTAGGTAGAAGGTCTTACTACACATTGATTTTTATCAAAACTCCAATGAATAATATTTTTTTGAATGAAGGGCCTATTTTTAATTGGTAATTAGTGTAAGAGGCCTATTTTATTTTATATTTTAAATGAAGGTATTTGAATAAATTTAAATATCATTTAATTAATAAAAACATGTTATATATTACCTAAATTACCCCCTCTTTATGAAATTTGCACAAAAAAATATGAATATTGCAATGAAATATGGACTGCAATATGAACTTTGCACTAGAAATATGGACTGCAATATGAACTTTGCACTAGAAATATGGACTGCAATATGAACTTTGCACCAAAAATATGGACTGCAAAGTTCATATTACAGTAAAATATGGACTGCAAAGTTCATATTGCAGTAAAATATGGACTGCAAAGTTCATATTGCAGTGAAGTGTAGACTGTAAAGTTCATATTGCAATCCATATTTTAATGCATATTGGTATTTTTTTAGTTTATTTTAAGGGTTGGGATGTCATTTTATAATGAAAAAAAGCACATGTCATATTATTAATAAAATAAAAAATAGGCCCTTTATTTACAAAAAAAATATTCATTGGCTTTAGTGTGAAAATCTTTCTCTAATAAGACATTTTTTTTAATTGTCCCAACACAAAAACCCTAGTGAGAATCGAATTGCTGTGAAACCAAGTTGAAAAACGTAATTAGGATTTTGGCAGTCTCAATATGACAACCAAAGTCGTATATTTATAGAGATAAATTATGGTTAAAATGAATAACCAAACATAAATAAAAAGACAAAAAAATAAATAACCAAATTCTAATTTAAGTCTAAGTCTAAGTCTAAAAGATCCCTTATACTTAAAGATATACAAAAGTTACTTAATATAACTTAATAACCAAAATAATAAAAATAATTCTAATTTTCAACAGGCTCGTCGGACCTCAAGATTTTAAAATTTTTCTCAAAACACAATTTAAAATCAACTCTACTTTCACACTTCCCAAAATTTATTTCACTATACTTTCTCTCTCTAAATTTTTTTTTAAAACGCCATAACTTTAAATCCAAAAATCCAAAAATAATAAAAAATATATATTTGAAATCTACTCATCGAGATCTATAAAATAAGATCCATTGTGACTATTTTTTAAAATTTTTTATGCGCTTTTTTCATTGGTTAAAAAAAAGTCAAACAAAACCAAATTCACTTTTTAACATAAAAACCTAACTCAAAACATTGGACCAAACACCAAATTTTTAAAAACTTGTTTAGAAACATTAACCAAACACCACCTAATAGGGGTGTCCATCCGATCCAATCCGGTGATTTTAAACCATCCGCATCCGATCCGATCCGATGTCGGTTTTAAGTTTTAGCATCCAATCCAATCCAATATACTTTACCAATCCAATCCAATCCAATCCAATTAAATGTTGGATTGGATCAGTTTCCATCCGATCCGATTCTTTATTTGATGCATCTAACATAATCTTATACAAATATACAATGTGAGTCAACTAGCCAAATTTTTTTTTTTAAATAATAATAATAATAAAAAAAAAAACTAGCAATCCCGCTTAATAAGGCTAGCTGGCTTAGGCTAGATCTTTATTATATTATGATACATCATAATAATAATAATAATAATAATAATAATAATAATAATTCTATACTTCGTGAGATCACTGACTCACTGAGATGTTAATTGTTATTTTAATTAAAACCCTCATCTTACAAATATTACAAAGCAGCCCCTTATTTTATGAATGTTACAAAATTACTACTTTAAGTCTTTAATATTGGATTGGATCGGTGTGGATCGGTTTGTAGACCATATAAAACCGAAACCGATCCAATTTTTTCGGTTTTCCATTTTTGCATCCGATCCAATCCAATCATCCATAAAATCCAGAAAAAATGGATTGGATTGGATTGGATTGGATTGGATCGGTTTATCGGTTTGGATTGGATTTTGAACACCCCTACCACCTAAGGCTTTATAATTGGGTCGCTATTCCCCCTCTCAGTCAGTTGCCTTTTGTAGTCTTGTTAGTTGACAAGACAAAAATAAATTCTCCATTTTAAGAGGATAAAATAAGGGGATATTGAAAAATAGGGCTTATATAAAAAAAATTACAAAAGAACTAAGGAATAATATTATTGTAAATTAAGTGCCTATATTTGACCAAACTCCAAAAGGAGTGCAAACTTAACTTTGCAGTAGATTTTTAAATTATATTTTCTTATGGAATCATGCAAAATTAAGTTTGCATTATATGTTTTTTCGCATATTATTATACATAAGTGTTTAATGATGGTACTTTTGAATAATTTTAACAAATTACATATTTAAAGCTTATTTATTAATAAAATGCACATAATAATTTTTTCGGAGTTATGCAAAGTTAAGTTTGCACTACTTATTTTCTAAAGCATTATTATGTATTTGTGTTTATTTTACGTTGTTTTAAAGTTTTATAAATGAAACATAAGAATATACTTGTTAAAAAATATAAACACATCATGCAAAACAAATTTTCATTGATTTTTTTTATTGTAAAGTTAAGTTTGCACAAAACACAATTTTGAGCAAAGTTGAGTTTGCACTCAACACAATTTTGTGCAAAGTTAAGTTTGCATTCGGTCAAAGCCCTTATTTTAAAACACAATTGATAAACAAACCCTTATTTTAGAATGATAATAAGATCTAAGCCCTTATTTCCTAAAAATATTATTCGTCGAATTTTTTGCAAAAAAATTTGTCACGCAAGACCTTTTACCTCTTTTCCAGATAAAATAACCATCACTATCTAACTAAACGGATATAAAAATATTTTTATAAAAAAAACAAATAACTTAGCATCAGTTAACCAATAGTCCCACAAAAGTAAGAAGAAAGTTCTTGAATAGATTTTTTTTTTTTTTATCTTGGTTTAATTAAATAGAAGTTTATTCTAGTCAACTTTAAAAAAAAAAAAAAAAGATGTATTTAGAATTAGAAATTTAAGAATTGAAGTGACCCATTATAGGCTAATACTCCATTCAATAATTCTTTCACTTTCCAAGTAGTCTAATGGTAAAAAAGCTTATCGCATGATGATGCGTTAAAGAAGATAGACATAACCATAATTCACCTTTTCAAACTTAAAACTACCCCTAAACCTGATGGAAACTTAGTTCCAGAATCATTTAATATTGCGTATAGACCGAAATTTTTTTTTTATGTAAAACCCTAGTGCGGAATCGGATTTTACCTTCGAGATCTCTCTAGTTTGATCTCGTCTCAGCACGAACAGAGATTGGTGGAGACGAATCGAGAACACGGGCTCAATAGAACCTCAAGATCTTCTATCGTATTCTTTTTGCCGTGCAATCTTGTACCGAGTGTGGGCTACGGTATCACCAAGATCTCCTTCTCTACTTTCTACAGCACAAACCCTAAATTCGTGAGAATTATTGTGTTGAGAGAAAAGGCAAGGCTGGCATATATATAAGGCTACGATAGGGACCCTAAGGAGAAATAAGTGTTTGGGCTTACTATGAAAAACTGGAATCCTAATTCGATTAAGAATTGATTCTTTCTATAAATTATAATTCACACCACTAAAGAATTATAATTGCACTCCCGTTCTTATCTCAAAATTATATTTCGAGCTCCTTATTATTAAATACTTATTATTATCCCCACGTTAAGATTATAGATAACCGTCATTTAAATTAAATTACTGAAAATTATATTTAAATGATTTCTTAATCCTTGAGCCTACCACTTAACTTATTTGACATGTCGGATTAACATAATCCACCTGCAGGGTTTGACATGATCAAAACTTATAAGCTTCTCAAAGGGTTATCATCAATCCCTATACCGGGACGCGGATTCCGTCAATAATTAATATTCATCATACATATAGTGTCACCATCCAATTCACAAAGATTATTGATCCATAAATGAATCTCACTTTTAATGAGTCAAAACAACAAACACTACATATATATGTCTATTAATTATTTCAAGATTAAGAGCATAAGTAATCATAATAACCATGGGATTTTAAATTGTTTTATATAGTCAATATAAAAACAATTAACCCAAACTGGTCCTGTTCAATACACATAAAGTGTACTAGCACAACGAGTTAAAATTGTACCGTTTCCTGTAGTCAAGATAAACTACTAAAACCTGTGCTACAATCCTACTGATGGTTGTCCAATTCCATCTAAAACCGTGAACCAATAAACTTATATTCCACAATAACCGATTATATGATCCTCTGTGTGTAAGCTATACTCTACACACCAAATCATCTACTATATAAAATAAAAGACACACACATTCACAATATTTAAATAAATAATATCATGCAACCATTGCCCATAAAGATTCTCATTAAAATAGCAAAATCGAGTCTATATAACATATCAAAACTAATAATAATAAAATCATGGCTTTTAGTATATCACTCTAACAAAACCCCGCAAAGAAAACTGAACATATCTTCTGATACCAACTTGTGACGGTCTAAATCCGGTTTAGAAGTTTCACCTTTGGGACCGTTTTGTCATGGGTGTCGTATGCCGACGGCGGGTGATATTAAAATTCTATGAATTAATTGAAACTAATTAATTAAATTAAGAAAATTGCATTAGAGATTTTAGAAAAAATTCGGCATGCTTTCCTCTGCTTTATGATATATGTATACTTTATTCTCAAATCACAATCTTCATTAATGCAATTCCCAAAAGATTAAACAATCAACTACAATTTACAAAAATTAATAGTACACCCTTTCCATCAATTACGTTAACTAATTACGAAACAGAAACAAAATACAAATGAATCAACGTAGAAGTACTCATATGAAATCAAGTCGTCCCTTCAAGGGTTTATCAGAGGTATCTAAGCTCTAATGCCCACCAACCCAAGGAATATACCTGCAAAACTGTTTTGGAAAATAGGAGTGAGCCAAATTCGGGCTCAGTGAAAAACTATAAGGCTTTGAATTTGAAAACACACATAGTAATACAAATGCAACGTGACATATCAAAATAATAAGGAAGCCGTATGTATGCCATACATATAAGTAGTACACTCCATGGTGGTACTTCCCTTAGTATCGAATTTTGGTAACATTAGTTTTATTTTATTATACGACTTGAGGCAGCACTTAGTGTGCATTGCATGTATTTTAATTTTTCATCGTATTTTTTAGACGAATTCTATTTATATATATATGGCATACATATGGCTTCCTTATTATTTTGATATGTCATGTTGCATTTGTATTACTATGTGTATTTTCAAATTCAAAGCCTTGTATTTTCCACTGAGCCCAAATTTGGCTCACTCCCATTTTCCAAAACAGTTTTACAAGTACACTCCTTAGGTTGGTGCATATTAGATCTTATATACCTTTGATAAACCCCATAACCGTATTAGTCTCCCTTGAAGGGACGACTTGATTTCAATTGGTCATCAGTCAACTGACTAGAGAGTACGCTGCTAATAATGAGGGAATGGGACCTACTTGAGGATGGCTAAGAAACTAATGAAAGAATTCAGGTCGTCCTACATTGAGAAGTTCTCAAGAGCCAGCAATTCGCACGCAGATGCCTTAGCAATTTTGGCTTCTACTGTTGATTCAAAGTTATAACAACCATCGAGGTTGAGTATCTCCCTGGGTAGAGTATCAAGACTGGGGGCAGCTGATTATATCTGACATCGAAATAGTCTTAGGGATTAGCTGGATGGAGCCGATCACAAACTACTTGAAGGGTGCATCATTGCCAAACGACAGTAGCGAAGCCTATAAGGTTTGAGATAAAGCAAGCATATATTGGTTGTCTCCCGAGTGGAAGCTGTATAAGAGGTCCTTCTTTAGGCCCTGACTTAGGTGTATTCATCTAAGACTAGTCCATAACATTCTTCATGAGTTGCATGAAATAAGTTTTGGAAGCCACACAGGCGGCCGATCACTAGTCGATGGAGCCAGGGGCTAGGTTCACTAGTGGCCATACATGAAGGACACAGTAGAATATGTCTAGAAGTGTGATAAATGCTAGAAACATGCTACCATTGTCCATCAACCTGCAACAACCCTCCATCTGATCGTTAGCCCTTAGCCGTTCGCCGTTCGCCATGCAGGGGCTTGAATCTTGGGTCCTTTCCCCTGGGGGCTGGGAAACAAGAAATTTCTCCTCGTTGGCACCAATTATTTCACGAAATGGTGGAGGTAGTTCCTCTAACAAATATTGCCAAGTCAAATGTTAAGACTTTCCTATGGAAGAATATTGTACCCTGATTTGGTATCCCAAGAGTAATGGGCTACCTGAGGCATCAAACACAGTTATTTTCGGTGGCTTGAAAATGAGATTATAAGACAAAAAAGGGAGATGGGTATAAAAGCTGCCCTCTATACTTTGGGCATTCTAAACAACTCCTCGCCGATCAACAGGCAATACGCCTTATTCACTAACCTATAAAACTGAGGTTGTTATCCCTTTAGAGGTCAGTTTACCCACTTTAAAGACAGCTCAAGTTGAAGGCGAAAACAATGAAGAAGCTTTGGAAAAAGTCCTGGAATTTGCTAAATCCAGAAGAGAAACAATCGTAATCCATTTGGCAAATTATCATAATACCTTGGCAAAGCAATAGAAGGCTCATGAAAATTTTTCTTAAGAGCCTCCTCGGCAGGGCAATTAATTAAGGCCTTTCATTTTCTAAGGCATTTCAGTAAGACAGTCCATTGAGAGCTTGTATCTGTTAAGGGCAAATCTCATCTAAAAGCTTGCTCGCCAAGACGATCAATTTTAATAAAGACCTTTACTTCTTGAAGGTAGTCAATTCAAAACTTTTACTTGTTAAAGGCTAACTTTGCTGAGATCATGTTCGGTAAATAGTCTTATTGAGAATATTGCTCGAAAAATGGGTTACTGAGACTACAATCCAATGATGGATTATGCTTCATTCATCAGGACAAGTTTCATTAAAAATTTTATTTGTTGGATATATTGTTGCAAGTTCTGTTCGGAGGGTTGTCCGATTAAGTTCAGTTGGTGAAGTCAAATTTTACAAGTGGTAGTCATTTGTTAACTTGTTATGATCGGAGTTAAACCTAATTCACAAATTTATTAGAAGTGTGAAGAATTATCTATTATGCTACAAATAAAGACAAGCAATTGCAGAAATAAGACATTCTTCATTAATTCAGAAACATGTATAAGTGGTGCGGCTTTGTGGCCCAGTTACAATGAGAAGATACTATTTTAAAACAAAAAAGGAGAAGAAGCCAGCAGCGGGGCCTAGAAGGGTCACGAAGCCTCCAAAGCCAACGATTAGGGAAAAAAGGAAAGGGGGAAGGAGGATGAGATGATGAATATTAAAAATAAAATAAAAAAAGAAAAAAGGAGAAGGGAGAAGGAGGATGGAGAGGAAGTAGTCAGGGGGCCTTCCTGAGCTTGTCCCTCTCATCTACTACGGCGATGTATCGCTCTTTCAAGCGATTATATCATCCTGTCAGGTGATTGTAACATCCATTCAAGTGGCGATACCTCATCCTCAAGTGGTGGTGGAAATCTTATGTCACGCTGGTAGCATCTTCTTCCAGCCTAACAAGTCTCTCAGTCAATCTCCCCGAATCTCTAGTGGGAAAGGTGGCATCAGAAGTAGTCTCACTACTTTTGGGCATTTTGAGTTTTATTCTATTGATTTTGTTGAGAATGAAGAAGTGATGAAATGAAGCATGGTTTATATAGGGGCTGAAGCCCTTGGGCATTTATAAGAGGCATCATTAATTGGAGAAGCTATCTTGCCATACGAAGCGACAAAATGCATTTTGGGAATCGACGCGCCATTATGGTATTGGTTAAGAACATAATTACAGTCTAGTCGAAGCACGCCACATGGAAAATGACTATTGGGTTGGGTACAATGACTAATGCAACTACTTGAACCGATTTGGATACTGATCGAGAAGTTGTACCTTGAGTTCAATCGTATAAGTATTGGAAATCTAACATTAAATGCTGATCAACATTTGGATTCAAATTAGAGATAGTCAATTACGGCTCCCAATCAGATTAAGTTGATGATTCTTAAATAAAAATGCTAAGGCTAGAACTCCAATAATTTATGAACAAGAATACTGGTAGAAAGTGAAATTTTCATTCATTAATTTCTATGCTTACAACGGAGTGGCTTTGAGGCCCGATTACATGATTAAAAGCAAAAAACAAAAGTAAAAGCTAAAACCCTGAACCTACGCTTGCTCGGCACCTTCCAAAGTCATTGGGTTCTCTGTCGCGGTAACTCTATCACCCCCATCAGCATTTCAAGCATCATCTTCATAATCAGAGTTAAGCCTCTCAACAACTTGCCTAAAGAGATGGTTAGAAAGAAGCTATAGTTGGTTAAGGGATAAGCCATAACCCTTTTGATACACTTCACCCTTAAGCCATTGAGCTTCCTGGCACAGTCCATACCGACATCCAGTTCTATCTTTTCCTTTATGCTCGACAAAGAGGTCTCCATGTCAGCAAACTTCTTTTCAGTAGACTCCTTTTCCACTTTCATTTCCTCCAGCTAGAACTTAAGATGGGCAATCTCTGAGCCTTGAGAAGAGCTGGTGGCGAGAAAGTGTTAGTTTTTTCTCGACCTTGTCAAGATCATTTTTGGCCTAATTCCTCTCTTTCTCGAACATTTGAAGCTGCTCGATAATTTTTTTCTCCAAATCACAAAGGAATCACATTTCCTCTAAAATCAATGATGGTTGGGGTTGTTGAATTATTCAGAAATAATGAAACAAAAAAAATAATTGAAAATTACCTTTATAACTGAATGGAAGCCCTGCTTCTTCAGTTCATTGTCCGACATCTGGGACAGTGTTTCCCGATCTTTTGGAAGGGTATCTTAGGTGAATAAGTTGAAGGCAAACCCATTAGATTTGAAATTTGAATCCTTGGACGTCATAGCCTTCTACTTATAGGTGAAGGTTGAGGAGAAAGTGGGAGCATCAGGGGCTTCTGTAACGGGCTTCTTCCTTGAGGCTTCAAATGACCCCACGAGAGTGATCGACACGTCTAGGTTGGTAATGATTGCGGCACCCAAAGCCTCAATAGAGGCCATTATAGGGGGCTATTTCTTGACTATAGAAGTAGTCTAAGGGCTCTGATGACCCCCCTTTAGATTTCTTTCTCTTGTCCTTCTTGGACAATGCCATGATGTCGACTAGCATAGTTGTAGCTTTAAAACCTTCCTTAAAAATTGTTTTTTTAAAGAGAACGAAACAAATTGTTCAGAGAATTCTTCCTCGAAATCTGTTGGCTCATCTACCAATCGCAACTGCCTAGCTGAAGAACTTCCTCCTTCAACTAGATCCTCTAAAGTAGGTTTTGAGCTCTTCTTTGACTTTTGAGAAGCCTTTTTGGAGGTCGAACCTTTATAATCCTTGTACTGGTTCTAGCTAAGGATCTTTCCCTATCCTATCTTGCCGATAAAGGTAGGAATATGTCGATGCTCCTGTTTTGCGATGATGATCGCTATCCTCTCATATTGTTTTACGTACCTTTTCTCCAACAAGTTTAATTTATCCCATAGGATGTCGTCTACATCCTCCCGAATATCTAAAACATTGACGACTGGAGGCTTCTTCAGGTGTGGGGGTCCCCTTTCTTGTCTTTATTATGGTAGAAAACCCTAAAACGCTCGTGCACCCTATTCACTATTATATAACGTGTGATTAAGGCGTCCTTCTCCTTAAAGGGATGCTTAGGCCCAATCCAAATGCCCGAGTATGCAATATCAGAATCTTTGTCCTTGTCTTTAGTCCTATTGGTAAAGGACGAAGTCAGGCTCTTATATTCGAGTAAGTTGTGTGTGGTCCTCGAATGAGTAGATTGTGCTACTGTGGTGCCTCCATTGTGGTGAGATAGCGCATTTGTTTGATCTTGATCGTAAAGAAAAAAGGTCGCTCAAATACTTTGAAAACGCCTACGGAAAAGAAATTTAAGAAATTACAACCAAAAAGTAACCTTAAAGAACAAACCAAAGATATACCCATTGAGTCCAGATGCTTGACGGGGAACGGGCCTATTGGTCGGATTCGATTCGATTTCGCCTTTGACTACAATGGCATCCTTGTCAGCTCCTTTGTTGGAGTTAGGAAAAGTATATACATGACCTGGGCATTATTCCTAGTTCTGAAAGACCAACCGTACTATCCTCAAGTCAAAAAGTAACAAAATTTTACTTCTTCCAGGCCAAGATCAGTGTTGAGGATTTTATTGAGGGCATCTATGATCCCCGAGTATTCTACTTATAGTAGGGCTCAGTTTCCATAGGGTTAACTATGTACAATGAAGGAAATCTAAAAAGGAGTAGCCACAGAGGTAATCTAAGCCCTGCCTCTGTAAAGAAAAATGTATGAATATATAGGATAATCCTTCGAACCTAATTTATATTCCTCGACAAAAGGGTTTTCATCATCTACGACTACCTAGCGACGAATTCTGCCTTTTAGGCATTTGTAACTAGAGCATTTCTTCCCATAACTAAATATTAAAATGAAAAAAAAATTATTTAAGTATGGAAAGGGAAGAATTTATGAACAATTGCCGAGGTGAAGGAGGAAGTTCTTTAGGAGAAACTCTTAAGGAGAAGGTCTCGGGTAAATAAGGTAAATTCCGGCAGTTCTTTTGGTTTTTTTAGCAATAAGATGCAAATTTTCAAGGGTTTGTTTAGGATGAGGTTTGAAAGTGAAGAACGAATGGTTTTAGGGAACCTATGTAGCTACTATATTCTCTTTCTTCAAACTCGCCTATCACATTGGAAACAGGCAACAAATGATTGAAAGCAGTTAATTCATGGGACCCACTTGGCTATCCCACCCTTTTTGAGCGCACATCCAGCCAATCAAAGCGTTGACAGCTGTCCCAAAGGACAACACCTGCTGTGGCATATGAAGCTTGTCGGATAAGATTGATACGAAGAGAATTCGTTGGGATAATATGAATTTGTGATTATCTTAAATGTTTCTTTATTCCGAGCAGCTTGATTCAACTAATAAGCCGAACCCATATGCTCGGGGGGCAATTATGCAAGCTAAATTTTAGTCATGGGCTTTTGGATCAAGGCCTAGGTTTAATACATGGATTACCATTCAACCTGAGCATAGCACATGAGGCTCTAGCGGCTATCCTCTAGCCAATCAGATTTCGTCGTTAGGGTCATCGGATTATTGTACTGTGAGCCATTCGTTTTTAGTCGGAAGTTGAAGATAAGACAGCTGAGTTAGAAGATAGACAATGGGAAATAACCACTTTAGTTAATGTGAACAGAGTTAGGGATGCCCGTAATCTTGGAGTAGTGATCAAGTTTACCATTTATAGTAATTTCTTAACACACAAAACCATAATGTAACCATCTCCTATACATATAAATAGGAGGGGGAAACCCACAACTAAAGGATTCCAACTCTTTTTACCCTACACTCACTCCCACACTTTCTCTCTTTAAGAGAACAATCACCATTACTGTAATTACTCTAAATCAGGCCATTAAAGCTAAGTGAAGAACACTCACACACACACACCGGGATGACGTATTGTTGGATTGGGTATAACAGCCACCGGAGGAACCTACCCTATGATCCCCCAAATCCCGTTCTGAGATTTTCACCTCCAGGACCAGGTTAATCACGGATGCCGTGCAAGACGGCGGTTTAGAATATAAAAATCATAACTTTTAAAAACTTTCTTTAATTAAAATAAGACCCATAGGAATACTCGTTTTAGAAAATTTCGACACGTGAAGTTCGTTTTATAAACAAACCAACCTGTCACATTTAAAATCACTACATACCGATGAAATCAAATCCAACCACATTTTAAATCTACTCCACATATATGAAAACCTTTTATACAGGTTTAGTAAGAATATTGTTTATACATAAAAACCAAAGTTCATTTACAATATAACAAAACAAAATGACTATACAAAGTTGTCCTTCTCCTAAAGGACTACAAAATGGTCCGTCGTAATCAGAGGTTTCTATACGCGAGTACCACACTCCAATCTTCGAAGCCTATCCTGCAAAACTGTTTAAAACTCGGAGTGAGCCAAAACCGGGCTCAGTGGGAACAATATAACTTTTATATAGAAAATGCATGTTGCAACCAAACATGTGTGTGAATTGTGATAAAACATAGTTTATACTTGTAACAGTAAAAGTAGTGCAATGCAAATCACCCATAGCATGTAAAACCCCATCACTAGGATACCCATCCTGGCAAGTGGAAGCTACCCAAACCAACTACATTAGTCCTAGCTCTTAAACCCTTGTATGGATTGTACTTAACGGGTTTTACTTAACTGTATGATTCGTATCAAAGTACTTATGTTATTCTACCTATCCGAGCATTAGTCATTGTGATTCTTACCTAACGGAGGCATTTACGACACACTTAGCTTCATACAATTATGGCCAAGGCAACCTACAACCCGCCCACTTAAGTTTATAACATTTCTAGAATGTCTCGACATTATATTCTCACTACTAGTCATATCAAAGGTCTACACAAGACACTAAACCCAAAAGTTGTTGCGTACCACTTCGCCTTGGTGGGTTTTTGGGACAATTTCATAGACAATGCTTTACAATCACTTACAATGGCATAACTTTGCATCTCCAGCATTAATAACCCAAAACAAATCACTTTATGTTCATAAACCCCAAAATCCCCAATTTTTAGGCTTAACATGTGTGTGTGATGGGTTCTTAGTGAAAATCTTGGAGATAACAATCCACGCTTGCAACAAACCATATATATATGCGTATCTATCATTTATCACCCACAATCAAGCACTTTATAAGCAAAACCCAAAAATACACACTATCTATTTCATACATGCAACTATGGAATGGATATGATGTATAAATGCTAGTAATAAGCTCATAGCATGGTGAGGGTTGATGATACATGATATATGAGTGATAATATATCCATATGCATCACTAATTAGACCTTAAACCAACCCAATCCCATATGCACATCACAATCCTAGGGTTTGTATGAAAATATCCATTTTTGGTAGAAAACTCTAATGCAACAATTAAATGTTTGAAAAAAAGTTTTAATATAGTGTTCTCACCTCTAAAGAGCTTTAATTTCAAAAGTGATTGTTTGATGATGCTTCCTCCTCAAGAATATGAAACCCTAGAGCTCCACCAAGCTTTATGGAGGAAATTGATAAGGAAGATGATGAATAGTGAAGGAGAATGAGGAGAATGGTGGAGGAAAGTGTATGGTTGGTTAATTTCAAGTGGGGATGGTGATTCTCTCAAGAATATCCCAAAATTTCCCAATTTCTCTCTCTCTCTCTCTCTCTCTCTCTCTCTCTCTCTCTTTCATGGTGTATGAAAAAATGAAGAAAAAAGGGGAGGAAAAGAAAATAAATATCTAATGCTTAAGGACAACAGCATGATGTTCTACCCAATAGCATGATGTTGGACGACCAACATCACGCTATTCTTATGGACATCATGTTGTTCCCAGGCAATTTCAGGACAACCTCCATAGCCTTATATAGGCATCTCTAACAGCGAGCTGTTCTGGAGAACAGCATGCTGTTGACTTCTACTGCTACGTTAACCTTGAAGATACAGGAATTTGGACTTGGTCCAATCATAAAAGTTGTAGATAATTAAATTACCTTTCTAATGGAGAAAATGGGGACTATTTGGAGTTCGGATGAAGAAGTTATGACCAAAATAACACTACCATGTTTGAATTCTAACAAAATTACGATAGGGCTAGATTTGCGACAATCCTTCCAAACTCAATGCAATACTTTTGCAAGGTATTGAGACATACAAGAGGGATATAATGAGGTGTAAATGACTATGGAATATTCAACAACATAATAGCTAAGGTTCTAAATCGAACAAATGGATTTTGAACTCCGAATTCTCCAATTATTGCCGTTAATGCGCCAAACTTTGCTACGGCTACCCAAAGTGCATTTCGAGCCTAAACAAGTGTGTAATATGACTAACGTGACTTGCACAAATTGTCTGAATTATCAAAAAGTACTCAGGATAAAAAATAACCACTCCAAGCTAGAATTTGACTTAAATGCGATTAAGGAACATGATTAACACCAAATTAACCAATGGGGTATTACATACCCCACAAACAAAATCTCATCTCCATTCACTACAATTTTATTGTTACTGTTCATCCTCACTACCTTTGATACATCTGGTTACCAACTCTATTAATTTGGGCCGATTATATCTCTATTGGGCTTGGTCAAACTTCTACCACCCACAACAACATGATTATTGCAATGATCATTTGGGTAATTATTATTCAATTAACCAAAAGATGTAATCAATTGAATAAGAATTTAAAAAATATTTTAAACCCATAAATCTGGAAATATACTATTAATTTTTGTAAAAAATAACCTTAAGTTATATTCGAAGTATTGCTTCTCTTACTAAAGCGTAACGTATAATTATAAACTGCATTATCTCTTAGACAATGTCTTATGTACTGCATCAACTTTTCTATTTTTCCATTGAATATTTAGAACTTTAATTTATTTTATAATTAATTCTAATAAAACTTATATTGATTATTAATATGTGCCAAAATTATGGAAAAAGAAAATATAAGTTTTAAAATAAATGGGATATTGAAAAATATGGATTGTTTGAAAAAGTGTTATGCAAAGAAGAAGATAATAATATTTTTGTAAATTAAGGGTCAACATTTGACTAAACTCTAAAAGGAGTGCAAAGTTAACTTTGCAGTAGATTTTTAAATTGTATTTTCTTTTTTTTTATGAAATCATGCAAAATTAAGTTTGTACCGCATGTTTTTTAGCATATTATTATAACTAAATATTTATATTAATAGATATTGTTTTATAATAATTTTAAAAAATTACGTATTTAAAACCTATTTATTAATGAAAGGAAACAAACAAATTCTAATTTAAGTCTAAATCTAAAAGATCCCTTATATAATAAGATGTACAAAAGTTATCTAATATAACATAACTAGGTATTGCCCGTACCGTCCGGCACGGTGAAATAAAAAAATATTAAATACAAATAAAGAGACCCCTAGGTATTGCCTGTGACGAACGGGACGGCGGCGTAAAAAAATTAACAGTTAGATTGAGCAAAAAATACATAACACCTAAATACCGTGCAATCCAAAACATATATTAAGAAAACTGTATAAACAACATATATAACTATCAAGCGCGGTGGTGGGGGGGGGAGGATATACTTGACCCGACTAGATTGAGGTGGTTTTTAATTGAAAAACTCGAAATGTCTCCGTTTATGATATGCTTAAATTTGAACCCGCTTTACCAATTCATTAAGGTCGGGATATGTTAATAATCATTCACCAATATATACAAAAATTAATATCCCATTATTGTTACAATGACATTATAAATTTATAAAATTTTAATTATAAATAGATTGCACCATTAGTAGTAACCCTGTTTTAAAAAAGTAATATTTTTTTTTTAATAAAATAAAATAAACTATTTAAGTTTGTGAAAGATTAAATAAAAACAAATATCTTTTTTATATTCTTAAACTAAAAGAAGAATTAGATTTGAATGTAAGTATATGAAGAAAAAATATGTTTAAAGAGAGAAGAGTGGGTTACAATAGGTATGGATTTCATTTTGTAGGTAAGGATTAATAAATTTTAAATATGAATATTTTAATATTTTTTTAGTTTTTGTATTTAAAGTTAATGTTTTTTAATTTTTTCAAGAAATTAATAAGAGAGAAAAGTGGGGGAGAGAGTAGATTGGTAGAATATAAGAGAGATAAAACAATGTTGAATTTTTTGATTTGATATCCTAAAAGTACATCTAAGGGTTCAAATTTGTTGTGTTGTTTGTACATAAATCTTGGCCCTTAGTGTGGTGATGTGATGTTCTTAGAAAAAAAATTCACATCCAAAGCCTAACATTTTATGTGTATTTTTTAGAACAGATCTAAGCCATTGATTAAATAATTTGGTGATGTGACATTTCCTTTCCTTATAATATAGATAAGCAAAATAATAAACATAATTATAATTTTCAACATGCTCGTTGAACTTCAACCCACCGTGGGAATTTAAAGCGATTATATTTGATATCAGAATTATGGCAACATCTTACTTTATCTCTTCTCGATTTGCACCCGAGAGCCTTGAATCATGTGGCTCATTGGGTTGCTATGGCTGTATTTTCTGTTTAAGAAGAAAATTCTTAAACAGAAAATATAACAAATATATAAAATCATTGCGTCAATTAAATAGAAGTGTATTCTACTTAACTTAAAATTGTATTGATTCAATTACTATAAAACTAATAAAAGATACACTCAAAACCCAACTAATTTTATTGGTTCATGCAATTAATATAAAGGATACACTCAAAATCCAACTAACTGTATTGGTTCAAATAAAATAAAGCATACACTCAAAATCCAAATAATCTAAATTATTTTTGAAAAATCAATCCGAAAATGCCCAGTATATTTTTTTATGTTTTTTTTTAAAAGAATCACGTTTTTATGTTTTTTTTTTTAAGAATCACGTTTTGACAACGTGTTTCTGCACGGCCAGCCCTACATGTGTATTAGTTGGTGTTTTCTTTGCTTCTTGTTATAAAGATTTTATAGGTGATAAGACGATAGCAACAAACAGTGTAAAATACGTACCTGAAGAACGAAGTAGTCCCTCTCCTAGAGAAGTTCAGAAATGGTTTTCTTTTGGTACTTGTTTGATTCGAATTTTTGTTTATTCATGAAATTCAAAACGATAAATTTACTTGAAAAGTTTGAGTCTTGTAAAACATGCAATCAACCGCTTGCTATGAATTATAAGAGGCTCTTAGTTTAAATTTACCAAATTAAGATTATAAGAACGAAAAAGAACTCACACCAAATAAACACCGGGTTTATTTTGATAGCCAAAAATTTTCAAGATAAACTTAGCACAAGTTGAAAAATGCTTACTTTTATTGATATTTGATTGCCTAATTTTCTAGGCTATTTTTAATTCTATGGAAGAAATATAAAGAGTTCAGAGAAGTGTGAAAAAGGTTGGAGATACTGATACCCCCAATATATGTCATGGAAAGACTCGCAATTTTTGTTCGGTGACTTAGCACAAGATGAAAAGTGTATATTTTTTATGCTTAACATGCTCATGAGAGACGATCTCCTATAAAACCATCAATTTTTCCTCAAAATTTCCGTGCGGGACTTAACATTCTCCCATTTTTTTCTTTCCATTTCACTTTTGGTGATAATTTCTCGTTCACCCTACAACCGTTTTGAGCAAACAAATATACGGTTTTGATGTACTCATGGAGGAGAACATGAATCTATCGGAGCAAGCATGTATACGTTTTTAACTTAA
The DNA here is from genome assembly GCA_021464415.1 of Lonicera japonica. Taxonomy (NCBI): domain Eukaryota; kingdom Viridiplantae; phylum Streptophyta; class Magnoliopsida; order Dipsacales; family Caprifoliaceae; genus Lonicera; species Lonicera japonica. The sequence continues at coordinate 23,290,105 of CM038468.1, forward strand.
TTATTACATACGATTTCGATGAACTCGCGTAAAAAACAATAAAAACCATATTATATTAAGTTAAGAACGTGTTTCACTTCACCATGTGGACTTTCAGCATATGTATGCAAATTGTGAGACAATTGCTTCACTATAAATATTCAATCAACAAGCTCTCTTTCACCCATCCATTTACTTCACCACTCATTTAGCTATATCCCCCCTCCCCATCCCCCGACAAAAAAAAAAAAAGAACAATAATATTTTGTTCAACAGGCTTTTAATTTCCAAGCAAAACCTCCTCCCATCACCCCCATAAAAACAAAATATGGACATGTATGTTCAAGCTTCAAATGGTCCTTTTTCACCCAAAAATAATATCCCTGAGCCCGCCCGTCGGTCCGCAAATTTTCATCCTAGCATTTGGGGAGACCATTTTCTCAAATACGCTAATTCTGATTGCACAGTAAAAATACGATAATTTAATTATAGCCTAATTAAGATTAATAGAATATGATTAACTAGTTAGTCAACTTTATCTTCTTGTTTTCTAGTTCTCATATATTAAATTGTACATATTTGATCATGCAGAAAAGTGACGGTGCCACAGAGCTACAACATGAGCAACTGAAAGAAGAAGTGAGGAAGATGATAGTGGGTAGTAGTGATGAGCTTGCACAGCAACTGAAGTTGATTGATGCAATCCAACGGCTAGGAGTGTTTTACCATTTTGAAAGTGAAATTGATGTGGCACTGAAAAATCACATGGCGAACTATAATGATTCTTTTGGTAAATGTAACAAAATTAATGACGAGGATGACCTTTATATGGTAGCCTTGCATTTCCGATTACTTAGACAACGAGGTCATCATGTTTCTTGTGGTAAGTCGCTTAATTGCCATTTCGATCATCATTTTGTCACATACAGGTGCATGGCTTCTAAGATTTATAAATCTTTGAAAAAATGTCATTTTTTTTCTTGTATACTATACTTTTCATGCATTTACAGTATATTAGCTGAAAAATTGCAAATATTTTTCTAAACGAATTTGGTTTTCTTTGGGTGTCAATTACACAGATGTCTTCAACAAATTTAAAGATAGTGAAGGGAAATTCAAGGAGTCCCTAATCAATGATATGCATGGATTATTAAGTTTATATGAATCAGCGCATCTAAGAGTCCATGGAGAAGATATACTTGATGAAGCACTTGAATTCACCACTGCTCATCTCGAGCAAATGCTAAATTCATTTAGCAGTAACACATTGTCAGCTTCACTAGTTGGTTATGCCCTAAACATGCCCATCCGCAAGGGCTTAACAAGGCTAGATGCCAGGCACTACTTCCCCATTTACGAACAAGATAATTCGCATAACAAAACTGTACTAAAATTCGCCAAATTAGATTTCAACATGTTGCAAAAAGTTCATCAAAGAGAGCTTGGCGATATAATGAGGTAATTAATTTTGTAAAATTTATGATTTTGTGGGACTAAATAAATTATGAAAATCAATTGCACTACTTTATATACAGTTAATTTGTATAAAAAATGTGAAAACGGTGTAATATTACAACACCAATCAAACAAACTGTGTAACATTTTCATAAAAAATTCTTCAGGTGGTGGAAAGATTTAAATGTCGCAGAGAAACTACCTTTTGTTAGAGATAGAATGGTGGAGGGCTACTTTTGGATATTGGGAGTGTATTTTGAGCCTCGATATTATCTTGCTAGAAGGATACTAACAAAAGTCATTGGATTAGCTTCCATTATCGATGACACCTATGATGTTTATGGTACAATTGAAGAGCTTACTCTCTTCACTGATGCAATTCAGAGGTTCAACTCTGTGCTTATATATTCTTGCATTTACATCCATTACACATAATAGATATATATATATATATTACTTCGATCCCATTTCGGAACATTCTTCATAGCTGATTGAGCATCATGAAATTCTATTACAATAACTAATTTAAGCCCATTTCTTCCGCATTAAAAGTGTTACATGTGTCAACTTATGCTTTCTACTGTTCTATTTGTCAGGTGGGATATAAATTCCGCAAGTCAACTACCAGAATACATGAGACACACTTATGCAACACTCTTAGATGTATATAGAGAAATGGAGAAAGAATTGTCCAAAGAAGGAAAATCCTTCTATGTCAACTATGCAAAAGAAGCTGTAATTAATTATCCCAAATTAATTGTATATGTAATGATTGATGGGAATATAATCAATTAATAAATTACCAATAATTATTTGATCTAATAAAATTTTGCAGATGAAACAATTAGTAAGAGCATACTTTGATGAAGCCATTTGGTATCATAAAGGTTATGTCCCAACCATGGAGGAATACATGGAAGTTGCATTGGTCTCTAGTGGTTATAAAATGCTAGCAACCACCTCATTTGTTGGCATGGGAGAATCAGTAACCAAACAGGCTTTTGATTGGGTATCTAATACCCCTTTAATTGTCAAAGCCTCTTCAGTAATTTGCAGGCTCACAGATGACATGGTCGGACACGTGGTATAATTAATTCATTAGCGATTACACGCGTAACTAATGCTTCAAAAATAAATATGATTATGTTATATATATTTCGTAGTTAAAGAATAATTGTGTTTTTATGGTTGTAGTTTGAACAGGAGAGAGGGCACGTAGCGTCGTCTGTGGAATGCTATATGAAACAGCACAGTGTTACAAAAGAAGAGACATTTGCTGAGTTTAATAGAAGAATTACCAACGCGTGGAAGGATATGAATCAAGAATGCCTTGGTCCAACAGCCGTGTCAATGGCTCTGCTAGAGAGAGTTCTGAATCTGGCACGTGTTATAAATCTAGTGTACAAGGACGAAGATGGGTATACACATGCCAAAACACGGGTCAAGAATTTTATTACTTCAATGCTCATAGAGAGTGTCCCAATTTGAGGATTTTTTTTTCTCTTTTGGGTCTTTTAACTTAAGGGGATTGAATATATATATATCTTTTAAGTGGATTGAATGTTAAGTATGCATCCTGTACAAGAAACTACATACTAATTTTCATAATAAATTTAGTGTGATATTTATTCCAACTAATGAACTACTTGCCAATTTGCTAACGAGTTTATGTCACACTTACATGTTTGTTGACACAGTCATCATGAAATTTAAGCTTAAAATCTTGAGTGAGATTGACATGATCAAATGGTATTAAGGATTGAAATTTGTTATTGTTTAAATCAAAAATCAGGAAAATGGACAATTTGAATGAGATTGGAATGCAATCATACCCATGCCACGATATGTGAAATTAGAGGGAAGACTGGCCACAACCAACATCTCGTGAATATTTTTAATTGACGCGCCAAAAATATTTTCGTGCTTAGGTACCTAAGTGCAGGTTGTCAAGTTATAATACTTGGTAAGTCCAAATGTCGAACCACAACGATAGTCGGAAAGATGATGTGGTGATTACGAGTCCAAGGTTTTGTTAAGAGAATTTAATTGGTTGAATTTAATGATTGATTTTAAAGTCTTGCAATAAAAATTAAAATGATGTAACAATAGATGAGAAAAGGCTAAGGCATTAGAGAATTCATTTGTTTTGCAAAGTTAAGTAAAATCAACCTCATTAAAAGTTCTCAATGCAATTCCTAAGTGTTGAATATTTTACCCATTTTTAAGCAAAAGGGTGTGGAGCAAAAGCAACCCATTCTCATATAAAGAAAGGGTGTAAGCAAATATCAACACAAGTGTATTTCTCATTTTTATCTTGTGACAAAGGGTGTGAAGCAACTGCAACCCATTCCCATATAATATCAACCAAGATTCAAACTTGAAATACACAAAAAGAAAAGGCATAAATTTAAACTAGGCATTTAAGAACTCATTGTTAGTTTCCCCTAGGCAAATGACTTGATTATGAAAATGGCCAACTACAAGGAGTTTAGCTCGATAAATCATAACATTTCATTTGTCTAAGATTGGGAGGTCTAGGTGGAGGTCAAACCGTCCTATATAGACTTATTTGATAAATACAAATTGAATCCTTAAAATGATTAATGAAGTTGTTTATGTCATAAATTTAAAAGATCCTATTTGGCAACACTTTAACTAAGAAGATGATGAGTCTTAAAATCATATAAAGTGTAGAAAGCGCTCAACATATCATTAAAGTATTCAAAGATTAAAATCTCAAATTTATGGTGTTTCCATGAATATCAAAGACTAATCATGCTTGGCAATGAAAAGTGTCTCATTCAAAGAAAGAATAGACATAGGCTAGTAAGAAATACACAAGTGTATCATTTTCTCATTAATGCTTGAGATCTATGTATACAAAGCATACAAAGTCAAATCATCATATGAAAATTATCTTACTAACTTATGAATGGTTGAAAAAATGGAGAAGATGAATGATTCAAAAAGTTTTTAACAATACTAACAATGGAATGAGAATTGAACTTACATAATTAATGCATTGCAAATTTCATCTTTTAGCCTTAGCAAAGAAATTTACTCCATAATAAATGTAGAGACAAGAATTATAAAAGTGAACTCTATTTCTCTCTCTAGAAAAATAACTATTACAAGCTCTCTATAATTTTAGAAATGAGAAGTAATAAAAGTCCCCTCTCCAAAACAACAATGAAGACTATAAATAGGAGAGATGTGTTGGATGCTAAAAAATAGACAATGCTTTTTTTTATTTTTTTTATTTTTGGTGGAGAATTCCACTTTCTTGGATGCTCTTTGGTCACATGGAGATTTTTACTTTCTTGGATGCTCTTTGGTCACATGGAGAATTGCACTATTGTATTAAATACAATATTTCTTGAAATGTAAAGACACCAAAATAAACACAAAATGTGCCTCTCCAAGCATTGTTAAATACAAAAGTGCTACGAGACTAATCACGAAATAAGTTGGCAAACCGAGTAGTTTTAGAGAAATAAACGCGTCAAACAACTCCGAAAATGAGCGTATGAATGACAATATTAAGCGTTTATCAACTCCCCCCGACTTATCTCTTGCAAGTCCCTTAGCAAGCAAAATAAAAATAGCTATATATAATATCCGAAAATGCATTGATATAATGCACTAAGCCATTTAAACATAAAGAGTATTGATCATTAGAGATGGAAGAGGAATCTCCTTCAAAAACGAAAGTTTTAAATTTTGTCCATTTCTAAGCACTTTTCTTATATTTTTTTGGAATTTTTGCTAAATTAGTTCAAGGCGGTTTTCATCTCTATGGGGGGCAGCAGACTCACTATATAAAATTTCACATTTTATGCTTATTTATTAAGCTTGAAGGAACCTATTCACCCTTTCCCATATGGTAACCTTTACCTATCCATAATATTAGACAAAGAGACTTATGATTTAGTCAAGTGAAGTTTTAAGTCAATATTAGGATTAAAAGTCATCCAAGTTTTTCAAAGTGCCATGCATTTGTCCTCTCAATTGGAGGATCTTTTCGAAAAAACTTTTATCGTCTTTGGACAAGAATTCCCTCTTCACAAAATAAAAATTACTCTAAGTGTTACGAAAGGATTTCTCTACTTGAAGCATTTACACATTTTAAAGGACGTTTCTAGGGTCATGAATCTAATTGAAGCAAAGCAAAGTAGATTATCACTCAAAATTCCATCTAGATCAAGGAATTCATGCCAATAGCTAATGAACCAATCATCATCATTTTTTTTTAATTTTTTTAATTGTTTTTTTATCATTCATCATTTTTCAAACTTTCAATTTTTTTTAAGCTCTAAACACATGAAAAATTAAAAAATTGAAAAGCCATTAAAGTTTAAGTACATTACCCCCCAACTTGAAGAACACATTGTCCTCAATGTGAAGAGAATGAGAAATCGACAGTCTCCCATTTGACTTTTCGATTTTCATGAGGCAAAAGAGAGCTATTTTCAAAGCAAAATTATTATATGTACACAGTAACAAAAAAAAAACGGGTTAGAATCAGATAAAACATAACATTCATGCAATACAACCACATTTCAATCGTAATATCATGTTTATCAAACCAAACCCAAAAAAGAAGTAAAAAAATAAAGCAATTTTTTTTTTAAAAATTATATACAAACATCACCTATGCTTGTTAGGTATAGGTTGGATCTTCAAGAGTGGTGGACTCCTCTTGAGGTGGGAATTCCAAAAATGGCTTAAGGCGTTGTCCGTTCACTTTGAACACAAAGCCGGTTTTGGGATCCTCAACATTCACGGCCCCAAAAAGGAATACATGTTGAACAATGTATGGGCCTGTCCAACGTGATTTCAGCTTTCCCGGGAAGAGATGCAAACGCGTGTCATAAACTAGAACTTTGTGCCCGAGTTTAAATTCTTTTCTTAAAATAGATTTATCATGAAAAAATTTTGCACGTTCTTTGCTTATCTTAGCATTTTGGTATGCATCCCTCCTTAATTCCTCCAACTCTTCAAGTTGTAACTTTCGGTTGCTTCCAACATTTTCAATATCAAAATTCATCATTTTAATTGCCCAAAATGATTTATGTTCCAACTCAATGGGAAGATGACAAGGCTTGCCATATACTATCCGATAGGGAGACATTCCTAAAATTGTTTTAAAAGCCGTACGGTAAGCCCAAAGTGCATCGTTAAGACACAATGACCAATCCTTGTGATTTGAATTTACCGTCTTTTCAAGAATTTGCTTTATCTCCCTATTGGCAAGTTCGGCTTGGCCATTGGTTTGCGGATGATAAGCGAGTGATACTTTGTGATTTACCCCATATTTTTGCATTAAAGATTCAAAAGGTTTGTTGCAAAAATGAGTACCACCATCGCTTATAATCGCTTTGGGAGTGCCAAACCTTGCAAGAATATTTTCTTATAAAAATCGGATCACTACTTTGTGGTCATTTTTCTTACAAGCTTAGGCATCTACCCACTTGAAAACATAATCAACCGCTATTAAAATATAAAGGTTACCGAAAGAGGATGGGAATGGTCCCATGAAATCGATTCCCCAATAATCGAACACTTCAATCACCAAGATTAGATTAAGCGGCATCATGCTTTTTCTTGTAATCCCTCCTAACATTTGGCATCTTGGGCAAGATTTGCAATGTTGGTAGGCATCTTTGAACACTGTTGGCCAATAAAGGCCACTTTGCAAGATCTTGGCGGCCGTCTTCTTGGCTGAGAAATGTCCACCACAAGCTTCATTATGGCAAAAGCTTAGAAATTTTTGAACTCATCATTAGGAATACATCGTCGAATGATTTGATCCTCCCCATACTTGAACAAGTACGGGTCATCCCAATAGAAACGGTTGACCCCGGACAAGAATTTTCTTCAGTCTTGGGCATTCTAATAGATTGGCATCTTTCCGATGACAAGATAGTTCACGATATCGGCATACCATGGTGAGGAAGAGATTGTGAATAGTTGCTCATCTGAAAAAGAGTCTTTAATAGCACTCTCTTCAATGTGGTCAGTGAATGAAAGGTGAGATAAATGATCCGTTACCACATTTTCGATACCCTTCTTTTCCTTTATGAAAAGATTGAATTCTTGTAGGAGAACAATCCATCTTAAAAGCCTTGGCTTTACATGTTTCTTTGTGAAAAGATATTTGAGGGCTGCATGATCGGTAAAAATGATAATAGGTGACCCAATGAGGTAGGACCGAAATTTGTCGAGGGCAAAAACAATAGCCAAGAGTTCTTTCTCGGTGGTGGTGTAGTTCATTTGAGCCTCATTGAGAGTTCGGCTCGCATAGTAAATGACCCCGAGACTTTTACCTTTTCTTTGGCCAAGGACCGCCCCCACGGCCTAATCACTTGCATCGCACATGAGTTCGAATGGCAAATTCCAATCGGGGGTTTGCATGATGGGTGCGGTAGTGAGCATGTGCTTGAGTTTTACAAAGGCTTCTTCACATTCCTTGGTCCATTCAAATGGGGCATCTTTCAAGAGCAACTTGCACATGGGTTTAGCAATGGTGCTAAAATTTTAAATGAACATTTGGTAAAATCCAGCATGCCCCAAGAATGAGCGAACATCCTTGATTGAGTTGGGGGTGGGGAGCTTTGAAATAAGCTCGGTCTTCGCCTTGTCTACTTCAATGCCTTTCCCCGATACAACATGGCCCAATACAATTTCCTTTGTCACCATGAAGTGGCATTTCTCCTAATTGAGGACGAGTTGCTTCTCGATACACCTTGCTAACACATGTTCAACATTGAGCAAACAATTATCGAATGACTTACCGTAAACGGTAAAATCATCCATAAAAACCTCTCGAGTTTTCTCTACCATATCGCTAAAAATGCTCAACATGCATCTTTGAAAAGTGGCCGGTGAATTGCACAAACCAAAAGGCATTTTTCGATAAGCAAAAGTACCAAACGGACATGTGAAGGTTGTTTTTTCTTGGTCCTCAAGATCAATTTCGATTTGATTATACCCAGAAAATCCATCTAAAAAAGAATAGAACTCATGACCCGCCACTCTTTCAAGTGTTTGATCTAAGAAAGGAAGAGGAAAATGGTCATTTCTAGTGACTTCATTTAACTTACGGTAGTCTATGCACATTCGCCACCAGGTGGTGAATCTTTGGGGTATTAACTCATCATTTTCATTTTTTACTACCGTAAGCCCAGATTTTTTAGGTACAACTTGGGTCGGACTCACCCATTTGCTATCCGAAATTGGATAGATGATCTTGGCATCAAGCAATTTCAACACCTCGATTCTTACTACTTCTTGCATGTGAGGATTTAACCGGCGTTGAAATTGTCTCGATGGCTTTGCACCTTCCTCCAAGTGAATTTTGTGAGTGCAAATCAATGGACTAATTCCTTGGAGGTCGGCCAACTTCCACCCAAAAGCTTTTTGATACTTACTTAGCATACTTATCAACCGTTCTTCTTGATCCTTTGAGAGTTCAGAAGAAATTACCACGGGGTAAGTTTCAAAAGCACCTAGGAAAGCGTACTTCAAATTGCTAGGAAGAGGCTTGAGCTCCATCTTTCCTTCAAGAATTGGTGGTTCCACTTGTGCATTTTCTTCATTCTTCAAGAGTTCTTCCTTGTTCCTATCATCCGAAGAAAACACATGCACACATTCCTCGGGATCATTGGGAGTGGTTAGCAAGTCTTCCAATGATTCCGATTCATAAGTGGAAGAAAAATGGTCTTGTACTAGTGACTCTATCATGTTTACATGTTCAATTTCATCATCAAAATCATCTTCTATATTAGTTATTGAAAACACGTTAAGCTCAAGAGTCATATTTCCAAAGGCCAATTTTACAATTCCATTCTTGCAATTGATGATAGCATTTGATGTTGAAAGAAAGGGTCTTCCCAAAATTACAAGAATCTCATTTCCGGGATTAGATACCGGTTGCATGTCAAGAACTATGAAATCTACAGGAAAATAGAATTTATCAACTTGAATTAGCACATCCTCTACAATTCCCCTTGGAATTTTGACCGATCGATCCGCCAATTGGATCGTGACTTTCGTGGGTTTCAACTCTCCTAAACCCATTTATTGGTAGACCGAAAATGGCAAAACATTAACACTCGCCCCCCAGATCAAGCAATGCATTTTTTATTCTAAAGTTGCCAATCAAACAAGAAATGGTGGGGCAACCAGGATCTTTGAATTTTGGGATCGGGTGCCTTGCATTATTGAACTCACTTGTTCCGCCATAAATGCCTTCTTCTTAACATTCAATCGCCGCTTAGTGGTGCACAAATCTTTTAAAAATTGTGCATAAGAAGAAATTTGTTTCACCGCATCAAGCAATGGAATGTTAATTTTCACTTGTTTGAACACATCAAGAACTTCGGCATTTCGGGTCTCCTTGAAAGGTTGAGATAACGTTTCCGGAAAAGGGATTTTGACACTACTCTTGATTTTCTCCAAATCCTCTTTTTCGACTCTCTCTTCTTCCTTTATTTTCTCTTCAATTGTGACCTTCTCAACTTGGCTTGACTCACCTATGTCCACCAGCTTTTTGGCTTTAGGAACTATAGTTTTGTCAATCTCTTTCCCACTCCTAAGGATGGTGATGGATTTCAACTCCTCAACATTGCCACTCAATTCACCCTCATTAATCACTAAAGCTTGGCCTCGGGGATTAGCTAAGGGTTGGGATGGAAACTTTCCTTTTTCTTGAGTAGACAATGCGGTTATGAGTTTGGACATTTGGGTTTTCAAATCACTAACCTCTTTATTGGTCTTATCTATAAATTGCCGCAAAAGAGACTCCAAATTTGAATTTGGGTTTGGGTTAGTTTGGCCAAAAGAGTTGTTTTGGGGTGGAGGTGGTCTTGGTTGGAAAGAATTTGAACTTGCATTGGAATTTTGATGAGCATTTTGATTTCCTCCCCAACTAAAGTTAGGATGATTTCTCCACCCTTCATTGTACCTTTGAGAAAATGGATCATTGTGTGGCCTAGAATATGAGTTCATAGCATTGACTTGTGAGGGACTTTGAAGGACCTCTTTGAAGGCCGGAATTGTGTGGCACTCCTCCGTGGAATGTCCCACCTTCTCACAAATGAAACAAACGGTGCTAGTACCTACACTACTTTCCCTCATTTTACTAGACTCCATGGCTTCAACTTTCTTTGACAATTGAAGAAATTTTAACTCAATGTCATCACCTTTGGACAATTGGTACAAACCCCCTCTTTTGGAAACTTTACCCTTAACCTCGTCCATGTAGGTGTTCCAATTTTGGGCACCTTCGGCTATTTCATCAAAGTACAACAAAGCTTCCTCCGGACTTTTGCTCAAAAAATTTCAATTACACATCGTCTCCACAAACATGTGCATGGCGGGAGTGAGTGATTCATAAAAATAGCTAACAATACTCCATGTCTCATGTCCATAGTGAGGGCAAGAATTCAAAAGCTCTTTGTATCTTCCCCAACATTTGTAAAAACTTTCATTTTATTTAGGAGAAAATTTTGAAATTTGCCTTTTCAAAGCATTGGTTCGATGAACAGGAAAGAATTTCTTTAAAAATTCGGTTTGGGACGTAGATAATTTAGCCATATTTTTCCTTTATCTTTTAAAGAGAATAGAAAAAGTTTTAACCTCATTACTTCCTCATTTGTGTTAGCTTCTCTAAAAGTATAGCAAACTTCCTCAAAATCTTTTAAATGCAAGTAAGGGTTTCGGAATCCATACCATGAAATGACGGTATATGTTGCAACATGCCCGGTTTGAGAGTAAATGTTCCGGCTTGACCCGCGAGAATGACAATGCAAGAGTTTGAAGTGCCTCGAGGAGGTTGAAGGTAATCTCGCATGGTGCGGACCGGACGATTGTGATCATTGTTCTCTCCGGTATTTGACTCATTGTCATCGTTATCCATTTCGGAAGGAGTAGGTGAAGGACTAGGATGCCTTGGTAGTGGTTGGCCTCTTGGTGGGCTTATGCAAAGATCAATGTACAAATTTCCGGGCATAAGCCCGAAAGGGTGATCTCGAATAAAATTTTTCACCTAAAAAAAAAGTAATAAGTAGGAAAAGTAATTTACAAAGGGAGAGAATACTTACAAAGTGATTTTTTTTTACAAAACCCGTAATTTGTCTTTCGCCGTATCCCCGGCAACGGCGCCAAAAACTTGACGCGCCGAAAATATTTTCGTGCTTAGGTACCCAAGTGCAGGTTATCAAGTTATAATACTTGGTAAGTCCAAGTGTCAAACCACAAGGATAGTCGGAAAGACGATGTGGTGATTACAAGTCCAAGGTTTTGTTAAGAGAATTTAATTAGTTGATTTTAATGATTGATTTTAAAGTCTTGCAATAAAAATTAAAATGATGAAACAATAGATGAGAAAAGGCTAAGGCATTAGAGAATTCATTTGTTTTGCAAAGTTAAGTAAAATCAACCTCATTAAAAGTTCTCAATGCAATTCCTAAGTGTTGAATATTTTACCCATTTCTAAGCAAAAGGGTGTGGAGCAAAAGCAACCCATTCCCATATAAAGAAAGGGTGTAAGCAAATATCAACACAAGTGTATCTCTCATTTTTATCTTGTGACAAAGGGTGTGAAGCAACTGCAACCCATTCCCATATAATATCAACTAAGATTCAAACTTGAAATACACAAAAAGAAAAGGCATAAATTTAAACTAGGCATTTAAGAACTCATTGTTAGTTTCCCCTAGGCAAATGACTTGATTATGAAAATGGCCAACTACAAGGAGTTTAGCTCGATAAATCATAACATTTCATTTGTCTAAGATTGGGAGGTCTAGGTGGAGGTCAAACCGTCCTATATAGACTTATTTGATAAATACAAATTGAATCCTTAAAATGATTAATGAAGTTGTTTATGTCATAAATTTAAAAGATCCTATTTGGCAACACTTTAACTAAGAAGATGATGAGTCTTAAAATCACATAAAGTGTAGAAAGCACTCAACATATCATTAAAGTATTCAAAGATTAAAATCTCAAATTTATGGTGTTTCCATGAATATCAAAGACTAATCATGCTTGGCAATGAAAAGTATCTCATTCAAAGAAAGAATGGACATAGGCTAGTAAGAAATACACAAGTGTATCATTTTCTCATTAATGCTTGAGATCTATGTATACAAAGCATACAAAGTCAAATCATCATATGAAAATTAACTTACTAGCTTATGAATGGTTGAAAAAATGGAGAAGATGAAGGATTCAAAAAGTATTTAACAATACTAACAATGGAATGAGAATTGAACTTACATAATTAATGCATTGCAAATTTCATCTTTTAGCCTTAGCAAAGAAATTTACTCCATAATAAATGTAGAGACAAGAATTATAAAAGTGAACACCATTTCTCTCTCTAGAAAAATAACTATTACAAGCTCTCTATAATTTTAGAAATGAGAAGTAATAAAAGTCCCCTCTCCAAAACAACAATGAAGACTATAAATAGGAGAGATGTGTTGGATGCTAAAAAATAAACAATGCTTTTTTTTATTTTTTATTTTTTTTGGTGGAGAATTCCACTTTCTTGGATGCTCTTTGGTCACATGGAGAATTTCATTTTCTTTCTTTAATCACATGGACATGGAGACTTTCACTTTCTTGGATGCTCTTTGGTCACATGGAGAATTGCACTATTGTATTAAATACAATATTTCTTGAAATCTAAAGACACCAAAATAAACACAAAATGTGCCTCTCCAAGCATTGTTAAATACAAAAGTGCTACGAGACTAATCGCGAAATAAGTTGGCAAACCGAGTAGTTTTAGAGAAATAAACGCGTCAAACAACTACGAAAATTAGCGTATGAATGACAATATTAAGCATTTATCAGTAACTCCCTGTCCCATCGTGCAAATGATCTATCATTAACCACCCAATGTGATTGAAAAAAGTAAAGAAGTTCAACATCATACAATTTAGAAAAAAAGGACACACGTTGCATGTATATATCCAGTACAAACACCATCATCATGAGGTCCAAGGTAGCCACGAGCAATGTGTTATTGGATCTATGCATAGTCCGCTGCCATGTCGCGACCACAACAGCAACTAAACCATTGCATTTTCTATCGCACAAAACTATAATCAACACTTTTGTTACAGGAAACAACGATTGTTTTAAAATACCAGATTCTATGTTTAGAACTTTTTGAATGCAAAATTATAATCTCAACACTAATTTTAACGTAATCTGTAGTCGGTCAAGAAAAAATTAATGTTATCTGGGAGAAAGTCATGAAATAATAGTAGAACTATGAAATACACTATACGAAATGTATTTCTACTCGTAAAGTTGATTAGATTACTGCGCCATAGTGTACCTAATAATAAAAATGACGATGAAATGAAAGTGGGAGGGCAAGGGGGACAGGAATCCAAAATGGATGCTGTGCACGAATGCTTATGCTTTCAACCGTGTAAACGTAAGCTTAAAATAAGAACTTCACCACTTACTGAAGATTGTAATATAAAATTAGCTGCTTTTTTTTTCTATACGATACATGTGCAATTTATACAATATCTATTTTGAATATAATAATTATTAAAAATAATAAGTGACTCAGTAGTTGAAAACATGTTCAATTTGCCTAGCTTTAAACTAAATGTTCCTTTTTAAAAAAAATAGAAAAGAAAAGAACAGAAAATTGGCTTTATTGCAACAAAGGTGGCAAGTACATTGGCGTAGGTACTTGGGGACAAGGGAGGTCTATTGACCTCATTTATATATATGGTATAAATAAAATTTTGGGGTCATTGTATGATTTTTAAAGTTTTTAGGGTTTTTTTCTAATAAATATGGTAAACAACTTAAAGAGGGAAAAAAGAAGAAGAAGTTGGTCATGTGTTGGAAACAGCTAGCCAATCAAATTCTTTCTCTTTTACACAGTCAAAACTCACTTTTTGTTTTTATAAAATACAAAGTTACAAACCCTCCGGCTCCTCTTTTCCAAAACTCCACAGACCACTGTCGCTCTCACTATGCGTTTGTGCATTGCGCTTCTATTTCTATTTTATTTTTTATTTTTTTCTCTCCATTGCTTGGTCATGTCTTATTGCTTGCTTCGTCCTAATCTTTTCTCTTCTTCTCAAATCTCACCATCTCAAGGTCAATTTAAATGTTTAATAGAAACAACTCTCATTTTATTTCTTATTGAGTTTGTGCATAAATTACTGTTTAATGCTCTACATTGTTGTTTGTTGGATTTTTTACGCTATATTTGGATTTTTCTTGGTTGTTAGATATTGTATGAGACTTATAATATTCCCCCCAAATCTCATAATTCTGGCTTCACTACTTTTTTTAATTACTATGAACTATCACTATATACGTTTATAGTGACCTTAGTTGTAATATTTTCTAACCATATTTATGATTGTAGTTTGAGCAAAAGAGGAGACGTAAGCTTGACTACGAAATGCTGCATGAAATAACATAGTACCACAAAAGAAGAGGCTTCGTTGAATTTAATAAAAAGAATTGCGAATGCAAGGAGGATATGAATCAAGAATTCCTCGTTCAATCCGCGGTGCTAATTACCCTGCTCGAGTGAGTTCTGAATCTTACGCTTGTCATAAATCTTTTGTATAAAGATGATTGCTACACACATTGAAATACAGGAGTTAATGATTAGTTTCTAACAAAGGACAACCTATTTTTATGATTAGTTTCAAGGACAACTTTATAATTAAGGACAAAATGTATTTTAATTTATTAAATTTTAAATATAAGATTATTTCCAAAAGTACCCTTATTAAAGATAAACAACAACTGTTAAAATTAAAATAATAAAACTGAATCTAAATAATAAAAGCTCAAATTCAAAACAGACAATTCAAATATAAATTTCAAATTTGAAACACAAGTAATCGAAATGTTATCAATTAGTCAACCAAGAAGATAAGACTCTTTTGAAACGTACTAGCTAGTATGAGCTCATACAACTAGGGTAGTTGATTGGCAACTTTGTGTTCAATACGTTTGAAAGCTAATTAGTAAAACAGGTAAACAAGTCAATCAATAATGATGGAAAACAACCTGCAAAAACAAAACAGCCACGATTACGAACAACTAAAGATAATATACTTGACAAAACATAAAACTACACCAGCTAATAATCACTCAACTTGATGAATCGAATACTAGAAAATGTTGCCTTTTGAAAGACAAAGGTGATGAGCGGATATCTTCCACCATTATCTGAATGAATCAATGATTCGGCTAAAAATTAATTATCAACAAGTACCTCTAGAGAAAATCTTTAATTAAATTAAATTAAATCCTTAATTATTTATTTAAAATAAATTCCTTTCTTTTAATTTATTTTTACTTTTATTTCGCCATATTAAATCTGTCCAATTTGACACAAATTTCAGAGATAACTTTATAGAGCATGTTAAACATGAAAAAAAAATAAGTCTCCTTAATAATTTGTGTCAGCAAGACTTTTAAATTTTGGCAAAACTCAATTTAAAATACTTTCAAAATAAATTTGACTCAAAAGACTTTTAATTTCAATTTTAACGCTCAACCACCACCTATTTTTTTAATCAAACTATATAACCAACTTATTACCCTATGTACTGTATTATGTATGATGCATCTGGTAAGTTCCGTGAGCTTCTGTTGATTGTCGCATCTTCAAATCTTCAATTCGACTCAAGCAATTACAATGGAAAAAGTGCTTTTAGCATCGGAATCAAGCCAACTAAAAATATAAACCTAACTATCTTTCCCTTTGACTATTCCAGTGACAAAATACATACAGATATTACAGACTCTTTCGACGGAATGTCTATAACATCTCAGTTACAAGCTCTAAGTCAAATTAGTCTATTATAACAACAAGGCTCAAAGGCATGTCTAACTTTAAATCTTGATATCGGCTGCAAAACTTCGCAAGAAAAAATAGTGAGCTAAAAAATCAACCTATTAATCCTGAAATACCAAAACTCAACAAACACGTAGCGAATCATGTGCGTAAAGAGATAATAATAATCAAATAAGCAAAACATTATATATCTCTTTCCTTCAAAATATTCCTACTTTACTACGCCCCCTCACATATGCATTCTCCCCCCTCTTATCTAACTCCCTTGACAAATACTCCCTATTACCTAAGTAGGTGCGATGATCCCTTTCGGTACCCAAAATTTTCTAATACGTGGAGTCTTATCCTTCTTTTGTTCCTCACTATCTAAAACCATATTCCTCTTATTTTTCCCTTTCAGTTTAGGTTTCAATCTAGGAATTGGAACACTCTTCGGCATCTTCTTCAAAACTTGCTACTAAAACTCTCTCAAGTAACCATTCCTCTCGCAATACTCGCACCAAAAGGACCGTGGGAGTGTGTGTATTTACACATCAAAAGGTATCACTTGACCTTCAAGAACTTTCGAATAGGAAATTTTTGGATAAACCGATTTTTGAGCAAAAACTTGGTTTCCCTTTTGGACATTCTTGGCTTTCTTTAAAATTTTAGGACTTCTAATAATGAATGTTTTAGAGTTAAAAGAACTAGCACCACTGAAACATGAATTTTGGGGGGTGGCCTTCACAAAAGACGGTCTTGTATTTATTTTTAGCATCAAAATTTGAGAATTTAAGTCATTCTTTGTTATTTCCACTATTTTGATTTGAATGCATTAATCCAAGTTTTTTTGATCTAGTTTCTAACCCAACTTTGATCATTAAAGCATTTTTAAGTTGTTGAATGAAATCGCAAACGCGTTCTTTTAGTCGTTTGATTTTATCCTCATACTCCAAATCTATCTTTTTTAAAGAACCAATTAGAGCAAGAGGATACCTACTGACAAGCATATCATAGGTTTAATGTATAACAATAATCACATTTAAGCAGTTAAGGTATCCTGTCCAACTACTATAACTATAGTGCTCGGTCATAGCCAAACCATATATAAATTTTCAAAATCATATAAGAAATCCCAGACATATAAAATATATGAACAACCTTCTATAGGTGTATGGAAATCTCATCAAATACCAAAGTCATAGTAGAGTCCCATACTTTAGAAAAAGTAGTAAGCTAACAATTAGCACAGTTACACCGTCAATAAAATTACCATGATATATATATATATATATCAAAAATATAATTTTATAAGTTCTAGTAGCCAAATCACAACTTAATCCCACCATTATCACCATTTATAAGTTTTTACGTATACATATATCCATAACATACAAAAGTGGGAGTCTAAGCCATTCTTATACAAACCATTTGTGGTCCATACATTATAGAAATCGAATTCAGTATAAATTATATTGAATAGTTACAGCTCACTGTTCAATTCGTTTCAGAATAAGGATTGTAGAAATCTAGCTGGTACAATTACGGACTGGTGAGTTTTTTGACAAATCTTCATTATTAGCTAACCAATAGCTCATGTACAACAATAATATTACATTTATTAATTATTGTAACCAAAATATATAGTAAACCCATCAATTAATCATTTTATATATGTATAGCATAAATATATCTATTATCGTATCCGTTCATATGAGTTTTAGTGAAATCTTGTAATACTCGTACATGCAAGGAAAATTCTTGTAGAAACATCAAATTAAAGTTATAATAACTATAAATAAACTAAAAGAATCAAGAATAACCAACTGAAACCCCCATGCATGTGCACAATCAAGAATTTATGCAAAACCCCCAATTTGTAGCACATAATAAGTTGAAAATTGGTTTGAGTACTAGTGTTTCCACATACATGACTTTTAAAGTAGAATTAACATATTACATTTGGATTATTAATTCTGAAATTTCATGTTTTCATACCATATTTAAAGGAAGACAACTTGCATGTTCCATTGTTGCTACAGTAAGGCAAAAATACTACACTTACTAGTTTCGAACAAAATAACAAGATATAAGGGGAGGTTCCTACCTCAATCACTTCTGGACAGAAAAGCAGAGCCTCGTAGCGATCAGCTACAGCCATCGATTGAGAAAACCTAGCTAGGATACTTGCCACGACAAAAACTTGAGAAATCCATAATTTCTGAGTGAAAACCATTGATTTGAGCTAAAAATCACCCATAAACACCATTTCTTACCTTTTCGCTCACTAGAAATGCTCTGGTATCAATGGAGCTCGGAATGATCCATAATGGAGATTTTAAAAGGATAAAGACGGGTTAAACTTGGTCAAAGGCGATAAAAATGAGGTTACGGAGTTTACTAATTTTAATTTGGTCATAATTTTTTACTCGGAACTTTGATTGGGAGGATCTTTATATATCAATAAAAAGCTAAATAGAATCTATACCACTTTAGACGAGGATGTTTCCTGAATAGTTTTAAATGCATAAGAAGACATAATGGAAAACACATAGCTTAATTAAGAAATTTCTAAGCCTAGGAACGTTACACGTCAAAACGAGAGAATTTTATCAAAATAAAAGAAAAGTTAACACGGGGTGTTACATTAGCAATCCATAAGGCTAGTGGTTTAGGTCCATTGTTCCCTTCTACAGTTACCCTGGGTCTAGTATAACAATCTAAGAGGGCTTGCCAAATTTGCTAATCTAAAAATTGTAAATAAATTGTCATGCGAATTTTTCAATAGTTATAATTAGACTTATCAAACGTAAAAACCGTGAACTTAGACGAATTAATCTTGGTGGCGATGGAAAACAAAACAAAGCAAACGAATAGACACAAATCAACCTAAATGCAATTCCTAACAAATTAAGGAAACCTCCTCTGATATCAATTGAAGAATTTTTTTTTAGGAGGATTGTATTGCCAATATCAATTTTAGGGTTTTTATTAAAAACAATTTGAGATTTGATAAATGGAATTAAAACCCTAAGTTTAATCAATTTTACTATTAAAATCTGCTTTGTTTTCTAACAATTACATCAATCAAGCAATTCACAACATAAGGAAGTAACAAGGTATCCCTACTTGCGTAGAACTAATCATCGAGACTAACCGACAGTACTTCACCATGATCAAAACGGAATTACAGACTCAATGACTTACAATAATTGCTTCCTCACAATTTATACAATAATCTCGTCAATCCCTTGAACCTAGAATCTAACTGTAGCTGGCTTGGCGTAGCACTTCCTGCTTTTTCCGCCTTACCCGATTCCCATTCTACGCACTTGATCACAATCATTCATCCCAGTCTGCAATATCCCTTATCGCAAATTAGCCACTTCGCTCACCCTATCTCCAATCGCAACCGAAGATAGTTTAGCAGTACCGTGAACGTTTGAAATCCTAATTGTTAAATTTAAAGAACAATAGGATCTCTTATGCCATGTGACCAAAATTTAGTTTGTGTCTCAAAACTCTCAAAATTGATTCTAGCGTTTGGATATTTTTTGCATCAAAAATCTCTCTATAATCATGTGTTTTTGTCCCAAACCAATAGGTTATATTTATAAAAAAATATATAATCAAAGTCCTTTTTAAAATAGGTTAAAAATATAATAAAAATACGTACTTCAAAAAATATTGCCGGACCGATACAACTCAAAAAAACATAGACCAATCCGAAATTTGAAACAAGCAAATCCATAAAAATAATTAGTACCAGATCGATCCAAGATTTTCAAAGTTCTACCGATTCGTCAATTAAAGCTGTGTCACTTTATTTTTCCATGCTCCACGTGTGATAGTCTAAGGAAAGTCTTAAAATGGGCTTGGCCCCATTATAATATAACTTGGGTTTTAAGAAAAAGTAATTTTGACTTTTCAACCACTTTACTTTTCAACCATTTTTTTATTTAATTAGATTAAATCTTTAACTATTTACATAAAATAAATTCATTTCTTTTAATATAATTTTTATTTATTTCGCCATATTGAATCTGTTTAGACTTTAATTTGATTCAAATTTTAGGAGCAACTTTATAGAACATGTTAAACATGAAAAAAATAAATTTCCTCAATAATTTGTGTCAATGGGACTTTTCAAATTTTGGCAAAATTCGGTAAAAATATTTTAAAAATAAATTTGACTCAAAAGACTTTTAATTTCAATTTTAACGCTCCACCACCACCTATATTTTGAATCAAACCATATAACGAACTTAACTTGGGTCCTGAATTATGTATGATGCATCAGTAAGTTCGGCGAGTTTCCGTTGATTATCGCATCTTCAAATACTCAATTCGACTAAAACAATTATAACGAAAAAAGTGCTTCTGGCATGAGAATCAAGCCAACTAAAAATATAAAACTAATAATTTTTTTTGCCTTGCTTGGGGAATGTCATGTCCAGCTTTCGTGCAATTTATTTATGCTCGTGGTTCATGACTATCACTGGCCAAACATTATTTTTGATAGTCCCAAGAATCAACTTGAAGAGCAAACTCAGTCGATCCCAAATAATAGGGTTAGGTTTTACTGAGTAGTTTAACCCCAAATTCACTTCCTCATCATTAACCTGTTACTCCATTAATATCTTTATCCCATTCTTACACTCTTATTCCTTCATCTAATTCTTACATTGTGGTCTATTTAGGGGCGTTCATTGGATAGAATATATCATAATACCATTATTTTGAAAATTTTCTGAATATTTCAAAATTCCAAATACTTTTCCATTTCCATTTCTAAAAATTTTGGAAATTAAAAAAAAAATAAAAACTTCCAAATCAATAGTTCGGAATCTTCAAAATTTTTAAATATCTTAAAATTTTGACATAACTTCAACATTATTTGGAAAAACAGTTGCTGAATTGTGATAATTTTTTTTAACTAACCATATTGCAATAATCCACCATCACAAAAAAACAACATACTACTATCAATATTAGAAGTTTAATTATATAACAAAACACTAGATACTAGTTAGTATTATTCCATGCATTATTAGTAAATATATAAATTTAACCAATTTATTAAATCTCATATAAAAAAAATGTTGTATAATTGTCCAAAGTTGAAATTAATATTATATATTAGAGTGTATTAAACCTTCAAGGACTACATTAGGTTGATATAGATTGAAATAATACTAAAATGATATTAACACAAAACTGCAAACATTATATAAATATATCATCACTAAATTAACGACATTAATTGCTAGATATTGTAAGTGGTTACAAAGAAAAAAATATTAATGCTAGATATTGTAATTGCTTCTCTAGAGTGATGAAAATTATTCTAGAACAAAGTTGTTGAAATCTATAATCTTAAATTAAAATTGATGATTTAGATTGAACCCAACTTAAATCCATACTCACAATACGTTGTTTTATTAATTTCAACGGCCAATGCCGTTCTTTCCTTTCGTCGTTTTTTTTTTAAGGAGGAATTGAAAACGATCATTTTGTTTGTAACCCCTCTCCACCTTCGTCACCGCCAGTATCTCCCACTGCTACTCCATCACCCTCCTCGCAGTCCCAAACTTCACCTTCCACTCCTTCGGCCAACCCTCCCCATCTCCCGATGTCCTCATCGAATACCTTTATTGGGCGAAACACTTTTGACTCCCTCCCATTGGAAAATTATTCACCATTCTACCAAGCCACCAGCAACACCACTGGAAACTCCAGACCATATAAGTACCAACTTCGATGGATCCCCTGCATCCCAAGAAAAAAAATTCATTCTCATCAAATCAATTCCTTATAATGTTCCAATCCATTCAATTTATTCATTATTTATCCAAGTTGACTCCAATATGATTTTAGGGATGAATAATATTATTCTTCTTCACCATTTTGTAATCTTGCTTTTGCTCAATAGCTAAATGCAGCTCTCTTAATTGAAACCCTACACTATCAGAAACTTAGTTAGTGATTAAGTAGAGTATCCATGACTAGAAACACATCTTAACACCGGATGAAAACCAAAATGTATTATACCTTAGTTTGAGAAAGAAATAAATGACCGGACGGAACAATGGAATGTTGTTATGCCTTTTAATTAAAAGGACATGGTTTAGGTGTTGGTTATAAGTTAGGTTTAATCTAGCCTTCAATAAAAGATAGTAATTGACTTTTTATAATATGTGGATTTTGTTAATTCCATGGATTACTTTAAATCCATATAGAGTTTGACAAATTCTATTATTGCATGGATTCCTTGGTATTTTTTGCATATTTTAATAAGTTCATGAATTCTTCAAAGCATAATTAAAAAAATAACCAAAAGAGAAACAATAAAATAAATTAATTACGATTTTAATGTAACGCATTATCCAAAATGTAAAGACAATTAATGAAACACATTATAAAAATGCATATTGCTGCATTAAAACATCATTATGATCATAACAGGTTGTTATATATAAATCGTACACATTTATTTAATGATGTGAACTGCGATCGTATTCTATCCAAGTAAGATGGATCCACAACCCTTAGTGTATGAAGACGCAAGAACCTTGGAATCACGCGAAGTTAATGGAGGTGGAACCTCGAACCAATCCCGAAAACGAGAAAGAACCTTGGTATAGTCGAAGACAAACAATCAATCGATGGGTTAATTGATTGCTAAGTCGAAGAACAACAAGAACCCTATTTCTAGCTGTTCGAGACGTTCTTAGAACGCAAGAGGTGAAAACACTCGAAATTTAATTAATCAAAGCTACTCAAACAATAGCGTTAGCTCCTTTAAATAGGAGTAATTAAACCTACTAGGTCTAGGAAAATAAACAAAACGAAATTACTGGATTTTCCACATAATTTGGGCCCAAACAAAGTTAAACATAAATTAAACTTAAAATAAACAAAACCTAGCCCAGCCCATTTATCTAATACATGTTTTTAACCTCTTGGGCTGCTATTTTGAACATCTTCAATTGGGCCTTTAAGCAATGTCTTCCATTCTTGAGCCCAATCCCCTTCAATGCTCTTCCATGCTTCAACTTTGCTCATCATCTCTTGGACCATGGTCATAAGTACCTCCTTGATTTTCTTAGTTCTAGCTCGAGTGATTGGGCCACTTGGAACTCGGCTGGGATCGGCATAGCTTTCACTCCATGATCCAGCGTCAGTGCTATCCTTGGGCTCATCATTCCCCTCCTCTTGAAAAGGAATTGTCCTTAATTCGCCACCTGCACTAAACGGACTTAGATCAGCAACATTAAATGTAGCACTCACATTATACTCACCTGAAAGATCAAGTTTGTATGCATTGTCATTGATCTTTTGCACAACTTGAAATGGTCCATCTCCTCTCGGTAACAACTTAGAACGCCTTTGAATTAGAAAGCGTTCCTTTCTCAAGTGCAGCCAAACCCAATCTCCTGGTTCTAATACCATTTTTTTCCTTCCTTTGTTTGCTTGATGCACATACTGCTCAGTTCTCCTTTCAATGTTTTGCCTCGCCTTCTCATGAATCTGTTTAATAAACTCAGCTTTCTTCCTACTATCTAGGTTAGCATGCTCAACAGGTAATGGCAATAAATCCAAAGGAGCTAAATGATTAAAACCATACACAATCTCAAAAGGAGAAAACTTAGACGTAGAATGAACAGATCGATTATATGCAAACTCAACATAAGGCAAACATTCTTCCCACGCTTTCAAATTCTTTTTAATTATGGCACGCAACAAAGTGGATAGAGTTCTATTTACTACTTCTGTTTGACCATCAGTTTGGGGATGACATGTAGTAGAAAACAACAATTTAGTACCCAACTTTCCCCACAAAGTCTTTTAAAATTAGCTCAAAAACTTTGCATCCCTATCAAAAACAATGGTTCTAGGCATGCCATGCAATCGTACAATTTCTTTAAAGAATAAATTAACAATTCATGGTGCATCATCAGTTTTATTACAAGCAATAAAATGAGCCATTTTAGAAAATCTATCAACCACCACGAAAATAAAATCATTCCCATGTTTAGTCCTAGGAAAACCCAACACAAAATCCATATAAATGTCAACCCAAGGGTCACTAGGAATGGACAATGAAGTATATAGACCATGGGGGTTTAACTTAGACTTTGCTTTTTTACAAGTAACACATCTCTCACAGATTCTTTCAACATCTCTTTTCATGTGAGGCCAAAAGAAGTGTTCTTGCAATACTTCTAAGGTCTTAGTTATACCAAAGTGCCCCATTAGACTCCCACCATGAGCTTCTTTCACAAGCAACTCACGCAATGAACATTTAGGCACACAAAGTTTGTTTTCACGCATTAAGAACCCATCATGCCTAAAGTACTTATTAAACGCCACTTTCTCACATGTATTAAAGATATCTCTAAAATCAGCATCATCACCATACAATTCCTTAATATATTAAAATCCAAGCAATTTAGCATCTAAAGTAGCAATTAAAGCATACATGCGCGATAAAGCATCTGCTACAACATTTTTCTTACCCTGCTTGTACTTGATTACATACGGAAAAGTCTCTATGAACTCTACTCATTTGGCATGGCGCTTGTCAACCTTTGATGTCCCTTCAAGTGCTTCAACGATTCATGATCCGTGTGAATCACGAACTCCTTCGGCCACAGATAGTGCTGCCATGTATCCAACGCTCTCACCAATGCATAAAGCTCCTTGTCATAGGTAGGGTAATTTAAGGTCGCCCCACCTAGCTTTTCACTAAAGTATGCTATTGGCTTCCCTTCCTGTATAAGAACAACACCAATACCATTTCCTAAAGCATCGCATTCAATTTTAAAAGTCTTTGAAAAGTTAGGCAAAGATAACAAGGGGGCGTTACTTAGCTTGCTTTTTAGTAATTGGAATGCCTTCTCTTGTTCCTCTCCCCATTTAAACCCAACATTCTTCTTGATCACTTCAGTCAATGGCGCCGCAATCGTGCTAAAATCCCTCACGAATCACTGATAAAAACTAGTAAGCCCATGGAAACTCCGCACTAGTCCAACACTTGTAGGGCTTTGCCATTCTTGAATAGCCTTTACCTTTTCTTCATCAACCTGAATCCCTTGTGCACTCACAGCAAAACCAAGAAATACAAGCTAGCTTATCCGTGCAAAAGGTGCACTTTTTCAGGTTAACATATAACTTCTCCTTTCGCAAGACATCCAAAACATTTTTTAAATGAATTACATGGTCATCTAGACTCTTGCTATAAATTAGGATATTATCAAAATAGACCACAACAAATTTTTCAATGAATGATCTCAAAACATGGTTCATCAATCTCATGAAAGTGCTAGGTGCATTAGTTAAACCGAAAGGCATAACTAACCATTCATATAAACCATATTTTGTTTTAAAAGTTATTTTCCATTCATCTCTTTCTTTCATCCTAATTTGATGGTAACCACTTTTCAAATCAATTTTAGAGAATATACTAGACCCATGCAACTCATCAAGCATATCATCTAAACGTGGAATGGGGTGACGATACTTTACCATGATATTATTTATGGCTCGACAGTCCACGCACATTCTCCACGTTCCATCTTTTTTTGGCACTAGCAACACTGGCACTACAGATGATCTCATACTCTCCTTCACATACTGACGCCGCTTAAATAGCGCGTTGCGATAGAGCCCAAGTGCAGGCACGTCAAGTTGTAATATAGTCTCGGAAGTCCAAGTGTCGAACCACAGGGATAAGTGAAAAGGAATGGAATGGATTACGGATTAAGTGGTTTTCAGATTTTGTGTGAGTTGGATTTGTTGTGAAACAACGTAAATGTAAAACGGTTGCGAAAATTAATAAGAAAGCACTAAGGTAGGTGGAGATTAGTTACGATTTAAGAAACGGTGATCATTAGCTCATACTAAGATTAGAACACAAGGATTCTCGAGAAATGGGGAATGTTGGTGTATCTCTCAATAGCAAAGGGTGCGATGCTAGGCGACTCATTCCCGAATTGAAGCTATATCAAGAGAGAGACAAACGACATACCACCAAAGACGAGGTTATCATTCCTACCTCTTAGCTACGGGTGTGAAGCAAGGCAACCCATTCCCGATGAAGCTAATCCGAGATAGATATGACAAACTCATCATAAAAAAGATTTAACATTAAGCAAGTGTGGTAATCTCATGATTTAAAGAATGAAAATTAGAAAGTGAATCCTAACAATGGAACGGAATGAAGTTTATGGGATAAATTCGTCCACTCATCGTTTATCACTTATGGTAGAAAATAAAGAGTCTAAGTATCACACAAAGTGTAAGAAGCACTCAATATATCAATAAATGAATCAAAGATAAGCTAAACAAATTTATAATCCATCTATGGAGTTTTGAGAGCTATTCATAAATTCTATGAAGAGGGAAAAAGCTCCATGGATGGGGGAAAAGACTACAAGCTTTCTAGAACCATATAAATATGTTGTATGTTCATTAACAACCAAGCACTAAATATACAAGGCATATAAAGTCTTACTTTATTATGAATATACCTAGAAAGCTTGTAACAATGGAGGAAATGAAGAAGAAAAGGATTTACAACTATTTCTCAATCTTTAAACATGGATTGAGCCATAAATCACCGAATATTATATCGCAAACAACCTCCGTAACCTTAGTAATAGACTACTCCATAATAGATGCAAGAACAAATATTATAGAAGAAGAAATCATTCTTACAAATTAAAAACTTACAAGAGAAATGAAGAACAACACCACCATGAGCTCTCACCTCCCTCTAGAACTCTAAGTGTAAAAAAAAACTAGATATATCTTAGCCTAGAAGCTAAGAGAAATAATATATATTAAAAGGTTGCAAAATATCTAACTAAATATCTAAAATAGCTTGAACCACTAAAATAGCCCATTTTTGGTGTGAAATGGACAAGTTGTCAGGGCCATGATCGATCATGGTTATGCCCATGATCGATCATGGGAGTGCTCTGCCAGAAAATCTTGCAACCATGATCGATCATGGTTTTGCCCATGATCGATCATGGGTCTGGAACTTGTTCACTCAGCACTTTGCAAGCCTCCGAGCTTACTCTTGATCACTTCATGCAATGCCATTGTACTCCAATCCTACAAACACATGGAATACTACAAAATACACACCAACTTGGGCCATGTTAGATACAAAACTCGCTAAGGCATTAATCTCGAGATAAGTGGATAATTAGGCAGAATTAAAGCAACAAATGCGTTAAGCGACTCCGGGAAGGAGTTTAAACATGACAATATTATGCATTTATCAACTCCCCTCAACTTATCTCTTGCTAGTCCCTTAGCAAGACAAAAATATAAAAATTACAAAAACACTATGCTATACAACAAAAATTGTTAACTTCTAAGTTCCCAAAGAAGACGAGTTGCATCTCGTGAAGGTTTTCAGAGATGATACCTACAAACATCAGAAGTTTGATCATGATGAATGACGAGAATGCAATTTTCCAGAACGACGGACTTTCGAATGATCATCTAATTCGCCTATCTCCTTTAGAACACAATCCTATATTCTCCAATGGTCACATACTAGACTTCGATTCAAACAATTCGATATAAACACAAAGAGTCATAATCATTCGAGAAGGAAGAGAGAACTTTTTCAAAAACAAAAGCTCAAAGATTTATCGATTCTAAACACTTTCTTTATCTTTTACTTGGAAATTTTTGCTAAATTAGATCAGGGCAGTTTTCATCTCTATGAGGGGCAGCGGTCTCACTTATCGAATTTTCTCATTACTGCTCATTCATTGGAGCTTGAAGGAAGCTATTCACCCTTTCCCATATGGTAACCTTTACCCATCCGTAATATTAGACAAAGAGACTTAAGATTTAGTCAAGTGAAGCTTTAAGTCAATATTAGGATAAAAGTCATCCAAGTTATCAAAGTGCTATGCTTTTGTCCTCTCATTGGAGGATCTTTTCGAAAGAGCTTCCATTATTTTTGGACAAAAATTTCTCTTCTCTCAATGAAAATAAATCTAAGTGTTATTACCGAATTGAAAACAACCGAAGCAATCTAGCATGTGGAGCATGAGAATATAACGGGATATGAGACTAAGTGGAGCAAGGCAATTTAGATTATCATTCAAATTCCTATCTAGATCAAAGAATTCATGCCAAAAGCTAATGAAACAATAATCTTCATCGAACAAAATATCAATCAATCATTAATTTTCAAACTTCTAAAAAAAAATTGAACAAATCTCTTCTACTCATGGGAATGACTGATAGCAAGCCAAACAAAATAAACACAAAATAACGTACCCCCCTCCACTTGAAACACACATTGTCCTCAATGTAAAGAGAACAACAACAACGCACGGAAGGGCTACAATGGCTTTGCTCTCCATGAGACAAAAATAAGAGATAAACAAAAACTATTCACAAAACGGGTTAGAATTAGAATTCAAAAGCAAAAACTATAATATTCAATCATTAAAACCAAGTTCTAGAGTTAACATCAAGTCTCAATTCTAATACAACCAAAAAGAAATAAAATAAAACTAAGCATAAATATAGGTACTTAAAGAGTTTTCAGGTTATCACATCATCATCACATATCAGAAGGTGGGGGTGGTGGAAAACGACCATACAACGCCTCGAACTGCTGGCGTATGAACTCCTGCTGGGTCGTCATCTGAGCTGCAACTCGTGCCTCGACCTGGGCTGCAATATCTGCCTCCAAACGGTCCTGACGCAATACCATAATCTCTACCCTCTCGTTGACGCTAGCAAACCCGGTCTGCATCAAAGCAGCCATCTGCTCAAACTGCTCTCTAATGAACTCCCTATTGTCATCCACAGGCCCAGAGCTTGCCCTTCTTCTACGCCTTGACTGACCCGGAACATCCGCTCCTGCTTCCTCTGCCCCTTCTTCTTCGCTATCCCCCTGTTGTGGTGCGGCTGTGGAAGAACTTGGCCTATTTCTCAGTTGTCCGGCGGCTCTAGCCTGGGTGGACCTGTTTATCGGGGCCCGCTGTATCTTTCTGACATCGGTGTCCCTTTCTTGGACACCCGCCTCCAAACAAATGCGGGTCAGAAGCACACCAAATTTTATCGTTTCGTTATGGGCTACCGTGTCATAGACTTTCATGATTTTTCGCATTATGTAGCGAACCAAACAACACGGCCTATTGCGAGCAATTACATATAGAACATAGGCATGATAGGTGTACAAATGTTGAATGTGCGAGGTGGGATCTAACGCATTGGCTACAACAAGCCACAAGGTCCTGAATTGTGGTGCTAAATTGTTCCTATCGAATTGCGTGCCAATTCAAGTCATTGGACGACCGGCTAAGAACGTAGCCAACTCGTCATCAGTGGGGTATATAATACGGGCTGAATGAGGGAGGTCATAGCTGCCATCCGGCAATGCCGGAATCCCCGTGACTCTACTAACAACCTCGAGGTTGAAAGGAACAGTTCTCCCACGTACGTGGGCAACATAGGCATAAGCAGCATTGGGCACACGCACCAAACTTGCTACAAATTCACGACATAGAGTGAGATTACATTGATTACCTGGTTGTCGCAAATATTGAACCCACCCCTCGTGTCTTTCGAATGTTCCCATTTGAGGGAAATCGTCCAAGGCACCAATAATCACAGGCCTCTCGATCATCACAGCCCGGTTCCTGAAAGCGTAATTCCAACAATCGTACTCCTGACGGCTACGGAACCCGCGGTACCCACCCCTCGCGGCTTGAAGCTCTTCTGGCTTGTTAACTGGAGTAATGGCAGCCATTGATGTGGGGAGAGGGGAGAAATAGAGAGAAATTTCAAAATTTTGGGGAGTAGGGCTCGAAATTGGGGGTTTGGGGTTTTAGAGAGAGAAAGAGGTGTTGATGGTAGATGGATTTGGAGTTTGGGGGTGAAATTGAGAGTTTATGGAGGTGGAAAGGCTAGGGGAGGGTTTGATATGATGATTGTTGAAGGTTTGAAGAAGGGAGATGGAGAGAAATGGGAGTTAGAGAGAAAATGGGGCACGGTTTTGGGGTTTAGAAACGGCTGCTCTGTTTTTAAGAGGGACCATGATCGATCATGGCTTTGTCCATGATCGATCATGGAAGTCTACTGCCGCAGGAAAATTTCACCATGATCGATCATGGTTTTGCCCATGATCGATCATGGTAGTGCACTGCCTCCTCAATTTGATCCCATGATCGATCATGGGTATAACCATGATCGATCATGCCTTCAACAAAAATTCTCCCATGAGATTTCTTCACTTGAAACACCTTTCCACTCCCCCCAACTTGGTCCAGCTCGATCCAATCTCGCCCAAAAATTCCTGAAACTCAAAAATACTACAAAAAACATTATTTACAGAATCGACCTATGCTTGTTAGGCATAAGTCGGGTCTTCGAAAGGGGTGGACTCCTCTCGAATTGGGAATTCTAAAAATGGCTTTAAACGTTGTCCATTTACTTTAAAAACATAGCCGGTTTTGGGATCCTCAACTTGCACAGTCCCAAAAGGAAATACGTGACGGACAATGTATGGGCCGGTCCAACGAGACTTCAATTTCCCGGGGAAGAGATGCAGACGAGTATCATAAATAAGAACTTTGTGCCCAAGTTTGAATTCTTTCCTTAAAATAGATTTATCATGAAAAATTTTGGCACGTTCCTTGCTTATCTTCGCATTATCATATGCATCTCTTCTCAATTCCTCGATTTCATCAATTTGCAACTTACGGTCAAGCCCGGCTTTTTCGAAATCACAGTTAACCATCTTAGTTGCCCAGTATGATTTGTGTTCGAACTCTACTGGCAAATGACATGGTTTTCCATATACAATGCGATAGGGAGACATATCTAGAGTTGTTTTGTACGCAGTACGGTAAGCCCAAAGTGCATCAGTCAGTCTTAACGACCAATCCTTGCGGTTCGGGTTTACCGTTTTCTCTAGAATCTGTTTGATCTCCCTATTTGCCAGCTCGGCTTGACCGTTAGTCTGAGGGTGATAAGCGAGCGACACTTTGTGATTTACACCATACTTTTGCATTAATGATTGAAATGGTCTGTTGCGAAAGTGAGTACCACCATCGCTTATTATTGCCTTGGGCGTGCCAAAACGTGCAAGAATGTGTTCTTTCAGAAATCAGATCACCACTTTGTGATCGTTTTTCTTACACGCTTGGGCTTCCACCCATTTCGAAACATAATCTACGGCAACTAAAATATAAAGATTACCGTAGGAGGATGGAAATGGTCCCATAAAATCGATGCCCCAGCAATCGAAGATTTCAATCATCAGGATTGGATTGAGTGGCATCATATTCCTCTTTGAGATCCCTCCAAGCATTTGGCATCTTTGACATGCCTTGAAAAAGCGTTGTGCGTCCTTAAAAAGCGACGGCCAATACAATCCACTTTGGAGAATCTTCGCGGTGGTCTTCTTTGCCGAGAAGTGTCCTCCGCAAGCCTCAGAATGACAGAAAGATAGAGCTCTCTCCACTTCTTCCTCTGGGATGCACCGTCTGATAATCTGATCCGCACAATACTTAAACAGGTACGGTTCATCCCAATAGAATCGACCCACTTCACTCAAAAACCTTTTTCTATCTTGTGCGCCCCATGACTTTGGTATCTTGTCAGTTACAAGATAATTTACAATGTCTGCATGCCATGGGAGCGTCGAGATTGCCAATAATTGTTCGTCTGGAAACGAATCTTGGATCGGGCTTTCTTCAATGTTGTTCGTAAAAGTGAGTCGAGACAGATGATCGGCCACCACGTTCTCGACTCCCTTTTTGTCCTTGATGCTTAAATGGAATTCTTGCAATAAGAGTATCCACCTCAAAAGCCGCGACTTGGCATCTTTCTTTGTGAATAGATACTTCAATGCCGCGTGATCCGTGAAAATCACAATTGGCGATCCTATCAAATAGGATCGGAACTTGTCTAGGGCGAAGACAATTGCTAGAAGCTCTTTCTCTGTCGTGGTGTAGTTCATTTGCGCATCATTCAAGGTCCTACTTGCATAGTATATCACACCCGGTTTCTTGTCTTTTCGTTGACCAAGAACCGCTCCCACCGCATAGTCACTTGCGTCGCACATAAGCTCGAATGGCAAGCTCCAGTCCGGTGTCTGCATAATCGGCGCAGTAGTAAGCATATGCTTCAGAGAGACAAAGGCTTCCTCGCACTTGGCATCCCACTGAAAGGGTGCATCCTTGAGAAGTAGACTACACATGGGCTTGGAAATGGAACTGAAGTTCTTGATAAACCTCCTATAAAACCCGGCATGTCCTAGAAAAGATCGAACATCTTTGACATTCTTTGGTGTAGGAAGTTTAGCAATCAACTCAATTTTAGCTTTATCCACCTCGATTCCTTCTGAAGAAATGATGTGCCCCAAAACAATTCCCTTGGTAACCATAAGATGGCACTTCTCCCAGTTCAATACCAATTGTTTTTCCACGCATCTTCCCAAGACCTGTTCCAGGTTAGCCAAGCAATTGTCGAATGACTTACCATAGACGGTAAAGTCATCCATAAAAACTTCCAAAGTCCTTTCCACCATATCGCTAAAGATACTTAGCATGCACCGTTGGAAAGTGGCCGGTGCATTACATAGACCAAAGGGCATTCTTCGATAAGCGAAGGTACCAAAAGGACATGTAAAGGTGGTTTTTTCTTGATCATCTAGGTCAATCTCAATTTGATTGTACTCGGAAAAACCATCGAGGAAAGAGTAATATTCATGACCCGCTACCCTCTCTAGAGTTTGATCTAAAAAGGGGAGGGGGAAATGATCTTTACGAGTAGCCTCATTGAGTTTACGGTAGTCAATACACATTCGCCACCCGGTGGTGACTCTTTGTGGAATCAACTCGTTTGAGTCGTTCTTGACCACCGTAAGACCCGATTTTTTCGGTACCACTTGAGTTGGACTAACCCATTTACTATCCGAGATTGGATAGATGATCTTTGCATCCAATAATTTCAACACCTCGTTCCTTACCACTTCTTGCATGTTAGGATTCAACCGGCGTTGAAATTGCCTTGATGTTTTTGCCCCATCCTCCAAGTGAATTTTATGTGTACAAATCAAAGGGCTTATTCCTTGGAGGTCGGCAAGAGTCCAACCAAAAGCTTTTTTATATTTACCAAGCAAATGAACTAACCTTCCTTCTTGGTCATCCGAAAGTTCGGACGAGATGATAACTGGGAAGGTATCTGAAGCTCCCAAAAAGGCATACTTCAAATTGCTCGGCAATAGCTTGAGATCCATTTTTCCTTCAAGCTTTTTGGTGGGAGATTGTGTGTTTTCCTCTTTCTCCAAAAACTCAACCTGTTTGTCACACAAGGAAAACACTTGCATACAATCCTCGGGTTCATCGGAAGTGGTTAGATAACCTTCCGTTGACTCCGATTCGAAATTTGCCACAAAGTGGTCTTGGATACATGACTCTATCATGTTCACGTGTTCACTTTCCTCATCATCATCGTCGTCTCTTTGATTGCTCAAAGAGAACACGTTTAGCTCTAAAGTCATGTTTCCAAATGCTAACTTCACAATTCCATTCTTGCAATTTATTATGGCATTAGAAGTAGCAAGAAATGGTCGCCCAAGGATAACTGGAATCTCCTTAGCGGGATTCGACACGGGTTGCATGTCGAGGATGATAAAGTCAACGGGAAAATAAAACTTGTCAATTTGAACAAGCACATCCTCGACTATCCCTCTTGGTATCTTAACGGATCGGTCCGCTAATTGAATAGTAACCCTCGTGGGTTTCAACTCACCCAACCCCAATTGTTGATATACAGAATATGGGAGTACGTTCACACTTGCTCCCAAATCTAGCAAAGCATTTTTGATCCTACAATTTCCTATGACACACGAAATTGTGGGGCAACCGGGGTCCTTGAACTTAGGGGCTCTCGTTCCTTGCATGATGGAGCTCACTTGCTCCGCCATAAAGGCCTTCTTCTTAACATTCAACCTTCGTTTTGTCGTGCATAAGTCCTTGAGGAACTTAGCATACGAAGGTATTTGCTTGACCGCGTCAAGCAATGGAATGTTGATTTTCACTTGTCGAAACACATCCAAAATCTCAGTATTAGATTTGGATGGTTGGTTCAATCTCTCCGGGAAAGGGACCTTAATTCCGTTCTTGATTTTCTCAAGATCCTCCTTTCCTTGTCTCTCTTCCTCTCTCTTCTTCTCTTCACTCACAACTTTTTCAACCTCCGACTCCTCAACATGCGTGGGATTAACTATGTCCGCCACCTTGGGGGTTTTAGGAACAATAGTTTTGTCTACCTCCTTCCCACTTCTCAAGATTGTGATAGATTTGAGTTCTTCTATCTTGGAGCTAGACTCTCCTCCCTCTACTACTTGAACTTGACCTCTAGGATTCGCTAAAGGTTGAGAGGGGAATTTTCCCTTCTCTTGGGTAGCTAGGGCGGTGGTGAGTTTAGACATTTGAGTTTTTAACTCACCCACATCACGATCCGTTTTGTCCACAAATGATCTCAACAAAGCTTCCAAGTTTTGGTTGGGATTTTGATTCTGAGGTGGAACAAAAGAGTTTTGAGGTTGTTGTTGTTGCCTTTGGTTCTGATTATATTGGTTGTGGTTCTGACTTTGATTTCCTCCCCAACTGAAATTGGGGTGATTCTTCCATCCTTCATTGTACCTTTGAGAATAAGGATCGTTTTGGTTACGGTTTTGGTTGTACTGGTGTAAAGCATTGACTTAGGCGGGATTTTTGAGGACTTCCCGGAAAGCGGGAATGGTAGGACAATCCTCGGTAGTGTGTCCTGAATTTTCACAAATGACACACAACTGACTCGAGGATACTACGTTGACCTCCTTAAACTTACTTGCTTCCATTGCCTCTACTTTCTTAGACAATTGGAATAACCTCGCACCCATGTCATCCTCATTAGACACTTGGTACAACCCACCCCTTCCTTGAGTTTTTGCTTTGGGTTCCTCGGAATAGGTGTTCCAATTTTGGGCACCTTCCGCTAATTCATCAAAATACAATAAAGCCTCATCGGGATTCTTACTTAAGAATTGACCATTACACGTGGTCTCAACAAACGTACGCATATCAGGGGTGAGAGATTCATAGAAAAAACTAACAAGGCTCCACGTTTCGTGACCATGGTGAGGGCATGCGTTTAGAAGTTCCTTGTATCTTTCCCAACACTTATAAAAAGTTTCATTTTCTTTTGGCGAAAAATTAGATATCGCCCTTCTTAAAGCATTGGTTCTATGAACGGGAAAGAATTTTTTTAGAAATTCCGCTTGAAGTTCTTGCCAAGACCGAATTGATTGTGGTCTTTGAGCATTTAGCCAAATTTTTCCTTTATCTTTTAGGGAGAAAGGAAAGAGCTTTAAACGCATGACATCCTCATTAATATTTGCCTCACGAAATGTGGAGCAGACTTCTTCAAAGTCTTTCAAGTGCAAGTATGGGTTTTCTGACTCCATACCATGAAAAGAAGGGATATGTTGAAGCATACCCGGTTTGAAAGAGAATGCTCCGGCTTGGCTAGCGGGAAGCACAATGCACGAATTCGAAGTTGCCCGAGGCGGTTGAAGGTAGTCTCTCATGGTCCTAACATGAGGAACATTGTTGGCACCTTCCCCTTCATTATCGCTCTCGTGATCCGCGGCTCTACCTTGGTTTGCCATTCTTGGAGATGTGGGAGGGCTAATTCGAATATCCACAAACAATCGCCCTTGCATGGGCTTGGACAATGATTCGAATCACTCCTTGGGAACTCTACAAAATAAAACAGAAAATAAGGGAGAAAAATAAATTAATCAAATAGAGAGAAATACTTACAGAATGGTTTTATACAAAACCCAGAATCCGCCTTTTGCCTTATCCCCGGCAACGGCGCCAAAAACTTGACGCCGCTTAAATAGCGCGTTGCGATAGAGCCCAAGTGCAGGCACGTCAAGTTGTAATATAGTCTCGGAAGTCCGAGTGTCGAACCACAGGGATAAGTGAAAAGGAATGGAATGGATTACGGATTAAGTGGTTTTCAGATTTTGTGTGAGTTGGATTTGTTGTGAAACAACGTAAATGTAAAACGGTTGCGAAAATTAATAAGAAAGCACTAAGGTAGGTGGAGATTAGTTACGATTTAAGAAACGGTGATCATTAGCTCATACTAAGATTAGAACACAAGGATTCTCGAGAAATGGGGAATGTTGGTGTATCTCTCAATAGCAAAGGGTGCGATGCTAGGCGACTCATTCCCGAATTGAAGCTATATCAAGAGAGAGACAAACGACATACCACCAAAGACGAGGTTATCATTCCTACCTCTTAGCTACGGGTGTGAAGCAAGGCAACCCATTCCCGATGAAGCTAATCCGAGATAGATATGACAAACTCATCATAAAAAAGATTTAACATTAAGCAAGTGTGGTAATCTCATGATTTAAATAATGAAAATTAGAAAGTGAATCCTAACAATGGAACGGAATGAAGTTTATGGGATAAATTCGTCCACTCATCGTTTATCACTTATGGTAGAAAATAAAGAGTCTAAGTATCACACAAAGTGTAAGAAGCACTCAATATATCAATAAATGAATCAAAGATAAGCTAAACAAATTTATAATCCATCTATGGAGTTTTGAGAGCTATTCATAAATTCTATGAAGAGGGAAAAAGCTCCATGGATGGGGGAAAAAGACTACAAGCTTTCTAGAACCATATAAATATGTTGTATGTTCATTAACAACCAAGCACTAAATATACAAGGCATATAAAGTCTTACTTTATTATGAATATACCTAGAAAGCTTGTAACAATGGAGGAAATGAAGAAGAAAAGGATTTACAACTATTTCTCAATCTTTAAACATGGATTGAGCCATAAATCACCGAATATTATATTGCAAACAACCTCCGTAACCTTAGTAATAGACTACTCCATAATAGATGCAAGAACAAATATTATAGAAGAAGAAATCATTCTTACAAATTAAAAACTTACAAGAGAAATGAAGAACAACACCACCATGAGCTCTCACCTCCCTCTAGAACTCTAAGTGTAAAAAAAACTAGATATATCTTAGCCTAGAAGCTAAGAGAAATAATATATATTAAAAGGTTGCAAAATATCTAACTAAATATCTAAAATAGCTTGAACCACTAAAATAGCCCATTTTTGGTGTGAAATGGACAAGTTGTCAGGGCCATGATCGATCATGGTTATGCCCATGATCGATCATGGGAGTGCTCTGCCAGAAAATCTTACAACCATGATCGATCATGGTTTTGCCCATGATCGATCATGGGTCTGGAACTTGTTCACTCAGCACTTTGCAAGCCTCCGAGCTTACTCTTGATCACTTCATGCAATGCCATTGTACTCCAATCCTACAAACACATGGAATACTACAAAATACACACCAACTTGGGCCATGTTAGATACAAAACTCGCTAAGGCATTAATCTCGAGATAAGTGGATAATTAGGCAGAATTAAAGCAACAAATGCGTTAAGCGACTCCGGGAAGGAGTTTAAACATGACAATATTATGCATTTATCACATACCCTTTCTCTAGCAGCTCCGTCACTTGCCTTTGAAGTTCCTTCGTCTCCTCTGGATTACTCCTATAAGCTAGGCGGTTTGGAATGGATGCTCCGAGTACGAAATCAATTTAGTGCTCTATTCCTCGAATAGGTGGTAAACCGCTTGACCTATCCTCTGGAAAGAGGTCACCAAAATCTTGCAACAAAGAGATAATAACACTAGGCAAAGAAGAATTTAGTTCGTTAGTGTTCAAAAGTGCTTCTTTGTACACAAGTACAAGAAGTTGATTACAAAACATCGCTCTTTTCACTTCACTAGCTCTCGCATAGAAATTCTTTTGCCTCCTCTCAAACTTACTCTTAATAATCACTGGTTTTTCCACTTTACTTTCTTTTTTCTCAATTGCTTTTCTTTTTCCCTCACTCTCTTTCTTTTTCTTTTCAACTCTCCGTTGCTCCTCCTCATTTTGCAACTTCAACTGATCGGCATAAGCCTGTTGTGGCAGTAAAGGTGCAAGAATGATTATTCTCTTATTCATCTCAAATGAGTATTTATTGGTGAAGCCATCGTGCTTAACTCTTCTATCATATTGCCACGGCCTCCCCAACAACATATGGCCGGCTTGCATGGGAACCACATCACAAAGCACTTGGTCCTCATACTTCCCAATGCTAAAGGACACCATAACCTGCTTGTTCACCCTCACTTCACCGCTATCATTCAATCACTACAGTTTGTAAGGCCTTGGATGCGTAGTCGTGTGCAATGCTCACTTCTCCACCATTGTCATGCTAGCCACATTAGTGCAATTACCTCCATCTATCACCAAGCTACACACATTGCCTAGCACTAGGCACCTAGTATGGAAGATATTCTCTCGCTGCTCCTCATCCTCCCTTGCCTGCATGCTAAGGGCTCTTCTTGCAACTAACAACTCGCCCTGAATAGCGCTATCCTCTTTTTCAATATCCTTCAAAGGTGGCATAACTTCAGCACCTTTTTCACCTGTCTCATATTCCCCATTATCCAAAAGCATCATTAATCGCTTGTTCGGGCATTGAGTAGATACGTGGCCTCTCCATTGACACTTCCAATAGATAATGTCCCGGTTTCGAGTAGTAGAAGTATTAGTAGTGTTAGGGGCTGCCTTAGCTTGACTCCCACTAGGAACCTCTGATTTTGAATCAACTTTCGGTTTTGGAGTGGTTACTTTGTCATCCTTTTTCCACGGACTTTGTTTCCATGGAGTAGAGTAAGAACTTTGGCTTGGCTTGAAACTACCGCTCCTTTTAAGCTGCCTCTCTATTTTAATTGTCGCGTGCACAATATCTTCAATCTCAACGTAGGGCTACAATTCAACTGCATTGGCAATTTTTTGATAGAACCGCGCCATGGTAGCTTCTCTATTCTCATCAACCTTGGCTCGAATCATGGCCACTTCCAACTCCTTGTAGTACTCATCAACACTATGATTCCCCTGTGTAAGCCCCTGCAATTTTTGGTACAATTCCCGATAATAATGATCGGGTACAAACCGTTTCTTCATCAGCCACTTCATCTCTTCCCATGTCTCAACGGGCCCTTCATCACTACGCCTTCGCTCTGTTATCAAGTGATCCCACCAAACAAGTGCATAATCTGAAAATTCAAAAGTCGCCAATTTCACCTTTTTGGACTCAGAGTAATTATGGCAAGCAAACACCAACTCTACTCTCTTGACCCACTCAAGATAGGCCTCGGGGTCATTCTTCCCTTGGAATGATGGAATCTTCATTTTGATCCCATTCATGTTATCGTCCTCCCGATTAGTTCCTCTACCAAATCGCTTACCATTCTGTCGGTTAGTGGTTACCGAATCAACGTCACTATCCCCGTCATCAAAACTATCTCGGTAATAGTTATCAGGATCATTCTCAGCCCTCCTTTGTCTAGGCTGCGTTCTCCCAGTTCTTTGAGCACTACGCGATTTGCCAGATTGTTCATTTTGAGTGCTCTCAACTCTATCCACTTTCACCCGCATTCGTTTTAATTCGTCACTAATCTCATCTACTTGCTCTCTAAAACCACCCAACTCCTCTTTCATCATATTTTGTAAGGTACTCGTCATGGCTTCTTGGAACAACTTGGGATCGAAATTTGACATATTGCTGTAAAACAGATATTAGCACAATATAAAGAAATTTTAATTTCCTCACTGCACTCCCTTACGTGTTTCACTCAGAATATGTCACTCTGATTTTACCGCTCGTGTTTAGCTCTCAAAAGTAATGATATACCTCTCAATTTTCACCTTTTGGAACTTTTAAACAAATCGAAAAGCCAGAACCTTCGTCTTCGTTCCCAAACAAACCAATCACAATCCAAACAGATCAATTGTATGCTAGGACAAGTATGTTTTCACCAAGAACTCAATAAAAAGGAATCCCAATGAATTATGAACATGATACGAAGCGAAAAATCAAGAAAAATGAGCGAAAATTCAGTTTCGTATAAACAGGATTTTTGGAATCCTTGGACCCTATAGAACCTAAATAAAAAAAATTGTGAATTTTGGAAAATTTTGTATTTTTTTTGGTGTCTCGACTTCTACATTAATCTAGTGTAGTCGAAAATTCCAGAATTCGAAATTTCAGCAGGAAAATATGCACGATCTAAAATCGACAATTGAAGGAATTCGCAATCAAAACCAGTACTGTTTATACGCAGCAATCAGAATTAATTAACCATGGCAGTTGAAAGTCAATAACTAGGGTTTATACGCGCAATTGAAATTCAATAGAAATCAAAACTCAACTGCAATCGAATCATAGCAAACTAGAGTTTTACGCAACAATCGGAATTTAATAACCCTCACAATCGAGATTTTGATTAACCCTAGCAATCGCAGTATTAACAATCAACAGCAGATTCGAAAAGCACTTAGCAAGAATAAATTCGTAGATTAATTATCAATCAAGAACAGGATCAAAATTTACTCACCAGAACAGATTCGATAATTATGTAGCAAAAGAAAAATCGATTTTTTTTTCACAATCGAAAATAACAACCCTAGTTTTAAAAAGATACGGATAAAGCAGTCTACGAATTTAACAAAACAGAAACAAATGAAAGATAAAACCTGGATAGAAAATTCCCTCTGATACCAACTGATGTGAACTACGATCGTATTCTATCCAAGTAAGATGGATCCGTAACCCTTAGCGTATGAAGACGCAAGAACCTTGGAATCACGCGAAGTTAATGGAGGTGGAACCTCGACCCAAACCCGAAAACGAGAAAGAACCTTGGTGTAGTCGAAGACAAACAATCAATCGATGGGTTAATTGATTTCTAAGTCAAAGAACAACAAGAACCCTAATTATAGCTGTTCGAGATGTTCTTAGAACGCAAGAGGTGAAAACACTCGAAATTTAATTAATCAAAGCAGCTCAAACAATGGCGTTAGCTTCTTTAACTATGAGTAATTAAACCTACTAGGTCTAGGAAAATAAACAAAACTAAATTAATGGGTTTTCCACATAATTTGGGCCCAAACAAAGTTAAACATAAATTAAACTTAAAATAAACAAAGCCTAGCCCAGCCCATTTATCTAATACATGTTTTTAATCCCTTAGGCTGCTATTTTGAACATCGTCAATTGGACCTTTAAGCAATGTCTTTCATTCTTGAGCCAAATCCCCTTCAATACTCCTCCATGCTTCAGCTTTGCTCACCACCTCTTAGACCATGGTCATAAGTGCCTCCTTGATCTTCTTGGCTCTAGCTCGAGTGATTGGGCCACTTGGAACCCGGATGGGATCGGCATAGCCTTCACTCCATGATCCAGTGTCACTGCTATCCTTGGGCTCATCATTTAAGACCTCATTTTTAAATATACATAAGACTCTTTGAAGAAACCCTAGAGTGAGAAAATTTTAGGGGAAAAGTAATGGATAGATACTTTGCATGATAGGCAAACTTTTAGAAAGTGAATAGATGTATACATAGATTTTTAATTAACATAACCCAAGATTAATAATTTACAGATTTTAAGAGCAATAAAACCAAACTTCAAAGGGTTTTTTTTCTTCTCTCGGGAAGCTATGTAATTAAAATCAACAAACAAAAGAATCTTACAAAGCTATAAGGTTATTTATTTGTTTGAATATATAAAAAAATAAAAATTCAAATTCAAACTGCCAACAATTTGAAAAGCTACAAGATTTTTATTATTATTTCTTCCCCTCCAACCAATTTTTGAGTACTGTGTTTGAGTCAAATCCTCCATGTTGTCAATTTTCATGCTTGGCCAAGGTAGAGATAAATATATGAAGAATTACAAACTTTGTGTAGTTGAATTGACAGGTGATTGTTGATCACAAATAAAGACATGCCAATAGGATTAAAATTTGTATACAAGTTCCTGTCAAAAAAATAAATAAATTGTATACAAGTTATGACTCTAGATATATAGCATCCATATAACAAAAGCCACCAAATCACCCTTCATATACAATACCCCATTAAAGGGTGCTTTTGATTGCAACCATAATGATATTTTAACATCAATAATGTGAAGAAATATTAGAAAAATACCTTGGTGGAGAAGGCCTATTCGTCCTCAAACTCTATTGGTCATCTGACAAAAAACGTAAAATCTCTCGATGTGTAGATATATATATATATATCTCAATAGGGTTAGTATTTATACTAAGGCCCTAAGAAATTACCAATGAATAAATCCTTCCAAAGTTATTGAATTTTTACATACCAAAAGATTTTGATAGATATTTTAAAATCATAATTGAATATACTAAGACTTTAATGGAGTTTTTAAAATTCTAATCGACTACAGTAAGATTTTAATAGAGTTTTTAAAATCCTAATTCAATACCCACGGACTTAAAAAATCCAAAAAATCTCACATATTCCAAGTTAGACCACCTAAGAGTGTAGATTTAAACGACTTTCCTCTAGAATGATTTCAATTACTCTAGAGGATCACAATTAAATCGGCAACCCTTCTCTCATTACTAACCATACAATTCCCATTAATTCTCCGTCCTCTTAATTTTTTCTCCGCCTTCCACATTATCCTCTTAATCCATTGTATGCTTATTCATCTCTTATTGTGAAAATATTTACAGGTTTTTAATTAATTGCCTCCCTCATCACCCTCTCCCCCCCCAATATATACACACATCATTTCTTAATACATTGCATGCATATTCATCTCTTTGTGAAAATATCTATAGGTTTTTCATTCATTGCCTCCCTCATCACTCTCTCCCCTTCTCTCTCTCCCCCTCTATCTCCATATACATACACACACATTATTTTCGAGCTATGAAGATGATCGACGAAATTTTAGTTTTTTTTTATTTGTTTTCTTACTAATGTATACCCGTACCATCCGGCACAGTAAAATAAATAAAATATGATAATCTAAATCAACAAATATTAATCAGTTTATTTTAAACTCATTGTCTAGTCTAACCTAACGTTTTGAACAATTAAAACGTATGT
The DNA here is from genome assembly GCA_021464415.1 of Lonicera japonica. Taxonomy (NCBI): domain Eukaryota; kingdom Viridiplantae; phylum Streptophyta; class Magnoliopsida; order Dipsacales; family Caprifoliaceae; genus Lonicera; species Lonicera japonica. The sequence continues at coordinate 23,333,453 of CM038468.1, forward strand.
TTATATTTTTTTTATCTTATTTTGATCCTGGCAAAATAAATTTTTAACATATTAAAATCAAGGTCAAATGTGAAATAATCCAATCACACTTGCTAGTATTATTTGAAATTACTCCAAAAATTAAACTAATGTATCGTGAGTAATCCTAAAAACGACAGAGTGAGATGACTAATAAAGTACAAACACATAAAGTACATCTTTAAATGTTACTCAGCACTTTTTCTTGATTCTTTTTTACATAATTCAATAGTCATGATGGATCTTGTTTAATTGATCTTGATTAGTAAATATTAAATATTAATTTTCTATTTTAAGTTATGGAATTTTTAATGTAAACAAAATTATTGGTATATGAGAGTTTATTGCCAGTATATTATTGGTGTGGGTGTTTAACTAACAAATTAAAATCAACGTCAGATGTGAAATAATCCAATCGCGTCTATTAGTATTATTTGAGATTAGTCCAAAAATTAGACTAATGCATCTTGAGTAATCCTAAAAACAATAGAGTGAGATGACTAATAAAGTACAAACACATAGAGTGCATCCTTAAATGTTAATCATCAATTTTTCTTGATTTTTTTTACATAATTCAATAGTCATGACGGATGTTATTTAATTGATCTTCATTAGTAGATTTTGGATATTAATTTTTTATCAAATTTGATTTTTTTTTATTTTAAGTTATGGCATTTTTAATGTAGACAAAATCATTGGCGTATGAGAATTGATTATGTGTATATTATTGGTGTGAGTATTTTAACTTTGACATGACATCTTAATGTGTGTATAAAATTCATCAAATGGTGTAGAACTAATGCACACCAAAGTATGAATATTTTTAACCATTAGATTCTTATATTATTTGGAGAAAATTTTAGTCAAACATAGTATTTTATAATATTTTTTTCCGTATATACGTGTATATAGTTTGATTTGACTTTTGTAATTTAGAAAATATATTCCATTTGTGTTTATCATATATTTGATAGAATGCTTCAACTGTGTCTTCATGAAAAAATAAGAAATTTATTACGGTATTACTTTACTTCCTATGCAATACGGAGTACCCTTCATCCCGTAATGACGACGTGAGTTGTTTAATCAAAGTGTATCAAAATATATACTTCATCCATCTCAAATTAGTAATCCAACTTTCTTAATAGCAAAGTTACTATTAGTATGATGGAGTTGGCGATTTATAAGTAGATATATTTGTTTTGTCTCATAGGTTTAAATAGTCATTGTACTATTATATAGTATGAAATCAATAGATTATTTTCTAATTTATCTATTTATTGAGCCTTCCTATTCGTTGATGACAATTTTCTATTTTTATTACACTACTAAGAAGAGCTTTTTGTTTTCTACTGTTAATTTGACATAATATAAGTATCATGATGTAAGATACTAACAATTGTCATTTATAAGTGAATTAATTTTTTTTTTAAACCATAAATATTTTATTCTATATTATGTTATCCTTCTATTACTTATAATTACCATTCAACTATATTCTTTCTTTATCTAATATTCACAACAAATAAATGTTTTTACTACTAATTTTTTTTCTCTGTAAAGTAAATATCAATTTAAAATTGTTTTATGTATTATTAGTAATTTGCAAAGCACCAGTTCATCGCATAGTACAAATTAAAACTAATACAAATAAATAGAAATCCCTTCGAATGTTTCGTATCAAAACGATCCATTTTTATTTTTTTTTTGGACAGAACAATCAAGGTTAATGTTTTTAATTTGAATAAGTAAATAAAGAAACAACACGGTATATATATATATGTGTGTGTGTGTGATTAAGCACAAACAAAAATAGAAATACATCACTGAGGTTCAAGAGGCTATCATATCTCACATATCTTATGCATGCGGAATTTGAGAGCAATTGCGAAAGGCTTGTCAATGTTATTAATTCTAGAGTGTATATTGATTCTGATTTCGGATTGATTTCGGAGGTAGGGAAAATTGTTGTGGAGATTAAATTTTTTAACCAAAGTCCGAGTTTGTTATATATACTGTTGGGTTTCTTAACGGTGAAGCAAAAGAATGGTCAAAAATGGCGGGCTGCTTAATGGTAAAGTAAAAGAACGGTCAAAAATGGCGGCTGCTTAGTAATTAAGCTAGCCTACAATTTTTGACTAGCCTACAATTTTTGACTGCTTAATCTCCAAGCAAACTTTACATCGGTGGCCTATAAATATTGGACTATGGAGGATCCAAATGGGAAGCCAAGTAAATAATAGCTAAGGAGAGAAATTAAATTCTAGGGAGAGAAAGTGAGTTTCTCTTATTGAGAGTTTATTCGGTGAGAGAGTTTATATTATAAACTTTGATTTCTTAGAGTGAGATTGGGTGTACTTGGGTTAAGGGTAAAAGAGTGTATATCTTGTATTCCTTATATTGTAATTATTATCTCAATAGTGAAATCAGGCTCTCCGTGGATTAGTGGCGATTTGCCGATACCACGTAACTTTTGTGTCTCTTTCATATTTATTATTTTACTTGCTCCATCATATATACGTATTGTTTACGGTGAGCATCGCTTAGTAGTGGAAATATTCTAATTGGTAAAAGGGTGGTGTCGAAATTATATTGGCGTAGATCCTAACATATACTCGTCACACAAAGATCATGCGTAGAATTTTGTGGCTCACTATTGTACCGCATTATGCACTTTCTTTCTGTTAATAATTTGAAATACAAAATTATTTATTAGCAGAAGGATCGGTTGATTTTGTTCGCAATGGAGCACTATGATTACTTTGGCAACAATACCATTCTTAAAGTTTTATAAATATCCGGGTACAGCGTAATAAGATATTAAGATTTTTATAAAAGAAAAAAATATTTAATTTTTAAGATTTTTATAATAAGATATTAAGATTTTTATAAAAGAAAAACAAATATAATTTTTAAATTAACAATCCAGCTGTTTTTAAGATAAAATTCAATCCATGAAGGAAAATATTATTTTCGTATGCGTTTATTTATATTTTATTTTTCAATACCTCACGTGTTATGTATATATCTTACTCTTAGCAAGATGATTTGATTTGCTCAAAATGGCTAGTAACATAAGTATAATCTTTGAATTGACCCCTACGAATGATTACACACATTAATATATTTATATATATATATATAATAAGGCAGAATAAGTTTTGAATCTTAAAATGTATAGCCGATAAAACATTGAAAGATCGTATGGTTCATTACTAATTTTTACCATTAAACGTAATAGTTTTTTTATTCAAATGAAAACCCTAATCAAAATTTTTGTTCCAAGAACTACCTTACTCATTTACTCAAACCTACACTTTCACATTGTTCAAAACTACAAGCATATTTCATTTTGTTGAATCTCAAAGGGACATGGCAACATTATTCAAAACTAAATTGCATTTCAAGATTGTACTGATCACAACATTCAGCTAGGGAATCGCATGCTAAATTGTGGATCAACTATCATTTATTTTATTGTAACAAAAGGAATTCATTTAACGTAGATAAACGTACAAAAAATATTTAACAACTCTTCTCTTTTTATTTAGCTTACTCCAATATATTACTACATATAATTTGTTTAATTTTATCGTGCATCAGTTTTAAAAATTTAAGTTTTTTTCTTTTTCTTTTTTTTCATACTTTAATCCACTCACTTCATGCATCTAATAGTTTACCGCGTAATAAAAGATCAATAAGATAAAATCATTCAAATTTGCAGCGTAACATTCATCATATATTTTTCATGAGTGACTAAATCAGTAAATTTGGGATAGTAAGCATTAAAGAAACCTTATACCTGTTGAAGTTCCTCATAAATTCACGTTCCGCTTGTTTCTCGCGAGTGTAACATGAATAATAAGTACTCATTCATATATACCATATGATAGAAGTTTTATACGATATTGTGTGTCATTTCTTCGTAAGTCTAGTGTATAATTCTGTTTTATTTAGACACAAATTTTTTTATGCTGAATGCATTTGTTTCATTCTTTGGCATTCCCCTCTTTTAATAATTATTGACTATGTTCGACATCTTAAAGAATTAACAGAAATATGAATAAGTTAAAGAACTACGTAAACAATAATTTGTACCCTGCCCTTTCTTTTTTCTTTTTTATAGTTTAAATTAAACTTTTGAGTTAGATGGTGATTTAAAAGGAATGCTCTTCTTGCTTAAGAGAAAACGCGTGCGCATGAAATGTTTTTGGTCCACTACCCAAAATTTTGTTGTTACCCATGGAAGGCATTAACTTCAGATGCTGCACTACCAAAAAAATGACAAAAATTGGAGGCATCAGTGCATCACACATATGTACTAGAGGTGATGAAACACATGGATCGCTTGAAATTTGCAGATTACACTTTTGAGACATGCTGAACTACTAAAAAAAAAATCACAAAATTGGAGGCATCACACATATGTACTAGAGATGATGAAACATATAGATTGCTTGAAAATTGCAGATTACAGTTTGGAGACTTTTTTTTGGAATGAATAACATTGCTCTAGTTTACAAGAAATAGAAAGGAACCGTTGGATTCCATTCAACATCAGATTCCTAATACACAGCCCAATTATGGGAATACGAATTTGTTGACCTAAACTACTCGCCACTACAAGAAAAATGACTTTTTGCATCATTTAAACATCGAGAGAAGTAGAATAAGTGTTGCTGTAGCCTACGTCAACATTTATGCGCCATTTGGCATAAATTTGATTTGTTTAACTTATAAAAGTAATCAATGAATGAATGAGAAACAATTATCGTATTTTAATGAATTAAATACTCAGAACATTTTCCGTAAAACCAATTAACATAGATTTTTACATGGGAAACTTTATTTTTGGACTAGTAAATTGTAGAATAAAGTGGATATTCGACGAGTTATGAATCGTGTGAACCTAACACGATGTATAATAATAAGGAACTCAATATAGCACAAGATAACAAAAACTAGGTCTCCTTATAGATTTTGTATAATATTTTTTTTTTCCGTAGTGTAATATTAACTAACGTAAGTTATCAAAGGAGTTCATGTAATGCCCCATTCTTAATAACATAAGTAAACACGCAATTAAGAGCCAAGAATGCCACTAACTTATTTTAAACTAGCTAAAACAGTCATATTTATATGTGGAAATTGTTAGGTGCAGACAAGTCCGTACGGACTGTTCTTTTTTACGACGGTTTTGCGTCATAAAAAACATCCCCAATGTTTTTATGACGGAAAACAGTCGTAAAAAGGACCGGTCCATACGGACTGGTCTATGCCAAAAACGGACTCTATATGTATACAATTATACTATTGCAGTGGCTAATATTAAACTTTATAGCATGCATATATAAGCTTCAACCTTCATTACTAACATTGGCCTTAAGAACAATATTTACAACCAAAACAAAAAAATGTGGTATCAGAGATATTGAAGTCGTGCCCGGTCACATAAAATTTACTTTTCAATCTTTTGGATGGTGTAGATTGATATGTATGCATGCACAACTATATGTTTTTACAAGAAAGAATTTAATCTTCGTTGTTATTTTGAAGTTACTGAATTGTATGCACTACCGTACTCATATATGGTATATATTTCTATCATTTTGTAATCAAAGAAGTATAGAAGTTTCTCTTTGTCGGAGGTGTAGATTTAGACAAATTTTTATATTTACCTAACTAGGTGTAGGTGATCATTTCGATTAAAATATCATTTATTTGCAAATTATATCAACGTCAATTTATTTCTTACTTGATTCACTAGTTATAATACAAAGCCTAGCTGCTAGTCTCTCTTCAGTAAGATATTAATGATCAACAACATACTATTGAGACTTGATTCACACGTGTAATATAACATCAAACTTTTGGAAAAGCTGGTGGGCTAGCGCGTGCGGAAGCAAAGTAATTAACCCTAGGTTTGTTATTTGGTGGTTGAATTCTCAAAAACCAATTTTAATCTAATTAAAAAATAAATCCTGGAAGTCTAGGATTTTAATTCTGAAAACCTGTTTAATATTTTCTAGTACACAGCAATTAATTAAGCAATTTAACAGATAAGCAAACACCAGAATTAATGATGGATCCCTACATTGTAGGGCTAATCCTCAAGAATCCATTATATACAGAAAAGTTTACAAACTCAATTAATCACAAATCACACAGATTTACAAAACTTGAATCACACAAGCCGCCTACAAAAGTCTCCAGCTTCTACACCTATAGTCCTCCTATCCAAATTGCACGAACAAGTTCACAACGAAACACTTGCCACGGTATCGCACCGTTCTTCAAAACCATTTGCGAATCACACGCACTTTGGGATATGTTTTGTTCTTTAATTAAAGAAAGAACGCTTGCTTTAGCATGAATTAAAAGCCCTAAGATGATTTTATGTTTTGAGGTTTTAATCTCTCTCTAAGGTTTAAAAAACTCTCTTAAAACATGTGTAAAAAGGTGTGTTCAAATCCCTTATCCTATAGGTCTTTTTATATAAAAAAAATACATAGACCAACTCCCTTTAGGAAAATATTTTATTTATAACTAAAAGTATAAGTTAAAATCTGTTTTGAATAGGGAACTTGTTTTAGTAAGGAATGTTTACAATAAATTTTTTCTCAGCGTAGGAATTGGTGCTGTACCATTCCACATTAACAAAATGTTTACCTATCTAGAAAACAAATGTGTACCGGTCCAATTTTGAAGATCTATATCGATCCGAATTGGTCTTTTTCAAAAACTCTTTAAATAATTTTAAGAAGTTGATCTGAAAACTTTTGTTTCAACTTTTATAAAATCTCCACCTTAGGAAGAATCAAATTCAAATGCCAATACTCACCGCATCTATCTAAATGTAATCTTCAATGTATTGCTTCGGTAGCTTGGCTGTCTTGAGATCTTCAGATGTAATCTGAAACAACTTAAACAATTTAGAAGCAAATGTGTTTTTGTTGAAGCAATAAAGCCAACACAATTTTAGACTTTACAATCTCCCCCGTTGGTTTTTCCAAGACAAAACACTATACAGCTGAACAGACTCGATGACTCGATCACTATAATGACAAGGCATTCAAGCTAAAAAAACATGTGATTTCCATTAAAATTGATACATATATTATGGCCAAAGAATGATAATTAACTAGTAGGCATATATACGTTAAGCAACACAGAGTATTCAAATATCTCTCATTGCGCATGCAAATTGAATCATACAAAGTGCAATTTGAATAAACATAGGTCTTGAAAAATTAATGCACCCATATATTTGAAAAATTAGAAAGCGACTAAATCATTAAATTTTCAATTTTCCCCCCTTAGAAGCAATCTTTTCTTTCAAACATGCACTTTTATGCATTTAATTACTGATATTCTTATGCAAGCAATCATTCAATTTTGATGGAGGCTTTCACCCCTAGTGGAGGCTAGCTATACACCATTTGGGACTATCGGTTGTCTTTCCACTATGGTAGCCCCTTTTCATTCCATCTATAGTTTTTCCTCACTTTGCTAGTCTTTTAAATTTTCACTCAAAACTCCATCACCGAAACTCACTGCATATAATCACAATACTTAGACTACTTCTCCCTAAATAGTCCATATATAAGACCTTATCAATTTTTAATTTAAAAAACATTTCTAACCCATGTGATTATTGAAATATTCCAATATAGATCGTGCAGTGTAGTGTGCAAGATATATTAGCATACTCTTATGTGATTGAAATGATATACCACCGGTTTTAATCAATTAAGGCAATATAGCACACACACACACACACACACATATATATATATATATATCAAATTAAGCATTTATATGTGAAAATCATGAGACACCCAAAATTTGAAAAGTAACAATCACATTACATGCAAGTATTTCAAATATAAGATTTAAAATGGTTTAACAAATTTTGTAATAAAAATATGAACTAGTATAAAAATCAGGATGTAAGCAAGGAGCTAAAACAAGATCGATACTATACACAACTGCTAGCATAGCCAGCCAACCAACCCCTATTATGCTAGGTGAACTCCTAATCAGCTAAGTGGGTAAAGCGGTCCTTTTGAGAACCCAAACTTGTGAAACTCCAGTAGGTTTAACCTTCTCATATCCCCCAAATCGCCTACTTTTAGGACCACCACGAAAACATAAAACCTTAAGTTCATTGATAATCCTAATAGACTCGGAAACTAGAACTCTAACCCTATCCTTAAAACTAAAATATCTGGTACTTGGTTTGGATTTAGGTTTAGTGGGGATAAACTTTGGCAAATTCTTTGGAAACGAATTCTTCGCTCGCCAACAAAATTATCTCAACTATCCCTTGTGATTGCAATACTCACACCAAAAAGGTTGTGGTAGCATGTGCTTATATAATTCAAACCAGATCACTTTTTGAACTTCCTTTTGTGTATGAGAAATCGGCTTAGGAATTCTAATAGCCTGGATTTGCCTAACAGGTTTTCTCTTCACGAAGTTCTTTTCCATGTCTACCTTGACAACAGTCAGGTTTTCCTTGGAATTCAAACTATAAGCAGACTTATCAGAACTTATCATACTTTTGTCATTTAAGAAGCAAACAGGACCTGTAAGTATGTAAGAGAGTTTTTTAGACTTATTGTCAAGATAAACCTTGACGAATTTAGACTTACCAAGTTCTCTTTCAAGTTGCGTAATTTTAAGTTTAAGGTTATCGTTGTCTTTACCCAAAGAGGTAAGGTCGTCTTTTAACTTCTCGTTCTCATCAAGGAAAGACTGCCTTGTGAGTTCAAATTCAAACACGTTGACCAAGAGTACGCTTTTCTAGTAATTCAACTGACTTATCAAACCCTCGTAGTTTTAAATGTCCTCCACATTTTCGTCAAAAATTTTTAGCTTTTTATTAAGATAGATTTCTCCCTTCTTAGCCTTAATCAATTCTTTACATAGCTGGTCATAGGCTGTTTGAAGATCAACCTCTTCTACGTTAGAAGTATTGCCTGACTTGTGAGATAAGTTAGAATCAATGTTATCTTCTTCTTTAAAATTTGAACACTCATGTGGCACATAACTAGCAACAAAAGCTAGAAATTCTTTCTCCTCATAGGATTTTGAATCATATGATAAATGCGTAATTTTGTAGTCGCTAACGCTCTTTTGATTGTGTTTATCGCGTTTATCTTAGCCTAGTTTAATTAAATTAATCCACTTCTTGTGCACACACTCAAATATCAATAATTGCTTTAACATGGCTCAAAGTAGCCTTTTCTAGTGTCTTGAGTGTACCTTCAGGCTATGGAAGCAAGTTGGAGAGCTTTGGGAAGCGTACAAGAGAGATAGAAGCCAAAAGAGAAGAAAAAAAGTCTCCCGAAGTGTAACGACCCAAATTTTCTAAAATACTTATTTACTCCAAATTAATATATGCATATATTGTAAATTAATATTTGTTCTCTTATTTGTTTTGTGGTGCATTTATTTTGTGGCCAATTTATTATAGTGCGTTAAAAATTATAATTTAAAATATATATGATTAGTTTTGAAACCTAAAGTTTTGATATGTTCTCCTTTGAAAATTCATGTCTTTTATTATGTTGAGAATTTTTGTGTGAAACCAATTTTGTTTTAAACTAGACTTGATGAGCTTCAGTTTGAGCACGAATTTCACTACATTTAGACTTTTAATGAATTAGTTATGATTTTTGAAAGTTGACTTAACCATGCTGTGAGTTTGACCTGCGGGAATTAGAGAAAAAGAAAATTTATTTGAGGTCTTGAGTAATTATAATTAGATGGGCCACTGGGTTAATTTAATGGGTTAATTTATATGTATTCTTTTATTTGTTATAAGACTTATTTTAGTTGGTCTAATTGAGATGAGAAAAAACCCTAGTATGAACATAAGTAGGTTATCAACACAAATAAGGTCTTAAGGAGAGGAGAAAACTACGTATTGTCATGTGGCCGCTTGTAGAGAAGAAGAAGAGAGGCAAGAGAGAGCCCGAGTAAGCGCAGAATACTTTTGGTTCTTCCCCTTTCGATTATCTAGTGAGTGTTTCTCACCTTTATTATGTGGATTTCGATACATGCATATATATATATATATATAACCTATTTGTTCTTAGTCAATTTATATTGGCGGCTCTTTTAGATTTCTTTTGGTTGATCAATTTAGGTTTTACTATTTATAGTGAGTGATTCTCACCCTCTCTTGTGATTTCTATTCGTATATATTGTTTTGATTTTCTTTTGACCTAATTTTTGAGAAAGTGGTTTGTTGTATTTTTATTCAATTGATTATAAGTTTCTTAAAGACAAACCTCAGTTATATGTCTTTATTAAAATCTTAGAAAAATACATAGACTAATATTATGAGTTACAAGTATTGTGGCTTTGGAATTGGAGTAATATGATTTTTAATTTGGGAGATATCAATTTTACAAAAAACAGAGTGTTAAAATACTTAATGTTGATCAGATTGCTGTCACACATCTGTAGTTTTGAGTTCGGTTAGGGTACTAAACGTTTCTGTAAAATTATGGAAATATTTGGCAAGTTAATATCGTGTGTTAGGAGAATCTGGGCTTTGGAATTGATCGAATATGATTTTTATGTTGAGAGTTATTGAAGTTACAAAAACAGTGCGCAGCAAAATCTGATGCTGGACAGATTGTATACCTGTTAGCAAAACATTCATAACTCCTAGAATATAAATGATTTTTAGTTGAATCCAATTGCATATGAAACTAGACATGGCTGTCTATATTGTGTAATTTTTCTGGAATTTTTATATTGTTCGTTTATCCCCAGAATGTCTGTGAAATTGATGATTGTGCCGATTTAAGATATTGTTTGTGCTCTTGCCTTATTTTTTTTGTGCAATATAACTTATGTTTTAAAATAATTTTATTAATAGCCTTTAAAATTGGGATTATGAGGCTCTAAAAGGATTTGTGGTATGATTGTATTTAGTTTGTGAAATTGTTTACTTGATTGACGTTTAGAATACTATGAACAATTCATAATTGGTGAAATTATTTATCTTAAGCTTCTAGAAGTGATATTTAGTAAATGTGTGAGTATGATTTTGTTTTTGGGACAAATCTACATTCTTGTTGAGGTTGATAGTAAAGTTTCTTTATATATTAAGTATTAGAGTTGTATCGACTATGAGTTGTTTTTATTAAAATTGACTAGAGAAGTCATAGGAAAATTCCTTAATTACGCCACTGCTCCCTTGTTATGATTTTATATTGGTTTTGATTCAACACTTGGGTGGATTTCCCATGATTTTTGTGAAAAGAAAACTTTGGTGAAAGCCAATGGAATTTTATGATCTTGATTGTAAGCCAGATGGTGGCTTGTGATGTTTGTTTTACTCGTTCTATTGTTGAGTAGACGAGTGGATTATTTGTGATTTTACTCGCAGAAGGGCGAGTGTTTTGGCGCGCAAACGTATAACTAGCCTTCCGAAGAAGGTCGGAACTTTAGACGATATGCCCGTGCGGGTTCCGGTTCGGAGTGGCCGCTAGTTATACGGGGAGACACAGGGCAAGATGATCTGTGTAGGCCATGGGAGAGTATGGCGAGGTGGCATTTAATTAAGGTGCACACGCTAACTTAAGTGTCTAGTGGTTTCAAGTCTAGTGTTTTCAGGATGACGTACTTTAAATTATGTAATGCTTCGCTTGGACAATAGACAGTTTGTATCGTCATGTTAATTTGCATTTGCAATCTTGGACACTGTTATGGAATATTGAATGGTAGAATTTAACGAGTTTTCGCGAGATTTTATTGGAAACAACATTCTGCATATTTTTCGTTCTTTGAGTTTTAAGAGATTCTTTATGGTTTGAACACAAAATGGATATTTATGTTGCTGTGTTTTTCTTATTTATTTTTGAGTAATTTAAGTTTAACATTTCTAATGCAGGATGGTAGGCCGTACTAATATTTTTGCAGGTCTTGGCCTACCGTATTATAATGGTATGTTATTAATAGTTTTGGTAAGTGTACGGGGTAAGAAACTACTTGCTACTACTTTGTCGAGAAACTACTCTTTTTGTCTCGAAAAGTATGTGGAACTATTCGTCTTGCCACGTAATGAGATTTGAGTTAATTGTATAAGATATGTACATATGAATTATGTGTTTGCATCATGGACATATTGGGTGTTACAGAATCAACTCATACCAGTATTTATATACTGACCCAAGTTGTCTCCATGCTTCTTGGGTACGTTCTCTTTATGAGCGTAGCCCAGTTTTGCAGGTATATATTAACGTGCTTCGTTGATCGTGCTAGGAGTTTTACTTGAAATTTATTTTCTTTTATTTTGTAAAGTGTATATAGTTTGTTGGACTTTGGGAACGACACCGGTTTAGATACTCTGGCCAACTATTTTAATAGAGTAATTCTATTTCGTTTTTATTATGTAATTGAACTTTTTAAATAAAGTTTGGTTATTAAAGTTTTGTTTGTTCCGCAAACATTTGTAAAGGATATTGATTTAAGATTAAATTTTAGTTTTTGAGAATGAGTTTTAAGTTAATTGTTGTTTTTAATTTTCACCCCCGGTAGTTGGACGGGCGAGTACATGTATATTAATTGGGTATTCGGGGTCCAAAAATCGGGGTGTGACACGAAGTGTCCTCTGATCAATCAGAGGAGCCTCTGCAAAACCCGTAATCTGTCTTTCGCCGTATCCCCAGCAACGGCGCGTCAAGTTTTTGGCGCCGTTGCCGGGGATACGGCGAAAGACAGATTACGAGTTTTGTACAAAAATCCGCTTTTTAAGTATTTCTTCTCCCTTTGTGAATAAGTTTTTCTTGCTTATTATTTTCTTCTTTTATAGGTGGCAATTTTCTTTAAGATCACCTTCCCGGGCTTATGCTCGGGGCCTTGTACATTGATCTTCACATAAGTCCACCAAGAGGCGAACCACTCCTAAGGCATCCTTCTCCTTCACCCACTCCATCCGAAATGGATAACGAAGACAATGAGTCAAATGCCAGAGAGAACAATGATCACAATCGTCCGGTCCGCACCATGCGAGATTATCTTCAACCTCCTAGAGGCACTTCAAACTCTTGCATTGTCATTCCCGCGGGTCAAGCCGGAACATTTACTCTCAAACCGGGCATGTTGCAACATATACCATCATTTCATGGTATGGATTCCGAAAACCCTTACTTGCATTTAAAAGATTTTGAGAAAGTTTGCTCTACTTTTAGAGAAGCTAACACAAATGAGGAAGTAATGAGGTTAAAACTTTTTCCATTCTCTTTAAAGGACAAAGGCAAAATATGGCTCAATTCTCTACGTCCCAATTCCATTCGAACTTGGCAAGAATTACAAACCGAATTTTTAAAGAAATTCTTTCCCGTTCATCGAACCAATGCTTTGAGAAGGCAAATTTCAAATTTTTCTCCTAAAGAAAATGAAAGTTTTTACAAGTGTTGGGAAAGATATAAAGAACTTTTGAATTCTTGCCCCCATCATGGACATGAGACATGGAATATTGTTAGCTATTTTTACGAATCACTCACTCCCGCCATGCGTACGTTTGTGGAAACGATGTGTAATGGAAATTTTTTGAGCAAAAGTCCGGAGGAAGCTTTGTTGTACTTTGATGAAATAGCCGAAGGTGCCCAAAATTGGAACACCTACACGGATGAGGTTAAGGGTAAAGTTTCCGAGAGAGGGGGTTTGTACCAATTGTCAAAAGGTGATGACATTGAGTTAAAATTTATTCAATTGTCAAAGAAAGTCGAAGCCATGGAGTCTAGTAAAATGAGAGAATGTAGTATAGGTACTAGCACCGTTTGTGTCATTTGTGAGAAGGTAGGACATTCTACGGAGGAGTGTCACACAATTCCGGCCTTCAAAGAAGTCCTTCAAAGTCCCTCACAAGTCAATGCTATGAACTCATATTCTAGGCCACACAATGACCCATTTGCTCAAAAGTACAATGAAAGGTGGAGAAATTATCCTAACTTTAGTTGGGGGGGAAACCAAAATGCTCATCAAAATTCGAATGCAAATTCAAATTCCTACCAACAAAGACCACCTCCACCCCAAAACAACTCTTTTGGCCAAACTAACCCAAACCCAGATTCAAATTTGGAGCCTCTTTTGCGGCAATTTATAGATAAGACCAATAAAGAGGTTAGTGATTTGAAAACCCAAATGTCCAAACTCACCACCGCATTGTCCATTCAAGAAAAAGGGAAATTTCCATCTTAACCCTTAGCTAACCCTCGAGGCCAAGCTTTATTGATCAATGAGGGTGAGTCAAGTGAACATGTTGAGGAGTTGAAATCCATCACCGTCCTTAGGAGTGGAAAAGAGATTGACAAAACTATAGTTCCTAAGGCCAAAAAGCCGGGGGACATAGCCAAGTCAAGTCAAGTTGAGGAGATCACCCTAGAAAAGAGAATGAGGGAAGAAGCGAAAGTTGGAAAAGAGGATTTGGAGAAAATCAAGAATAGTGTCAAAATTCCTTTTCCGGAGAGGTTATCTCAACCTTTCAAGGAAACCCGAAATGCCAGAATTCTTGATGTGTTTAGGCAAGTCAAGATCAACATTCCTTTACTTGATGCGGTCAAGCAAATACCTTCATATGCTAAATTTCTCAAGGATTTGTGTACCAACAAAAGAAGGTTGAATGTTAAGAAAAATGCGTTTATGACGGAGCAAGTGAGCTCAATCATGCAAGGCACTCACATTCCAAAATTTAAAGATCCTGGTTGCCCAACAATTTCATGTTTAATTGGCAATTGTCGTATAAAAAATGCCTTACTTGATTTAGGAGCTAGTGTCAATGTACTTCCTTTTTCGGTGTACAAACAATTGGGGTTACGAGAGTTGAAAGCCACCAAAGTGATGATTCAATTAGCGGATCGATCCGTTAAGATACCAAGAGGGATAGTAGAGGACGTTTTAGTGCAAATTGATAAATTCTACTTTCCCGTTGATTTCATTGTTCTTGATATGCAACCGGTAGCAAATCCCGCTAATGAAATTCCTGTCATTTTAGGAAGACCATTTCTTGCCACATCTAATGCCATCATTAATTGCAAGAATGGAATTATTAAATTGACTTTTGGAAACATGACTCTTGAGCTAAATGTGTTCTCTTTAAGCAAACAACAAAATAATTTGGATGAAGAAAGTGAACATGTGAACATGATAGAGTCATTAGTCCAAGATCATTTCATTGATACTTATGATTCGAATTCAATGGAAGACAATCTAACAACTTCCAATGAATTCGATGAGCATTTGAATGTATTTTCTTTGCTTGATGACAAAGTTAAAGATCCAAAGAAGCAAAAGAAAAGCACATCCGATCCAACACCAAAGCTTGAGGGACAAATGGAGCTCAAGCCATTGCTAAGCAACCGGAAGTTGCAACTTGAGGATTTGGAGGAATTGAGGAGAGACACGTACCAAAATTCAAAATTAAACAAGGAAAGGGCGAAAAAAATTCATGATAAATCGATTTTAAGAAAAGATTTCAAACTTGGTCAAAAAGTCCTTGTTTATGATACGCGTCTCCACCTTTTTCCCGGAAAATTAAAGTCTCGTTGGACCGGCCCCTACATTGTCAAGCATGTATTTCCATTTAGGGCCGTGACGGTGGTTGATCCGAAAACGAATTTCGAATTAAAAGTTAACGGGCAAAGATTGAAATTGTTTTTGAAAATTCCAATGCTAGAGGAGTCCACCCCTCTAAGCGACCCGACCTACGCCTAACAAGCGTAGGTCATGTTTGTATATAATTTTTGTTCATTTTCTGGAGTTTTAGGAGGATCGTCACACGTTGGAAAAAGTTCAGGGACTAAAATGCAAAAACAGCAAACTTGAGGGAAAAAAAGGGAGAATGGACCAAAACGCAAAACAGAAAAGTTTTAAAAAAAAGGGAGTGCTCTGGTGCATGGCTGATCGATCAGAGGTGATTTTTCCTGAAAAAAAAATTAAAAAAAAAAAATAAATAAACTTTTTTTTTGATCCAAAAAGCTCCTTTCTCTCCCACTTCGAGCTCCATCTTCCCCCAACCTCCATTACACCTCTCTTCACCTCCTCAAACACCAAAATACCTCCACCAAACACTCCATTAACGATCATTCATCCATTAAATCCTTTAAATCTTCCATTACTCTCTCCATTTGTACCCATAAATCATCAAACCCATCACTTTCTCTCATTAAAAATCCAAACACTTCACCCCACCTCCATTTTCGAAATCCTCACTAAAAATTCAGATTTGTGCCTTCTATTCTACCCATTTATCACCTCAAGCACATAACCTTCACTCTCATCCATTAATTTCAACCCAAAACCACCCAAATCTTGAATTTTGACCCCATAGATCCCCAATTTCGAGCCCCTCATAAACCCACCAATAATTTCGAAACCCACTTGTTCCCAAGCTCCAATGGCATCATCCTCTACCAACCCAAGTTCAAGAAGAAGCATGGTCACTCCTCCTAACTTTGAAAACTCCATTTTTTTTATTTTTTTTATTATTTTATTTTTATTTTTTGCTTTATTTTCTTTTTGGGTTATTGGATTATTTAAACATAACTACTTGTGATGGCTTAAGTGTTAATTTTGCATGTTATGTTTGACTAATGCTAACCCATTTTTTTTTTTAGATTTTTGTATATAATGTAGCTTTGAAATTGATCCTAGCTTCTTTTTTGAGAAATTGGAAAGCAATTTTCCAAGAATTCACCCATTTTTTTTCGTCGTCTTCAAAAGCATCGAGGACAATGCCAACTTTAAGTTGGGGGTGAGCACTTTCAAATCTCAAATTTTCAAGCATGCTTTCTTTCATGTTAATTTTCTCCATGCTAGGATCGATTTCACCATCTTATCGAAGTTTGAAAAATGATGATCAATTTTTTTAGAATTGTCCATGAATTGATGGTTTTTGGCATGAAATTCTTGATTTGGATAGGTAGTTGAGTGATAATCTCCATGGCATTGCTTCATTTAGATTCTTGAGCCTTGTAGTTTCCTATGAATATGCATAATGTTGTGGCTTGATTTAGTCTTTGGTATCACATAGAGTGATTTTCATCTTGTGTAGAGAGAAGTAATGTTCAAATGCAATAAAAGCTCTTTCGAAAAGATCCTCTTTAGAGGGGACACATGCATGGCACTTACAAAAATTTGAGAACTTGGATGACTTTTAAACTTAATATTAACTTTAAGCTTCACTTGACTAAATTCATAAGTCATTTTGTCTAATATTAAAGATAGGCAAAGGTTACCATATGGAAAAAGGGTGAATAGCTTCCTTTGTGCATTCAAAAAAAAAAATAAAAAAAAATAAGAAGCTATGAATGCAAAATCACAAAGTGAGACCGCTGTCCTCCATAGAGATGCAAATCACCTTGAGCTAATTTAGCAAAAAGTCCAAGTAAAAGATAAAGAAAAGTGCTTAAAATTGACAAAGTTCTTGAGCTTTTGTTTTTAAAAGATTTCTCTCTTCCACTATTGATGAATAGAACTATTTGTGATTAAGAATGATTGTGTCAAAAATCCATATGCATAGTGTGTTCAAATAGGAATGTGGAGCTAGTTTCTAAAGGAGATTGTAAGTAATGGAGATCGTCATTCAAATGCCAACATTCCAAAAATTGTAATAGTAATGCCAAACACTTGAATCAATTCATGGAAATGCTTCAATTCTACTACTTAGAGTTCAAACTTCGGATGTTTGTGGGTATCATCGATGTAAACCCTCACGAGACACAACTCGTCTTCTAGGAGAACTTAGGAGTTCAAAGGCTTAATGCATGTGCTAAATGCATTTTCGGATATTATACATAGCTATTTTTATTTTGCTTGCTAAGGGACTACCAAGAGTTTAGTTGGGGGGTGTTGATAAACGCATAATTTTGTAGTCGCTAACGCTCTTTTGATTGTGTTTATCGCGGTTATCTTAGCCTAGTTTAATTAAATTAATCCACTTCTTGTGCACACACTCAAATATCAAGAATTGCTTTAACATGGCTCAAAGTAGCCTTTTCTAGTGTCTTGAGTGTACCTTCAGGCTATGGAAGCAAGTTGGAGAGCTTTAGGAAGCGTACAAGAGAGATAGAAGCCAAAAGAGAAGAAAAAAAGTCTCCCGAAGTGTCCTCTGATCAATCAGAGGAGCCTCTGATTGATCAGAGGCCACCTTTTAGTGCAGAACATGCCCTCTGATCGATCAGAGGGTGCTCTGATCGATCAGAGCCCACCTTTTGAGCCAAAATCTCCCCTCTGATCGATCAGAGAAGCCTCTGATCGATCAGAGACCTCCCAGATCTCAAAGGACAGCACCCAAAAGCAGTTTTTCTCCCCTTTTTATGCATTGAAACTCACCAAAAGTGCTAGACTTTCCATTTCTAGATAGGATGAGGTGCTTACCCATTGGGTTCTTTAGAAAAGTGTACTAGAATACCCATTTTTGGGCATTGCTCTCCCATTATTTATTTGCTCTTTGTCCCTCATGTAATAGATGCAATTTTCTAGATCTAGATTCAAGTTAGATAAATATTATTTTCCTGCACTTTCTCTCTATCTATCACTTGTAAGAAATCTAGTTAGAGAAACTCTTGAAAGAAATGGAAATCCTTTTAATGGTTTTTGTTCATACAACTATCATGGAGTAGTTTCATTGCTAAGGCTAGAAGATGAAGTTTGCTTTGCATTAATTATGTAAGTTTGTTTCTCATTCCATTGTTAGTATTGTTAAATACATGTTGAATCCTTCATCTTCTCCATTCAATCAACCATTCATAAGCTAGTAAGATAATCCTCATAAGGTGATTTGACTTTGTATGCCTTGTATACATAGATCTCAAGCATTAATGAGGAGATGATGCACTTGTGTATTTCTTATTAGCCTATGTCCATTCCTTCTATGATTGAGATACTTTACATTGCCAAGCATGTTTAGTCTTTGAATATTCATAGAAATACCATAAATTTGAGATTCTAATCCTTGAATGCTTTAATGATATGTTGAGTGCTTTCTACACTTTATGTGATTTTGAGACTCAATATTTTCTTAGTTAGAGTGTTGCCAAGGAGGATCTCTTAAGTTTATGCCATAATCAACTACACTAATCACTTTAAGGATTCAATTTGTATTTATCAAATGTGTCTAAACCGGATGATTTAATCTCCACCTAGACCTCCCAATCTTAGACAAATGAAATTTTATGATTTATTGAGCTAAACTTTTTAGTTGGCCATTTTCATAATCAAGTCAATTGCCTAGGGGAAACTAACAATGAATTCTCAATGCCTAGTTTATTTTTGTGCCTTTTCTTTTGGTGTATCTCAAGTTTGCATCTTGGTTGGACATTATATGGGAATGGGTTGCACTTGCTTCACACCCTTTGTTACAAGATAAAAATGAGAGAAACATTTGTGTTGAGTTTTGCTTACACCCTTTCTTTATATGGCATTTATATGGGAATGGGTTGCTCTTGCTTCACACCCTTTTGCTTAGAAAAGTGTAAGATACTCAACACTTAGGGATTGCATTGAGAATTTTGAATGAGATTAATTTTACATAACATTGCAAAGCAAATGGATTCTATAATGCCTTAGCCCTTTCTTATCAATTGATACATCACTTTAATTTTTATTGCAAGACTTTAAAATTAACAACTAAAATCAACCAAACAAATTCTCTTGAACAAAGCCTTGGACTCGTAATCACCACATCGTCTTTCCGACTATCCTTATGGTTCGACACTTGGACTTACCAAGTATTATAACTTGACGACCTACACTTGGGTTCCTAAGCACGGAAATATTTTTGGCGTGTCATCATACTCATCATCACTAAGTGTAGCATGCATGGTACGTTTTGATTGATTTGCTTTTCTAATCTTATTAAATTTAATCGCACATTCCTAAGATTAGTGACCTTTCCCATTACATTCAAAGCATTTGTCGCTCTTAGTGCCACTATTCCCATACTGCTTTTGGGACCCTTGATTTTTTGATCTGATTTAATGACAAATCAGAATTTTTATTTCCATTCGGTTTTGAAGAACTTTTGGAAGTTCTGCTAAACCGAAGGAGTTCTTTGAATTTTTTAGCAAATTTGGCCATTTCTTCTTCATTATGATCAAGGTCCTCATCATCATTAGAATTTTAAAAATATTTAGCTTTGAAAGCAACGTTATCTTTCTTTTGTGATGAGTATTTTGAAAGAGTATTAGCTTAAAAGGTTTGAAAAGATCCTAAAAGTTCATTATGTTTCAAAATATTTAAATCTTAACTCTCTTCTATAGTAGTAATTTTGGGAATGAATAGACTGACAAAGATCGTAGAATTTTCTTTAAAAGTTTATGTTCAGGAATTATTTCATTCAGATTGTAAAGAGATTAGCTATATCTTTAAGCCTACTATGAAACGCTGAGATGATTTCACTGTCTTTCATTTTATTGTTTCAAATTCTAAAGTTAAACGTTGAATTTTAAAAATTTTGACTGTGTTTGCGCCTTCATAAACCACCTTTAAGATTTTCCACGCCTCTTTTAAGGTCTCACATGAGGCAACCTTTTTAAATTCATCTTCCATCAAATGATTTTGGATTAAATTTAGCCTTTTAGAGTTTCACTTAGCCGATTCTAATTCACCAGCAGTCCATGATTCTAAATGTTTGATATTAATTTTAGTAACATTCTCAATCATGATACTTATGGTGGGTGCTTTCTAACCATTCACTACTACAAGCCATATATACGCGTTCATCTTTGAATTTTAATAAAATTCTTATTCTAACTTTTCAGTATGAATAATTGGAACCATCGAGAAGATGAGCAATAGATGTTTGATTTATGCCCATAATAACAAAAAAATATGAATAAAAAGTAAGTAAAAACAACGCAAACCTAGGTTATGACCTAACCCTAACAACTTAAAGTAACCTCTTCTGATACAAAGTGAAAAAGGAAGGCTGGTGGGCTAGCGTGTGCGGAAGCAAATTAATTAACCCTAGGTTTGTTATTTGGTGGTTGAATTCACAAAAACCAATTTTAATCGAATCAAAAAATAAATCCAAGAAGTCTTTGGATTTTAATTCTGGAAAACATGTTTAGTATTTTCTAGTAGGCAACAATTGATAAAGCAATTAAATAGTTAAGGAAATACCATAATTAACTAGGTATCATTGCAGTGCAGGACTATTCCTCAACAATCCACTATATTTACAAAAGTTTACAGACTCGATTAATCACAAATCACACAGACTTAAAAAATTTGAATCACACAAGCCGCCTGCAAAAGTCTCTACCTTCCATGGAACAATATACAAAGCAACATGTGCAAAAACATAAAAAAATCCACCCAAAATAAGGCAGATAACGATACAAGGTAGGTTAATATGGCCAACAAAACGCTATTGAAAAAAATACTCAGTAACACGAATGGAACCTTGACTCAAAAGAAGGAAACTAAGGAAATACGTCAAAGAGATCAAAATAAGGAGAAAAGAGGCGTAGGGATAAAGCACCACAAACCACTAATAAGATAGAAATTGGAGACCAGTATCAAAAAAGAAAGAGAGAGGTGGAATTCGGCAAAGCTTGTGTAGAAACTGCTTGACGATACTATTAAAAATATAAAACAAGATGAAGAAAAAACTCTTTGACTGGGCAGGCAGCAAAAGCCTACTCGTCGGAAAAGGTGAAATGCAAAAACCCTAGTGAGAATCGAATTGCTGTAATACCAATTGAAAAACATAATTAGGATTTTGGCATTCTCAATCTGACATCCATAATCGTATATATATTTAGATAGATAAATTATGGTTAAAATGAATAACCAAACATAAATAAAAAGGCAAAAAATTAAAGGAAATAACCAAATTCTAATTTAAGTCTAAGACTAAGAGATCCCTTATACTATAAGATATAAAAAAGTTGCTTAATAAAACTTAATTAATAACCAAAATAATCAAAATAGTTATGATTTTCAACATGCTCGTTGGACCTCAATCCCCCATGGGAATTTAAAGCTATTATATTTGATATTAGAATTGTGGTTAGTTCTTGCTTTATCTATTTCTTGCGTTGTTCCCTGGTCCTTGAATCATGTGGCTCATTGGGTTACTAAGGCTATATAATTGGGTCTCTTTTCCCCATCCCAGTCGGTTGCCTTTTGTAGTCTTGTTAGTTGACAGAACAAAAATAAATTCTCTATTTGAAGAGAATAAAATAACCATCATTATCTAATAATTTAAAAAAAACAAAACAAATAACTTAGCATCAGTTAATCAAAGATAGTCCCAAAAAAGCAAGAACAAAGTTCTTAAATAGAAAAATAAATTATATTGGTTCAATTAAATAGAAGCACTTTGAGATTCGTAGATAATAAATTATATTATCTACGAATCTCAAAGTGCTTTTATTCCTGTTCACTTAATAACTGATAACGTTATGGTTTCTTTTGAGGTGGGACATTATATCCATCGCAAAACTAGGGGGAAAACAGGGGTGGCATCCTTAAAAATCAATATGTCGAAGGCGTACGATCGAGTGGAGTGGGGGTTCTTAGAAAGTATGTTGCGGAGGATGGGGTTTTGTGATAGATGGATTGGTTTGATTATG
Organism: Lonicera japonica; assembly: GCA_021464415.1. Taxonomy (NCBI): domain Eukaryota; kingdom Viridiplantae; phylum Streptophyta; class Magnoliopsida; order Dipsacales; family Caprifoliaceae; genus Lonicera; species Lonicera japonica. Next base: position 23,356,072 of record CM038468.1, read on the forward strand.
ATGTTTGTTTCGTCTGTTAAATATGTTGTTAGACATAAGGGTAACAACATTGGGCCTATCGTCTTTTCGAGAGGCCTCCGTCAAGGGGACCCTATTTCGCCTTACTTATTTCTTATTTGTGGGGAAGGGCTCTCTTCTCTCATTAATAAAAGGGTTCGATAAGAGCTTATACATGGTTGTAGGGTGGCTAGAAACACGCCAAAGGTATCACATATTTTCTTTGCCGATGAAAGCTTCCTCTTTTTTACTTCTATTATTGCTGAGAGTACTAATATTAAGAATTGCCTTCATTCCTATGAGATAGCATCAGGGCAGAAAGTAAATTTTGTTAAATCCTCTATTTTGTTTAGTTCTAATACTAATGAGGATATTCAGCATGATATTTGTGATATGTTGGGAGTTAAAAGTTGTTTGAATCATGGAAAATACCTCGGTGCTCCTTATCTTATAGGAAGAAATAAAGCTGAAGTTTTTCAGTTTGTTAAGGAGAAGGCCTGGAGACGTATGTTTGGGTGGAGAAATAAAACCCTCTCTTGTGCGGGTAAAGAAATTTTGGTAACATTGGTTATTCAAGCCATCCTTGGTTACATCATGAGTGTGTTCTTATTACCGGTTAGTTTATGTGATGACTTGGAGAAGATGTTGAATAGTTTTTGGTGGGGAAAAAAGAAAGATGGGTCGAATAATATTAGGTGGAGGAGTTGGGATAAATTGTGCAATAAGAAAGTTCATGGAGGCTTGGATTTTAGTAAAATTTGAAGCTTTAATATTGCAATGTTAGGGAACCAAGCTTGGCACCTCCTTTCTAATCCTAATTCCCTTTGTGGTAAAATTTTTAAAGATGGATATTACCCAAATTTGAATTTCTTAGAGGCTAATTTGGGGACCAATCCAAGTTGTTTTTGGCGCAGTATTGTTGCTAGCAGAGATGTTATTAAAGCGGATGGTCGAAAAATTATTGGAAATGGCTTGGAAACTCGTATATGGGGTGATCCTTGGTTAGTTTGTTTGGATAATCCTTACATTGAATCTGAATGTGATGAAGGGCTAGCAGAGATTATGGTAGATGCTCTCTTGAAGCCAGGTTTTATGGAATGGGATGAAGATATCGTGAAAAGCTTATTTTCACAAAGAGACCAAGATGAAATTTTGGCGCTCCCGTTGTCTAGATCTCCTAAATCAGATTGTTGGGGTTGGGCATGGGACTCTAAAGGCATGTATAAAGTTAAAAGTGCTTATAATTATTTATCCTCTCTTAATCAATAGGTGATAGCCCCGACGGTAATCAATTGGTGTGGTGTTTGGAAATTAAAAGCTCCTCCTAAAATAAAGAATTTTGTGTGGCGTGCGATTGATGGTTGTCTACCCATAAGAGATAATCTAGTGGCTCGAAGAGTGAATGTGGAGCCGACTTGTGCCTTGTGAAATCAACACCCCAAAACAGCTATTCATGTGCTAGTCAAATGCCCGGTAATTTAGCAAGTGTGGCGCGGTTTAGCAGTGGGAGCTCCAGCGATGGATTTTCAATTGCTATCGCAATGGTGGAACTATATTTCTAACCATTTTAATCACCAGAAAGTAGCAGCCGCCACAATAGTTATTTGGAGTCTTTGGGAAAACCGAAATTTAGCCATTTTTGGCACGGGCTCGTCTCCAGCGTCTCACATATTAAACCGAGCGTCGATGGCCCTTGGTGAGTGGCTTTCTACCAATCGAGCAGCTGCTATCCCAGTAGCAGTAGAGCAGTGTAGCATAACAAGGTGGGTCAAGCCCCCTTCAGGGGTAGTTAAATGTAATGTTGATGCCGCAATTTTTGCAAATAACTCTACGGGGTTCGGGGGCGTTCTTCGTAATTCAGCAGGGGGCTTTGTCGCTGTAATTCAGGGGAATTTACTTGGTAATTACTCGCCTCTTCTCGCAAAAGCAATAGGCTTAAGGGAAGTCTTGAGCTGGGTTAAAGAGCAAGCGTCGGGCCTGATTTAAATTGAAATGGACTCGCAAATTGTAGCGAATGAATTCAATAAAGCTACGAATAATTTTTCTAGTCTTGGTATCGTTATTGATGATTGTAAAGCCATTGTTTTGGCTATAGTGGATTGTCGCATTTCTTTTGTTCGTAGATCGGCAAATGTCGTCGCCCATAGTTTAGCAAGGGGTGCGGTCTCTTTGTTGGGTCGGAGGGTGTTTCAGTATTGTCCCTCATTTCTTTCTGATATAATTATTTCTGATTTGAGCTAATTTCTACCCTTCTTTGCGTCAAAAAAATAAAAATAAAAAAATAGAAGTTAATTTATTCTAGTCAACTTAAATAGAAAAATAAAAATAAAAAAAACAAGAAGAAAGTTCTGAAGAAACTATATAATACAAATAATAAATAAATAAATAATTGTAATTTTTTTTGGTCTACAAATAAATAATTGTATTGGTTCAATTAATTTAAGGATACCCTGATCAAAACCGAAATAATCTAAATGATTTTTTGCAAAGTCGATCCGAATATATATTGAAACCCCCCCCCCCCCTCCTTTTTTTTTTCTTTTAACAATTACGTTTTAACTTAAACGTGTTTCTGCAAGACTGGCCCTACGTGGGGCCCAGCGGCCACTTTGAATTTGAGATATTTTTGGTCCAACGTTATTAATGATTACTCACGTGGGGCATTTAAATTTATACAAGGAAAGCAAACAATTTTGTGTATTAACTGCTGTTTTCTATGCCAATTCAATTTACATAAATGTTATATTGAATGTTTTATTGATAATACAGTTAGGAATTATCTCCGTTAAAAGTTTAAACTATTATGTATTAGGTTAACAACGTATACTTTGATAATACAGTTATAAATTATTTTAGTTAAAAGTTTAAACCGTTAAATAATAGGCTAACAATGTATATTATGCTATTCAACACCTCCTCCCTTGTACGACCCTATTCGCACGTGGAGTGACAATTCAATTCGAGCTACATTTTTGCACAAAGAATTCGTAGTGCAATTTGTGCACAAATAAAAAGGAGGAAGTAAATGTAATTGGGAGAATTCGAATCTGAACTCTGATACCACCAATTAGGTAATTGGTGGGTCAATAATGTATATTAGGCTCTTCAATAAATACAGGTGACAAAACAATAGCGATGAATAAAGTAAAATATGCACTTGAAAAATGAAGATCCCTCTTCCCCTCCTCCATCGAAGTGGGATATCACTTGTATATATAAATAAATAAATAAATTGCAGGAGGGAAAAAGTGGTCCCTCTCCTTGAGTGAAACTCAAAAATGGTTTTCTTTGGTACTCATTTGATTCAATTAGATTTTTTGTTCATTTTTGAAATTTAAAATGATAATTTTACTCAAAAAGTTTGAGTCTCAAAAAACATATAATTAATCACTTGCTATAAATTATAAGATATTCTTGGTTTAAATTAACCAATTTAAGATTATAAGAACGAAAAAGAACTCAAATTAAATAAACGTGTTTAATTGCCAAAATTTTGCAAGGAAAACTTGGCACAACATGAAAATCGTGTACTTTTTAAACTTTTGTTTATATTTGATCGCCTAATTTTTTAGGGTATTATAATTCTAGAGTAAACAGCTCAAATAACTATTAAACTTTCGATCTACTATCATTTTGGCCATCAAATTTTAAAACGAATAACTTTGGCCATCCAACTTTAGAGTAAGCATCACTTTGGTCATTTCTTCCAACTTGGTTGTTAAATTGAACAGAATAGAACCATATGCAAGGCATGTACCACTCAAATACATTAAATTTAACAGTCAAATTGGACAGAATGGTCAGAGTGATACTTACTCCAAAGTTGGATGACCAAATAATTGGACGGAATGGTTAAAGTGGTACTTACTCGAAAGTTGGACGACCAAAGTGGTTCATTGAAGTTTGATGGTCAAAGTCGTACTAGATTGAAAGTTTAGTGGCCATTTGGGTTATTTACTCTTAATTCCATGGAGGAAATATAGGGTATGTTTGGTAAGTCTTTATTTTTCCAAATTTTAAAAACTCTACTTAAAATCAACTTTACTTTTATGCTTCCCAAAATTTATTTCACTTTCCTTTCTCTCTAATTTTTTTTTAAAACACCATAACTTTAAATCCAAAAAACAAAATTAGAAAAAAAATATATATTTGAAACCTACTTGTCGAGATCTATAAAATAAGATCCATTGTGACTATTTTTTGAAATTTTTTTATGAGAATATTTTTGTTGGTTGAAAAAAACTTAAACAAAAACCAAATTCACTTTTCAACATACTTCGAAATTCTACCAAACACCATATTTTAAAAACTTAACTCAAAACACCAACCAAACATCAGCAACGTTCAAAGAAATAGTTTAGAAAAATATAAAATTTAACGTCGGCACTGGGCACCATAGGTTTTCAACATTTTTCTTGCTTTAAAAGAAAAAAAACACTTTGACTTGGCAGACCGCAAAAGGCCGCCCACTAAAAAAGGTGGAACCCAAAAACCCTAATGATCGAATTGGTCTGATACCAAGTTCAAAAACATAATTAGGATTTTGGCATTCTTAATATGAATGCCACATACGTCTATTTATGTATATAAATTGGGATTAAAATAAATAGCAAAACATAAATAAAAAGACAAGAAAGGAAACAACAAAAGTCTAATTTTAAGTCTAAATCCAGAAGATCCATTATATTATAAACTGTACAAAAATGATCTAATATAAATTAATAACTAAAATAATAAAAATAATTATAATTTTCAACGTGCTCGTCAGACCTCAATCACATCCACCATGGGAGTTTAAAACTACTATACTTGATATCAGAATTACAGTTAGTTCTTGCTTTATGTCTTTCTTGTGTTGCTCCCTGAGCCGTGAATCATGCGGCTCTTTGCGTTGCTTAGGCTGTAGTTAATTAGGGGGTTCGTTGCCTTATAATTGGGTCTTGTTTCCCCTCTCAGTCGAGGAGTTGACTCATCTCCATTACCTTTCGGTTCAATTTCATTTAAGGGGGGTCTAATTAGAGGACTAAACGGAAGAATTTTTTTCATGAAACTTGCTATAGATGATCTCGATCATCTCCACAAGTTTTCATCAGAAGATTCTATATAGAAATAGGTGTGATGATGATCTAGAATTTGAATGGTCCAAAATAAACAAATGCATCAAATTTTTATAATGCCCACTTTCAATTTTTATTTCTTGGTATATTTTGTGGATATTATATACTCATTCTAGAGATCATCTCTACTAAGTTTCATGAAAAAATTCATCAGTTTAACACTCAAATTAGACTGCCTTAAATGATATTGAACCGAAGGAACAATGGAGGGGAGCTAAGTTCCTCATGTTAGAATATATTATTTAGTATGTAGTATATATATATCTAGTTTCCTTATATTAATAGGTTTCCTTATTTCATTAGGTATCGATTGCTTCCATAATCCTATAAATAGGACGCTCTTGTATCATTATTTTTAAGTTAATAATAAACCTCTTTCTTTTACTCTCAAGATGGTATCAGAGGAAAGTTAATCCTCACCATTAAACCCACAAACCACCACATAATCCTCTCTTCTCGACCGTCCTCATCCGTATTTACGCGATTTTCTATTGTCTCGTTCATCCAAATACCGATTTCCAAATATCACCAAACTTTACCAATACATTACCCTTCACCAGAAGATCAATTCTCCGTTCGAATCATCTGAATTGGAGCTTACACGCGCCGTCACGCGCTACCAAAATATCTCGAATTTTCGACTATCCAGATCTAAAACTAGTGACCTCTAAACCCTACAAATCTTACATCAACAGAATCGTCTTTCAAAGACGACCACACTGGAAAAAAAATCAGCCCAAAAGGAGCCTTGACGCGCTCTCACGCGCCACTTGTATACTCGGCGCTCCGTCTCACGCGCCGTCCACGCGCAGTTAAAGTCAGCCGTTAAATCTAACGGCGTTAATTAACGCCGTTAACTATTACCGTTAAGTTAACGGCCATTACCGTTAGTTTTGACGGCGTCAACCCAGAAGTTTCTGAAATTTACAGTTTGACCCCAAAAGTTTTTGTAAATTATAGTTTGACCCCAGAATTTTCTGAAATTTACAGTTTGACCCCATAAGTTTTTTGTAAATTACAGTTTGACCCCAGAAGTCTATGTGATTTTCTTTTTGATCCAAAAAAAGGGAAAAAAAAGAAGAAAGAAAGAAAAAAAAAAGGAAGACAGAAAGAAAAAAGAAAAAGAAAAAGGAAGTCTGTTAATCTGCCTCATGTTTACAAATCACGTTTTTCAGAATCATTCTCCTTCAAAGTATACACCTTGTTCAGTATGCGGAACAATCGGGCATTCAAAGAAGGGGTCCTATGAAGTAATTGGTTATCCGGGCTGGTGGGATCATTCTCAGAGTCGTCGTTCAAATCAAAGTAATAATAAAAGGTATTCGGGATTGCTTACAACCACTAAGGCACCTGGTAAGGCATTCAATTCTACATCTGTTTTGAATAATACATGGATAATTGATTATGGTGCTACAGATCATATGATATTCGATTCTAAACAAGTCACCCCTCTTAACCCCTCATCAAAAAAATTTATTTCCACAGCTAATGGTGATCCAATCCCTGTCATTGGGGAAGGATCGGTTCGTTTATCAGATTCCCTTAACTTAAATTTTGTGCTCGTAGTCCCCTCGCTAAAAAATAACTTATTGTCTGTTGCTCAGATTACTAATGTTTTAAATTGTATTGTTATTTTTTGGCCTTCTCATTGTGTCTTTAAAGATATTCAGACAAGGAAGACAATTGGTTATGGTGTTAGGCGATGAAACTTGTACTACTTGGATTTGGCATTGAAAAGCACGAATCAATTATGTCAAGCCCTGCAAACAACTGTGACTCAAGAAAAAAAGGCCGACGATGAGATTTTGCTGTGGCATCGCTAATTAGGTCATGCATCCTTTGGCTATTTAAAAAAGTTATTTCCGAAAACTTTTAGGAATGTTGAATTATCTACTTTTCGCTGCGAAACTTGTGAACTTGCAAAGAGCCATCGTACATCATTTCCACCATCACTTAATAAATGTTCAGTTCCTTTCATGATGATTCACTCAGATGTATGGGGGCCTTCTCCAACTCCGCCTTTAAATGGTGGTCGTTGGTTTGTTACTTTCATTGATGATTGTACAAGAATGACATGGGTCTGCCGGATGAAATCTAAAAGTGAAGTAAGTTCTTTATTTCAGAGATTCCATAAACAAGTCAGTACACAGTATAAAGCCACAATTCAGGTGCTTCGAAGTGATAATGGGGGTGAATACATGAGTATAGAATTATAGGAGTATTTCAAGCATCATGGAATTATTCATCAAACAACATGTCCTTATATACCTCAGCAAAACGGTGTTGCAGAACGGAAGAACAGGCACTTACAAGATGTCGTACGTGCGTTACTAATTGGGGCCAATGCTCCAACATCTTATTGGGGCGAAGCACTTGCCTCTGCCGTCTATCTGATGAATCGTGTTCCATCAGCAGTCCTTGACTTTCAAACACCATTTGATGTATTCCACAAAGCTGTATTGGCTCCTCCGGTACCGAATTTTCCCCCTCGTATATTTGGATGCGTTGCATTTGTTCATTTGCCAAAAGAACAACGAAATAAATTAGAGTCTCGTGCTCTCAAATGTGTTTTTGTGGGTTATTCATCATCTCAGAAAGGGTATAAGTGTTATCATCCTCACACTTGGAAAGTATATGTGACAATGGATGTAGTATTCCATGAAGAAGATATGTTTTTCCATCAAGCTGAACTTCAGGAGGAGAATCATAGTGAAGTTCAAGCTTTTGATTTTGTTAGTAGAGATGAGGATAAGATTATTCAACTTGAGGTATCACCACAATCAATCTTACAGCTACCGAATCCACCAAGTTCACCGCCAAATTCGCCATCGAATCCACCAAGTTCACCAAATTCTCCAGAATCAAGCTCACCGAGTTCACTACTGAATTCACCCCAGCCCTCAAGCTTGTCATCGCCTGGTACAAATAACCAATTGTCTCCCTTAGACACATCTGAATCTGAATATCAAGTTCTTCCTCCTGATCCTCAGGTATCTTCTTCTGAACCTCTAAAAAAACAACTCCCTAATCGAATCAATAGAGGTGTGCCTAAACCAACATATGAACCTGATCTTACTAGTAAGGCCAAATATCCCATGAGCATCTATGTATCTTACGATAAGTTGTCTGAATCGAATAAATCATTTGCAAATCAATTATCCTCTACAAAATATTTATAATTAGCTAAAACAGCACTCCACTTAGGCCAGTCAATGGATTGGATTTGTAGCCGAATCCGATCCGAATCCAATCCATTTAGTCGTATATTAATTGAGATTTATGATCCGTATATCCAAATCCAATTCGAACCAGTTAGGCCTTCGATTAACAAATCAGATATAAATTTATATTTATCCGAACTAGTTAGGCATTCGATTAACAAATCTGAGTTTGTGTTATATATGTAGTGTACACCCCTACACATTTTATGCTTTTAACAAATCTGATTACATATCTTTTTCTTTTTTTTTTGTTTTCTTCTACTAAAACTATATATATATAAATTATATTGTATGTTCTAATCTGTAGATACTTCGACCTCCACATCTTCCTCCACTCACACGAGAGGCATAGTGGTGGGTAAGAAGACTAGTGAAGAAGTGCGAAAGCATGGAAAGATTAAGCTCGAGTGGTCTGACGAGCTTAAATTACCGTCGTCTCAGGTGGTTCAGGCCCGTCTCATACGCGACATAGGCAGTGTTGTAAGGGACAAAGTCCCAATGCTGGCACATTCATATTGGGATCTGCCTAGAGAGCATCTTCAGATTGTTTACAACTACATCTCGGTAAAGGCGACTAACTAATTTCTATTTTCTAGATACTTGTTCAAATTTTCTAAATTCGACTTATATATGTTATTTTTGTTTTGTAAACCTACTATGACTTCAGCCATGAGAATATCGAGATGTTCGAATACATCCAGAAAATGGCATCTTTGCGGTTCAATAATTGGATGTCGAAGTGCAAGGTGCACTTCAATACATACGGCGCAGACGTTCCTGCAGAGTTTATGAAGCGTGTGGATGAGTGGACGTGGCTCATGGCACATTGGTCCACCGAGGAGACTAAGGTAATATCTTTCGTCATTTGCATCTCTTTAGTACTAGTATTATTATTACTACTACTACTACTACTTGTACTTATTCTACTACTACTACTACTACTACTACTACTACTACTACTACTACTACTACTACTTATACTATCACTATTATTATTAGTATTATTACTACTACTACTACTATTAGTACTACTACTACTTGTACTTATTCTACTACTACTACTACTACTTGTACTTATTCTACTACTACTACTACTACTACTACTACTACTAGTATTATTATTATTACTACTACTTATACTATCACTATTATTATTATTATTATTATTATTATTATTATTATTAATATGTTCGAACTTGATGTTTATATTAATTGAATGAATTGTTTTTAAATGTTGCATTGTATTGCAGGCTCGTTCTGAGAAAATGAAGGCGGTTAGAGCATCTGACAAAAAGGTGGACCACAGATCGAGTCCGGTCCCCTTCGCCTACCAAGCGAAGAAGCGGAAGGAATCTGGGGATATAGCCCCTATTCCCAATACTTGGGTGGAAGTATATAAAAAGAACGCTCCAGATGCAGCGGTAACAATCTATTAATTGTTTGTTACTTTATTATTATTTATTTATTGTTATTGAATTATAAATTAATTAATTGTTATTTATAGGCTGCTATGACTGCCGCGGTTGAGGCTTCCATCTCCTCATTCGAAGCCTCGAATCCCACTCCGCCGCCCGTGGAAGGCGGCTCAGACTCGACCCCTTCGGCACCAATTACTCTCCCTATTGAGACACAAATTAATATTGTTCAGGGAGAGGTTGGTGTTCGGAGAGGGACGGTCATTCGTGGTCTGGGAATAGGGTTCAGGAGGGTTCCACGGTCGAAGGGTGGCGTGCGGACGTCGAATTCGTCGTCCGAGGTCGAGGAGCTCTGGTCCACCTTGGCAAGAATGCAACAGGAACGAGAACAAGAGGCCGAAGAAATGCGACAATTCAAGGCCGAACAACAACGAGCAAATGAAGAACAACAACGGGCAAATGAAGAACAACAACGAAAGATGGAAGACATGGAAGCTCGACTCCGACTGCTTTTTGGAGGGAATGCTTCCGGTGGCGAGACTACTTCCCACCAACGGCCATAAGTTAACTTTTTTGTTCATTTTGAGACTACGTATATTTTGAGACTTTAATAAATATTTAATTTTGTCGAACCCAAGTACTTTGAGACTTTATGTATATATTGACAGTTTAATTAAATTTTGTGAATTGCATGATGTAGCTTTGTGAATTGTAATTTTGTGAATTTGGGTGTTTTGGAATTAGTTGTTTGGGATTACAGGTTATTTTTAGTTATCTTGATAACAAATATATAAAATGCAGCTCTTACTGCATTGGTAACTGTAATTTTAGTATTATGCGGAAAAATGGTCTTTTACTTAGGAGACGCACATTGGTCTATGTGCGTCGCCTAAGAAGGCCCTGCAATTCGTCTTAGGAGACGCACATTGGTCAATGTACGTCTTCTAAGGGTACAACTTAAGAGACGTATATTCGCCAATGTACGTTGCCAAAGTATTCCTCTTAGGAGAAGTACACTGACCAATGTGCATCTCTTAAGTTTTAAACTTAGGAGACGAACATTGCTCAATATACGTCTCCTAAGAGTTAACTTAGGAGACGAACATTGCTCAATATACGTCTTTTAAGAGTTCACTTAGGAGACGTACATTGACCAATGGACGTCTCCTAAGTGAACTCTTAGGAGACGTATATTGAGCAATGTTCATCTCCTAAGTTGGTCACTTAGGCAACGCACATTAATAAATGTGCGTCTCCTAAGAGTTCACTTAGGAAACGTACATTAGGTGTGTCGCTTAAGAGATCACTTAGGAGACGTACATTATGTGCGTCGCTTAAGAGATTTTTAGGAGACGAACCTATATTTGTACGTCGCCTGGGAGCTTAGGAAATGCAACTCAAGAGACGGCTTGCTCGTTGCCCGACTCTTAGGAGACGCACATACTCAGCTTAGGAGACGGACAATGTGCGTCTCCTAAGAGCTTGTTGGGCCTAGTGTGACCCACCAATGACTCCGCCGCAAGATACGGATGAAATTTTCAAGAAAATGAAGAAAACTGGGCTAATCCCTAACGCGGTTGCAATGCTTGATGGGCTCTGCAAAGATGGGCTGGTACAAGAAGCGATGAAGCTTTTCGGTTTGATGCGAGAGAAGGGTACAATTCCCGAAGTTGTGATATACACGGCTGTGGTTGAGGGGTTCTGCAAGGCCCAAAAGCTTGATGATGCTAAGAGGATTTTCAGGAAAATGCAGAACAATGGTATAGTTCCTAATGCATTTAGTTACACGGTGCTAATTCAGGGTCTTTATAAAGGGAAAAAGTTGGAGGATGCACTTGAATTTTGCGTGGAGATGTTGGAGGCGGGTCATTCACCGAATCTGAGGGAGAAAGGGTTCTTTTTTGATGAGAAAGCTGCTAATCAGTGGTAGAATTTACTTAGGGTAAGGGGTGGGAAATTAAAAATGCAATTTGTGGTAGAATTAAAAACGCTAATCAGTGGTAGAATTAAAATTTCCTCATGATCATAAAGAACCCTTTCTCATCATGAAAAAATTTAAAACTGCGATTTGTGGTAGCGTTTTTATAATTAAAAACACGAGTTTGAGTAGCGTTTTTAATTGTAAAAACGCGACTTTGAATCTCGTTTTTACTTAGCCAATTTTTTTTTTTAAAACCGCTATTTTGAGTCGCGTTTTTTCAACTAAAATAGGTACTTTGAATCGCGATTTTAAAACTACCCTATTTTCACAAATAAGTTTAAAACAACCCTATTTTACTAAATAAGTTAAAAAATAAGCATAGTTATCTAAAAAATTCGATATTATGCGTAGCTATAAAAGGACAGTTGCAGGGTTTTGAATTGTTGTCTCGGGCAGCCCAATTCTATATAAATATTGTCCAAATACTTGAGGCTCATTGATTGTACTCCAGTTCTTTACTCGATCACCGAAATATTTAAAATAAACATCAGCGTAGTTCTTGAAATCAGACCTAATTAAAAAAAAAAAAAAAAAAAAACATTATTAATTTAGTATGCACATACCATATCATTTTACATTTAAAACTCAATTTTAGTATCTTGACTCTATTTTTTTTTTTTACTCTAGTTTTTTTTTTTTTTACGATCTGATCCCTGAAATAAAAACTTTAAAAAATATGATTTACGTTGTAAAATTTTACATGATGTGATCCCTGGAGATAGATACATGCTCACAGTATCTACCTCACAATATCACAATATCTGGCTTTAGATACTGCAAGCTTTAATTTTTTTTAAATGTAGAACACACTCAAAAAAGGTCCGAAAGTCAGGGATCGAATTCTAGTTTTCTCACAATTATACTATAAAAGGGGAAAACAGAGATTATAGGAAATAATGTTTCAATGTATCATTAAAAAAATCAGCAATTTATGGTATCACACTACAAGAAAACGTAACTTTAATGAGGAAAAATGTTTATCGATAAAGGTTTTACATCCTCACAATAGTTGTATAGTGAGAAAATTTGTTCGTCGATAAACTTGTCGCGCTAGCTCCCTCGTAACAACTCTATGGCGAGAAAAGATGAGTTTTATCACGAGAGATGTAATGCGACAAAAATATTTCCCCACTAAAATGTATTCAATTCCCCACAAATATCGTTTTGAGATAGAGATAAGTTTTGTCGTGAAAAACTTTCGGCGACTTAAAATATTTCTCGTTGAAAATTTGTTTAGTTTCTCGCAAATATTGCTGTTCCATCCCTCGTTATTACTTTATAACGATAAATCGGTCAATCTCTCATAATAGCTTTATAACGATAAATTCATCAATTCCTCGTAATAGCTTTATGACGATAAATTGATCAATCCGTCGTAATAATTTTATGGCGATAAAAATTATGTTCTATCACACAAAACATATAGCAACTAGAGTATTTCCTAGCTAAATGTGTTGTCCATTTCTCACTAATATAGTTGTTAAATTTCTCATTAAAAAGTTTTAAATGCATTAATTTTTCTCAATAATTTTGTAAACAATTAAAAAAAGAACTTGTTGCGACTAATTTTTTCACCACAAAGACATTTCATTTCCTCATTATACATAAATTGATGAACAATACAAATTTATCAGTAGTAAAGTCAATTGTTAATAACATGTTATTGCGATAAATTATTCCACTGCCACGCGCTCATAATTTTCTCGTATAACAACTCTATCATTATTTATATAACAATTCTAACATAACTATGACACTTATTTCATAAAAAATTATGGAATCAATAGACAATAAACCCAAACAAAGTTGCATTCAATAAAATTATGTCCATCCCAAAAAACATATTCACGGTAACTAAATAATTAAAACTAACTCATAAAACTATAATTTCCCACTAAATTGACTAACAAAAACTAGAAAAAACTAAATGTCTAACTAAAAAATATAACAAAATGTCTTTATGTAGATGGATGGGAAGGAAATGAAAATAAGGAACCTTGGCAATTCTGCACAAATTGAGCAAGTTGATCAATTTTCTGTTTTAAGCTTTCGATTTCCACTTTCATTTACTCCTTTTTCAGTATCTACGTCAAGTGATGGCAAAGGTTGAGTGGTTGATTTAGATAACTTCGGTCGGGGGCTAAAACCAAGACCCTTCATGAACCTTGATCTTTTTCTGAGTACCTTGTCGCATATTTCAGCTTCATATAGTCATCATTCACTCATATCCAAACTTAGTTACTCTCTTTTCAATTCGATCATCGCCTTCTGTAAAAAATAAAAATAGTTATAATATAAGCAAAATAATATAATGTTTATAAAGTAATATAATATTTTATAGTATACTCACATAACGAGACTCTGACTCTGGCTTAATCCATCCAACATCTTTTCTCCACTGCGAGTGGCGATAGAGGGAGATTCTTCCATTAAGATCTTCAAGATTTTCTTCATCAACTTCCATGCCCCCTATTAAAAAAGTTCTTATAAAGTGTGTTAAATTTTTTAATTAATTTAACAAGAATAAAAATAATAAAAAATAGTTTTAAAATACCGCTCGTTTTCGTTTAACAAATGACATTGATCCTCTACGATGATTAAATGGGAGTTTCTCTTAGTTCAAAGCATTTATTTTCATTATGGAGTTTGAAGATATTGGGGTGAAAAAATCGATGATACTGTGTTAGCGGTGAACCAAATGCAAGTTTATATGAATCTCTTCATATATATATATACCCCCCTCCAATTATAAAGAGTATACAACATCAAAGATATTTTATACTTACATAGGGAAATAATGTTTTGAACATGATCCGCCATTTTGTCCAATTAAAGCCTCTCTATTCCTCTCCATGTCAAAACTACAAGAAAATGGAGATGACAAATCAAGAACATAGTGACCACTATATATACTACAAAATTGCATCACCCATACTTTAGTTAAGGACCGAAAGAAATAGTATATCACTTTGATGAAAATATGTCACCATTCCTAAGAGTAAAAACATGCCTATGTTATATATTCACTAAGAATAAATAAATCTTACAAATGAGAATGAACCAAACATTCTCCAACATCATTTGTGCAGTCGAATAAATCCAAAAGGTAATTATTCCTTAAATATTACCACTTAAAATGCTTAAGGGCAAACGAAAGGGAGAGTGAGAGATCCAGGACAAAACTTTTAGTCTTTTATGCTCTGTTTGATAACAAGATGGAAATAGTAGGAAAAACAATGGATGTTTGTGAGAAGTTAGAAAATAAGTTAATGGACGTGGTAAAACATTATCAATGATGTTTAATGAAGTGATAAATTCATCACCCTCCAAATCATTGAAATTTCTAGAAAAGTTCAATCCTCATGAATAACTAGAATTTAAATGCCATGATATGACCGATTGGATGAGCATGTTCTGATTATCGGAAAGACGAAATAAACGAGGAAAGTAATCTTCAAGAGGACCATTACCCACCCAATAATCTTCCCAAAACTGAGTTTTATCCCCTTTTCCCACAAACCATTTTGTATTTTTCACAAAGGAATCCCACCCTTTAACTATCAACTTCCATGGGGAGCAGATAGTTGCATTGAAGTCAACATTCACATCCCATCCATTTGAATGAATGCCATACTTACTTGCAATGAACAAGCACATGGCTTGAATTTTGTACACCAAACTCAATTCTACAAGGAAGTTTTTCCTTTTCTGCTAAATAAAAGTTGCATCAGGTCTTGGCTAGCCTAGTGAGGTTTGCTATGGCATTTAGAGCAGAAATGCTCATTCTTGACACCGTGCACCAAAAATGGAGTTAACAAATAGACAAAAATCCATTTGTATCCACATTTTCTTACGGAATTGAGTAACCAAAAATCGTGTAGTATAACAAATATCCCTAAACAAATAGACAAAACACGCAATGAATACAATATTGTCTGCTCCCAGGAAACAATTTAAGTATTGGCGCAAAGACCAGTGTATACGCAAACAAACAAACTGTAAAAACTAAACCTTCTGCAAATCATCTTAAATTGAATTTAAACGGGGCTTTTAGGATCCGGTCCTGAGTTGGAGTTCCTAGTATATGTTGCGGGTTATACTGTATATGTCATGATATCTGCCTCAGGAGTATCCCTATGGCGAGAACTATATTAAATAACTTACGTCGGTATCTGTCTCGAGTTACAATACATGTAATTTAAGGACCACGTCCAAAAAATGTCCGAACTCCGGAATTGGTTCCTAATTTTTTCTTTATATTAATTTGATCACTAACAACTAACGAGTGATGTAAGCTGTGGATCCAAATTTTAAATCAATACAACCAATGCGAAACCCCACCCCTCCCCCTTCTGCATTAAGCAATTGATCCATCCATCACTTCTACAAAGCAAAATACTCCAGTTGATCCTCGAAAATCCGGATCAAAATGAATCCACTTAACAGGAAACTAGACAGTTATTTTACCATTCTAAAATTAGCTAACACAAAAATAAAAAAAAATAGCGTGGCCAATCACTTCGACATAATCTCAGTTCCAATAAGTAGTTGAACATAAAAGGAATCAAAAAAATTACAGTTTTCAAGGAAGGTATACTTATCGATAGCATTAGAGGCTTTAAATTTTCTCGAATAAACAGCAGCTACGTATTTAGGGGATCCCATCCTCATCTTTGAAATCGAAAACTTTGAGACTTCACTGTTCACATGTAAATGAAAAATATCACATCAAAAGGAGATTAGGGCTTGGAATTGAGAGGTTAGTGCAGTAGATGAATTTGGGGAAAAAAACAAACTAGGGGTTTAGTGAGAGAACGAGAGAGAAAGGGGGCACGGGTTTGATTTTCGATTTTTGGGAGAATAATCGGGAGGAAGGGGATTTGTTAAACATGATGGGGGTGTGGTAAGTCGTGCATTAAAAACTTAAACTTAAAAATATTAGAGCGTGATTTATTTATTTATATACACTGCTTACTGTTACTTACATATAAATATAATCTAAAATAAATATTTAGTAAAATTAAGATTAGAGATTTGATAGCAAGTTTTTTATAAAAAAAATAAAAATTACAAGAGTAAAATAAGTAATTTAAAATTTTGATACATAGGTGAAAATAAGTGCTGCTTTTATAATTTAATACAAATTGTCTATAAAGTTTTGCCCATGATTTATCAGATTTACCTTTATAATATAGTATAGATTATTAATAAAATTTTGCATTCTAATTTACAACAATAATTCTAGAGATAACATATATTTGATATAAAAAAAATAACATTTCCCTAAACTCGACCCCCTATTAACAAAAAGATAACAATAATTCTAATTTACAACAAAATAGGATATTGCAAATTTTAGGGATGTCATCAGGGTGGGTTTGTGGTGTCTTTGAGGTGGGTTCAACCAAATCTAAACTCGACCCCCTATTAATTCCCTAAAAATTAAAGTTGACCTGCTCTACACCGAATATTAATATATATATATATATTCCCAAATATTAATTTGCTAGTACAACGAGGATTATTTATTCCTTGCCACAAGAATATGAATATCAACAAAATTAATTCCTCGCAAAAAAAGAAATTTTTCATCTTGTTTATCGCGACAAAAAGGAACATGTTTAGTAATGAATATTTAATTCCCACCAAAAGTAAATATAGGACCACAAAATTATATCATCGCGATAGCGAATTTTTTCTAATTGTTTTTTCAGGAGGAAACAACTTAAATACAGTGAGTATTATTTGTTCCTCACCACAAGTATATGAATATCGACAAAGTTAATTCCTCACAAAAAAAATCATCTTTTTTCTTGCAACAAAAAATAATATGTTTAGTGAGGATTATTTAAGTGCCGCCAAAAGTAAATGTATAACGACAAAATTATATCCTCACAGAAGAGGAATTTTTCTAATTGTTTTTTCTCGAGAAAAAAGCTTAAATATAGTGACAATTGTTTAATCCCTCGCCAAAAGAAAATGTATAGCAACAAAATTATTTTCTCACAAAAGAAAAATATTTTTTGCCAGTCTTTTATGACAAAAAAATATCTATAGTGACGATTTTTTACAACCTCACAATATATTAGGTAATAGTGAGAAAATAATTTTGTCACAAAATGTAAATTTTCATTTAATTTGATCTTGCGAGGAATGTTGACATTTTCTCACTAATAAGACATGTCTAGCGACAAATTTAATTTTGTCACTAAAATTTTCTCGCTAAAGCTACGTTTTCTTGTAGTGTCATAAACTGCCCATGACTGTTTCAAAAATAAAAATAAAAACTGCCCATGACATTCAAGGGCCGCGGGTTTTCTGGAGCTTGAGGTTCCTTAAAAAGAAAATTGCCCATGATAGTATTTTCTATATATAAAATACCTCTGGACTACGTCCACCATAAAAAACAGTTCTATTTGAAAAAAAAAAAAAAGTGGTTCAATTAGTTTCGAAGGTGCACTTTTAGTGATAA
Source organism: Lonicera japonica (assembly GCA_021464415.1). Classification (NCBI taxonomy): domain Eukaryota; kingdom Viridiplantae; phylum Streptophyta; class Magnoliopsida; order Dipsacales; family Caprifoliaceae; genus Lonicera; species Lonicera japonica. The sequence continues at coordinate 23,374,275 of CM038468.1, forward strand.
AATAGTTATGATGTTCGACATTGTTGTCATGTAATTTATTTATTTAGTGACTATTATACTCCATTAGTGATGTCGTCGAAACATAGTTATCAACACAAAGTTACAATAGTCAAGAAATTAGTGATGAAACTCAGAATTTTGCCTAGTGGTCTTACATGCCCACAATTTTAGTGATGTAGGGACTTTTGGCTACGAAAACCTTTTGTGCCAAAAATCAGTTTTTGTTGCCAAAGACTTTAGTTACGTGGTTTAAGTGACCACGCTGTGACGAAATCTAGTACGACTAATGCGATATGGATCAAGGCTTAAAAAAATATGCTTTGTGACTAAATACATAATTTAGAGACTAAAAGTTTTTGTTTCTCACATTATTTTGTTGTTAACATAATGATTGATGTTATGTTAACAACATTTTCATTAAAGTTAACTGATTTTGGCATGTCTATGAAATTAAAATATCATCTTTTCATGGCTCAAAAATTTTCATTAAAGTTAACATAATGATTTGAACCCAAGACTTTAAACCTTAAAAATGTTTTATTATTGCTTGACAAAAATATCATTTCTTGTGCATATTTCGTTTTAAAAATTTATATAATAATATAAGGAATTACTAGGTATAATATTTCCACATATTCTAACAGTATTTAATCAAGTTTAGGGCACATACACAATTTCACTACCGAGGAAACCATTGTACTTATTCTGGAGTCCTACTGGTATGTCAAAGTGGAAGAGTGTCACAAATGGGGTTATCCCTGCAATAATAATAATTTCTGTTATTAAAATCAAAGATTAATTAAACAGAGAATTAATACATATATGCCAATTGATTGATACATCTTAAATTAAATGAAACTATATGAACAATTAATTAAATTCTTACCATTTGCTATCAATTCATCGATGACATTGTTGTAGTGATCTATACCCTTTTGGTTTATACCTCCTCTAACTGTTCCATCTGCGTTTTTTGACAGCGTAAAAGACTTAATGAATAATGCGCAGCAAAAAAAAAAATATTGGAGATTTCGCTAATAATTTCTTGTTAAACTCTATTTTCTTAGCAATCCATTCAATATCCAGTGAGCTTTGTGTTAGTAAAACTAAAATGATTAGAAGGATTAAAGGTTTTTGTTTTACTACATTGATGAGGGAGGAGGTATTCGAACACTGGGCTAATTTTTAAAAGTATTATCATTTTTTCCGCTGTTAAAATTTAAGTAAAAAAGTTTTAACAAATTATTGAGATCTGCTTAATAAGATATTGGTAGTTAAGATGTCCAAAATTGAGGATTCTTGTTTTTGCCACCACATCACATAACTCACCACATTTCACCAAATCACTTCACTCATTATCTGACTTCTCGCAAAAATCAATTATTTTGTTATCATTTTGCATTTTGTTTCATCTAACGAAGACCAATTGACTTCAAAATTCTAAAGTGTTCCTTGTCAAACGTCTATCTTATTTTTTTAAAAAATTCACAAAGATTTATCAAAAAAAATACATTTTTTATACAAATTAAATTTATTTTTTTAAAAAAATTAATGAATATGCTAAATGAGTATCACCATAACAATCCCATATATTGGAGATATATTTCTTTTGAATTTTTCTACTAATTAATAATTTTTTTGTGCCATGTACAAAACATGGCTATAGATGTACTTGCACCTCCATACCTATAAATGGCATAATTCATATTTTAATTGAAGATGCTCGTAACGTATATATACATTATTAGAAATAAGAACAAACCGGGGAGGATTCTTGACCAAGAAATAGAAAATCTGTAAGTGTCTACACCCATATTCTTCAGCGCTTGTATATCCTCCTGCAGATTTATATTTATAAAAATGTAAGAAATGATATATATATATATGACAGGCATGTATATATCAATTATATGTACAGATTGAAAAAATGTTAACAAGTGTATCAACATGGCATTCCTTCTTCAACCTTAAATATTTATGAAGTATTTTTCCTACTCTTGCGTCCAAAAATAAGATTTTCTGGTTTATTTTTAAAATTTCTAAGAGTTACCTTTTGTTTTCAGAAAATAATGAATGTAATAACTTCAAAATGACAAAAAAAATTGATTTTCACCATTAATTGAAAGTTATGTACTTTTGAAAATTGCAAAAATTTGAATAATGAATAAAGTTTCTTTTATGGAATAAAAAGAATACTTATTAATTTCCTCCTAAATTAAAAATCTACTATTTTATTTTTTTGAGATGTCCGAAACTAAGCATTGTTGTTTTTTTTTAAGGATATAATTAATGTAGCTAGGGTATGGCTATTGGTCCATAACAGTATTCTAACACCCAAAATAATATTTCGGAATACAATTATATCACAAAACAATGAAAGATACACATATAGTTAAGTGCATAACCTTGAGAAAAGGGAATAGAATTCTCAAAAATCAAACCGTGGTGATGTGAATATTATTAAATTGAATTAACGTTTTCTCAGAAAATATTAAAATTAAAATAAAACTTTTGAATTGAGACATAAGAAATATTTTTTAGTGGTGTTAATAAGTATGTATGTACGTACCCTATAGCGATTGTAAGAATCAGCGGCAGTTCCATCAGCTATGAGGCTGTCCCAGGTACTAGGTCCTCTCCCATCTACATCTAGTGACCTCACTCTGCACCCAAACGGGAAAAGAAAATGAAAATTAGCAATACGAGAAGTATCACCAAAAATTATTAAAAAAATACAAGAAATTAAAGAGTAAGATAATTAAGTTATATATATATATATATAGTGCATTTCTGGTATTGACAGGTATGTACGGACTAGGTTTTTTAGCGTGATTTTTCATCGCCAAAATATTAGGGAAATATAATTTGCAAAAAGTCCGGTCCGTAGAGACTGATTTGCACTTAATTTTTTTTTTATATCTATATAGCGGACTTGGCTCCTCTCTATTACCTCTTTGGTCCAATTTCGTCCAAGGGGGTTCAAAGGTTAAACGGATGATTTTTTTCATGAAAATTAGTAGAGATGATCTCTATAACGAGTAGATCATGTCCACAAAATTTCATCAAAAAATTCAAACCGAAAGTAGGCGTAGTAAAAATTTGATGCATTTGTTCATTTTTTACCATTCAAATTTTAGATCATAATTTCACCTATTTCTAGATTGAATCTTCAGATGAAATTTTATGGAAACGATCTACTAATAATAGAAATCATTTATACTAAGTTTCATGAAAAAATTAATCTGTCTAATTCTCAAACTAGACTCTTTTAAATAAAATTGGATCGAAAAATAATAAAAAAAAAACCAAGTCCATATATGGCCTAATAAGTTATTTTCCTTTGTTTCGGTTGGTTAGAGTTTGTTTTTCTGGCGCTACTGCGCTAGCGAGGAATTTAAGAAATCGTTTCTCTTTCTTGAATTTCAAAAAAAGGTAGAAGTAGCTTATTTGTCATTTGTACGGAATTTCCTTTCCAAAAAATATAGAACTAACAAAAATATTCGAGATGTGTTTTTCGAGTCAATTTGAGCGTGGATTTATGCAATAGTTAGTGCCCTGTATATATGCGAAAAATCTAGAACTCGAACCATATAAAACAACTAAAAATGAATTATATTTGACGTTCCTAATACAATATCCGAAAATAATTATATTGTAGTACCATTTTCATTATAAATGTGTTATATGAAAATGAAAGTGATTAGCATTATTAACCAAGAAAAGAAAAAGAAAAAGGGGCAATTAAAAAAAAAGGGCTTATTAGAGAAAGATTTTCACACTAAAGCCAAGGAATAATTTCTTTTAAATAAAGGGCCTATTTTTTATTTTATTGATAATATGACATGTGTCTTTTTTTTTCATTATAAAATGGCATCCCAACCCTTAAAATAAACTAAAAAATACCAATATGCATTAAAATATGGACTGCAATATGAACTTTGCAGTCTATATTTCACTGCAATATGAACTTTGTAGTCTATATTTCACTGCAATGTGAACTTTGCAGTCAATATTTTTAGTGCAAAGTTCATATTGCAGTTCATATTTTACTGCAATGTGAACTTTGCAGTCCATATTTTTAGTGTAAAGTTCATATTGCAGTCCATATTTCACTGCAATATGAACTTTGCAGTCCATATTTCACTGCAATATGAACTTTGCAGTCCATATTTTTTGTGTAAATTTCATAAAAAGGGGTAATTTAGGTAATACATAACATGTTTTTATTAATTAAATGATATTTAAATTTATTCAAATACATTCATTTAAAATATAAAATAAAATAGGCCTCTTACACTATTACCAATTAAAAATAGGCCCTTCATTCAAAAAAATATTATTCATTGGATTTTTGGTAAAAATCAATGTATAATAAGCCCTTCTACCTAATTTCTAGAAAGAAAAAAATTATGTTATGTGTGTGTGAGAGAGAGGGGGGGGGGGGACGACCTGTAGAGCAGAAATTCCAGCTCCAAACATGAAATCAGTCGGGAAATCATTCATATTTAAATCGGAAGGTACAACAGGAACAACAGTAGAAGGTACAACCCCTCCATTGCTTGTAGGATTAGGAGTACTGGTAATACGTTTAAGAACTTCGGGAGATGGAATAAGTTGCCCTTTAAAACATCTTATGGTAAGAGGAGAAAAACCCTTATTCCTTGCCCTACTACTATGTTTACTTTTGTTCCCTCTAAGAGCATCCGCACCGGATAAGGTAAATAGATAAATTTACCCTATCCCTCTCTCCAGCGGAAGAATTTGGATGGACAAAATTTGGAAGGTAGGGTAGAGAACGACTAAATTTACCATTCTCTTAAATTTTACCCTATACGAATATGGATCGATCGTATAAGGCATACAAATGTGGCAGATTCGTATCAAACTAAAAAAAAAACCATACGAATTTAGCTCATTCGTATGGGAGTTTCTTGATTATATGTATATTTTTTTTTTGTTTTCTAAACCCTTACGAATTTGGCTCATTCGTATGGGAATTGGATGATTATATTGTCTATTTTTTTTAAGTTATATGTGTGAGATAACTAACAAAACTTAAAAAAAAAATTAAAAAAAAATAAAAATAAAAAATAAAAAAAAATTACCAATTAACCCATACGAATTTGGCACATTCGTATGGTTGAAAAAGTGCCAATTCATACAATTATTCTTCAATCGTATGGCATTAATTTTTTTTTTTTTTTTTTAAACTCATACGAATGTGAGACATTCGTATGAGTAAAAAAATTACCATTTCCGCTATGTGTATGTTTTAAAATTTAGAAAGCAATTAAATTTAGCCTAAATTTTAAAATACCCGGTGCGGATGCTCTAATGAGTAATTGGTTTTTCCCCTCGAAAGCACCTAAATGCTTTGAAGGAGTAGAGAGAGAAAGAGAAACAGCACTAAGAGCCATTTGAAAAAAAATTGAGAGAGAGAAAATGTTTACACAAACGTGTTGTTATGAAATGAAAGATAAATGCATGCGTATATTTATAGAGCGAGGTGGAAAAATATTTGGTACTCTTAGACTCCGTTTGATAGCAACATGAAAATGAAAATAAAAACAACTAATTTGAGTGAGAAGATGAAAAATAAGTTGAGGCACATGGTGAGATCATTTCCACCTCATACTTATTTTTGTGAGTATATGTCCTCCATCATCCTTTAATATTTTGTGGAAAAAATTTCTCCACCATAATCCAAAGAAATTTTGTCATGGAAAAAAGCAAAAAGTAAGAGTTAATCTCACAACATCTCTCAACTTATTTTTCATCTTCTCACCTAAATTAATTATTTTTCTTTTCATTTTCTATGTTGCTATCAAACGGAGCCTTAGAGTACCATGTGTGTATACTGTAGACCTAATACGTGAATGTCAAAGAAGTATGGATACAAATATTTATTCTCTATCATGATTTTTTGTTAGGTGCATGCACCGTAAATTCTACTTAAATATTTATCATTGGACTGGAGTACAATTCTAAAATATATATTGTGATAAAAATTTAGAGAACGAGGAAGTAAGATCAAGAAAAGATAATTACGGCTAAATTAAAGAACCACTCGAATTAAAACACGCATATAATATAATAAAACATGCTTAACACGTTTTTGTCTTTCGTTGTGCGTAAAATAGATAAAAACATGAATGCAAATTATGCTGTAAAATAATAGAATTTGTTATTTTTCAGCTTTAAATGTATCACTGTTCAAAATAAATTAATAATGTCAATATGAGAATGCAAAAAATTATCCCTCACTAATTAGTTTTTTTTTTTTTGGGGACAATCCTCACTAATTAGTTTACTCACGTAAAATATCACGACAAAATCAATTTTTTGTATTACTATGAATGATATATATTTTCACCCCTCCAAAGGCCGGCCAATTCCTGTCCCAAACTTGACAATATAAACAAATGATCATTTTAGTGGAACATGTCATAATTAAAATATGATTGAAAACAAATTATTCAATTTTCTAAAGATGAAGAAAACAACTTATTAATGATAAATGGTCATCTATGTAAATTGACGTTTGATCTAGAGACTCTTTTTTTTCTTATTTAATAAAATGAAAAAAAAAAGAATGATGTTTGATTTCAGTTCATTTTATTTACACAAACAATCGTTTATGGCCAAGACAGCGTAGGTCCAGTGTATTAAAAAATACTTTATATAAATCATTTGCGTTGGACGAGTTTTAGTATATATAGAAGTGATTTCAAAGAAGAGCATATACATTCGCACGGAGCATTAATTTGGATGTCTCAAATGGATAATCTCATACATAATCAATGTCCTAATTAAATTTCAATATATATAGAAAGCAAATTATATTTTTTATTAATGACTAAATTAAAATTAATATTAAAGACGTCAAATTAGGTTTAAAACAATATATATAGTAGCTCATAAGAGCATGTGAAATAAAGATTAGAACCCTTAGACCTCAAGTTATGTGTTATATGTAATGTATTTTCCTGCTAACCCTTCTAAATCTTCCACTTTGTAATTTTACAACTCATTTTTATAAATAACATATTTTTCTACATTTAATTTAATTTTGTATAATGGCCTCCTTCAAAATTTAATCTAAACTCATAAGTTGACCAAATAAAAATAATTTAACATTTTATCAAGTTTTATATTACTTAGATTAAGTCAAATAATTAAAGAATTAAAAATAGGCAATAAAATCAAAATAATCTATTCAATAAAATTAATATGTACAAATTATAAATTTATCTTGCTTTATAGGTCTAACAAAAGTAATAACGCGAAAGACTAGTGATTAAAAATCATCTTTTATGTTATCTTGTTTGGTACCCCTGTAAAATTGGATCATGGTTACGTCCTGGACTTGTATGGTGGATCTAATGGTCCCAAATTTTATAGTTTTTTTTTTTTTTTTTAACACATCAAATTTCCTATTCTTAAGGGGAATGGGGGAAAGGGGAGCTGCTGAAATGCAGCCGGTGAGACTCGAACCCCGGTTGCCTGGGAGTTCGGGGGAGAGGCTTACCACTGGGCCACCTCCTCCGCTCCAAATTTTATAGTTTGATTCATGGAATTCCGAGATTTACTTTGGGGTCTAAGTCTCCCCAGCAGCCCAGCTGGTCACTAATATACATAGCCATATATTTTTGTCCATTTTCTTACTTTGTTAGTCACGTGATAGAAAAAGTTTTGTTGTTTGTGTTAAAACTTATTTGAGTTGTCAAATAATTTGACGGTGTATTTATTATTCAACTGCTAGCGGCTATGATTTGTCTGAATGATTCTTATATATTATTTAATGTAATTTATTTGAGTTATCAAATAATCTGATGCTGCATTCAACTGCTGTGGCTATGATTTGTCTGAATGATTTTTTTTGAGTTAAAAGCCCCGCACCTAGTGATAGGTGGTTAAGTCGGGGATAATATCGGTGATGGTAGTGGACCATATCAAGCTCAAATTCTACATAGTATCAAAGGGAGGTTCTATTCCGATTCACGTCCTTGGCCCGGTTGGGTCATGAATACTAGGCCTTTCGAAAAAGATGGCGTTGGCCCGGGCCTTCGAAAAGGATGGCGTTGGCTCGAAGTTTCTAGGGACCTTCGAAAAGAGTGGCGTTGGCTCCCAAATTTACCCGTTCCCGATGTGGGAATTGGGTTACCCGTGCGATCCGATATCGGGTTGCACGTGAGGGGGCGTGTTAAAGAATAGCAAGATCCTGAAAGGCCTAGGGTTGGTCAATGGGTTTTCAATTATTGTCCATTTCGAGATAGAATTTTTTTTTTGCGTCTAGTTTTATCGCATTCGCCAGTGTTGATCCGCTTAAAGTTCTTGTTGCTGCGTTTGCGTTGTCCGAGCCGTTCGCCGATGATATAAAGCACGCCTACAGTTTCGGTAACTGAATCATGATCCAAAAATTATTTTCATAAATATTTTTTTTCTTATTTCTATTTTTATAATTTTTGGGTTTTGGTTTTTTAAAAGAAAAAAATTAAATCTATTAAATATTATTTTTATTGAGTATTATTTTTGACATGTTTTGAATATATATATATATATCTGCTTTTGTCAAAATATAATTTTGAGAGAGTTTAAGTGTTCTTTTATTATGTTTGTGTTTCTTTAGTTTAATCTTGGCCTTAGATTTAATTTTATCAACGGTTGGTTTTGGTCAATTCTTGTGAGATTGGTAGAAATGGACAGCACATATTTTTTTATTTTTTGCTTTTCTTTGTCCATTGATTAAAGAGACTCAGTTTATTGAAAAGGAGAGACACACAGATTTTTCCATTCTCTCTCTAACACACGGTTGTTCTTTTCTTTTTCTCTCTCACACGGCTTTCTCTCTCTATTTTTTCCTCACATAGCCGAGCACTCTCTTTCTTCTTCTTTGTGAGATTCAAGCCCTAGAAACATCTAGTTTCTTTTCTTCGAGTGTGGTTAATTTCTGAAGTATAACGATCGGTGATTCCTCTTCTATTTTGATGCGATTGTTATCTTACTCGAGGTGAGATGTTTGCGATTTTGCGTATATTTTTTCTAGGGTTCGTTTGATATTTTGAGAGGGGTTTTTCAGATTTGATACGATATTATATTTCTTGTTTAGAATCTGATTTCGTTGGTTTCATAGCTGTGTATTTTCCGAGTATCTTGGCTACGTATTTTGTGATATTGGATCTACTGTGTATATACTCGATTGGGACTGTTTTTTCTCTTGGTTGGAAGTTATATTTGAGATTGGTATTTTTTGATTGAAGTCCAAGAGATTGCTGAGAATTTTATTGAGTTTGAACAAATTATTTTGGAGTGTTCAAGTTGGTTTATACGTGATATATATGTATTGTTAAGTTGGTTTTTGGGGATTTTTGGATCTTGGTAAATGTGCATCTATGAGGCGATTCGTACAACCTAATTCCTTGGTCTATTGCGGTTGATGATCGGGATGGTGTTCAGTTGGTGACTGGCTAATTCTACAGAGGTACGCGGTGATACACTGGTGGTGTGCGTAGGACCCTTTGTAAGTATTTTCATCCTGTTTCTTGTACTCTTTTGTTAATAGTGGATTTAGGTTGTGAGGTTGGGAGCCTCGGTGGATTTTTCCTATCCCCGTTGGGTAGGTTTTTACCACCTTAAAATCTGTTGTTCTGTGTGATTGATTGTTCTGTGTGATTGGTTTGCTATCTCTGTTTTAGACTAGACTTTCAGAACTTCACAGGCTTATTAAAATAGTCATTCTAATTCAACTTTAATTTTTGATCTACTACAGAATTTTCATCAAACCAAACAGCTTGTTTGGAATTCGAAATTTATGTTTAAAATTTTTATGTTATCATATTTCGAATTTTAGTTTTTATACAACAGATTGTTTTTGAATATAAAATCAGATTGAAGGTTTTTTCAATTGGTATCAGAGGTAGTGTCTATTTCAAAAGGATTTACAAATCTTTGATTAAAGATCCTACTCAAATCTGATTTTATTCATTGAAATGGATTTTAACAAAGGTAGTTTGACTACTCCACCTACTTTTGATGGAAATAACTTTCCGTATTGGAAAGTTAGGATGACTGCTTTTCTTCAAGCCTTGGGTGATGAAGTTTGGTGTATGGTAGAAGAGGGATACACCCCTCCTGTGAAAACTGTGACTCAAGGTGAAGTCACTTCTGTAGTTTCTAAACCCATGTCCGAGTGGACTGCGAATGAAAAATCTATATCCCAATTTAATAGCAAGGGAAAGAATGCCATATTTATGGCTGTGGGTGAAACCGAGTTCAAAAGGATCTCAACTTGTAAGACTTCTAAGGAAGCCTGGGATACTTTAATTTGTGCCCATGAGGGTGATGATAAAGTAAAGAAGTCTAAACTTCAAATGCTACTAAATCAATACAATTCCTTAGTTATGAAAGATAATGAGAAGTTTGATGACTTTTACTTGAAGTTGACTGATATTGTGAATAAGCTTGCTTCCAATGGAGTTAGACATTCTGATTCTGAAATTGTAATGAAAATCCTTAGATCCTTGACTGATCGTTTTGAACCAAAGAAGTATGCGATAGAAGAGTCAAATGATTTAAACATTTTGTCTCCTGAGATTTTGTCTAGTAAGCTAAGAATCTTTGAAATGGAACTTGATATGAAAAAATCTCAAAGGAACAAGTACAAAACAGTTACAACTGATACTTCTATTGCTTTCAATACTTCTCTTGAAACTGATTTTGAAGGCTATATTTCTGAAAATGGAAGTGTTGATTTGGAATCTATTGATAAACAAATAGCCTTGTTATCTACTCAATTTAAGAAAATTGTGAAGTTTAGAAATACATATGCTGCAAAACAAGGTAGGTCTCAATTTTCCAACAACAATTTTCCTCATAATAAAAATGTTTTTGGAAATGGCTTTTCTAATAATAATAAGACAAGTCAGGGAAATCAGAATCAGAATGGACAAACTTCTGGGAGAGACCTTAGTCATATTCAATGTAGGAAGTGCAAAAAGTATGGTCATTATGCTAACAATTGCCCTACACGCATGAATAACCAGAATAAAGCTCACATTACTCAAACTTGGAATGATGATTTAGATAATACTAATGATGCTATGTTTGATGATGATTCTGATGATAATTGTGATACTTTTGCAAACTATATTGCCTTTACTAGCATTGTTAGTGAGAATAGTGCTGATTCTGACTCTAGTATGACTGAGGGAAGTGAAAGTGAAGGTGGTGATGTGTTAAACTACAAGAAAATGTATACATCATCCATCAAGAAGTGTCTAAAACTTGGCAGCACTGTTGATAAATTAAATGCCAAGATTGAGACACTCAATTCTCATATAAAAACCAATGCTGAGGAATCCCTTTTGCAATGTCAAGCTTTTGAACAAGAAAGACAAGATTTTCAAAATAAAATCAAGTTTTTGGAAGAAACAAACCTTGTTTTAGAAAAGAAATATAAAGCTTCTATGCAGGAATATGAGCAAATAAAACAAGATTTTGTAGAGTTATCCAAAAGAGTCAAAAGTTTTGAAAAAGGAAAGGAAAATCTTGATACTATTTTATCCGTGGGACAATTAGGAAGTAACAAAGCTGGAATTGGTTTCAAAACTGTCCAAAAAGTTGAATCTTCTCAATTATCCAAAACAGTTTTTGTTAAATCTTCAAATACCCATGAATCGCAAAAAATTCCTCTTGTACAAAAGGCTGGCAGCAGTAATAAAATGGTGTTGCAGCAGTGGAACAGTCAAAATTTAAGCCCATATTGTGTTTATTGTGACTGTTTTGGCCATACTATGTCTAACTGTGTTTTTTCAGGACAAAAATACAACGATAGATCTTTTAATAACCATGAAAAGCGCAGGTACGAAGGTTATCCTAATTATAAGGATACTTATGCAAGTTCTTTTAAGAAAAAGAAGAACAAGTCTAAAAGAAAGTATAAGTTTCATCATTCTAATTCAAATGGATCAAAACAGAATTTTCCTAAAAAATTAAAATCCATTTGGGTTAGAAAAGATGAACTGAGACCTCAGCTGAAATGTAATGTTGTTTTAACAGCATTAAAAGCTGTAGAACATTCATCTCAATGGTATTTGGACAGTGGCTGCTCTAGGCATATGAGCGGAGACAAAACTATTTTCACAAGTTTAAAAGAATTTCAAGGTGGAAATGTTACTTTTGGTGATGGAAAAAATTCTAAAATAATTGGAAAAGGCACTGTTCAAACACCGGGTTTACCTATATTAGAAAATGTTCTTCTTGTTGAGGGTCTTAAGGCAAACTTATTGAGTATAAGTCAGTTCTGTGATACTGAGCATACTGTCCTATTTTCAAAAGAAAATTGCAAGATTTTAAACTCAAAAGGACAATGCGTACTAACTGGAAATAGAACGATGGATAATTGTTATGCAGTTATACATGATGTCTCTTTCCAGTCATGCAAACTGACTCAACTTGATAATACAAATCTTTGGCACCAAAGATTGGGTCATATCAATTATCAAGACCTAAGTCATATCACTACAAAAGAACTTGTAAAAGGTGTTCCCAAATTGGGAAGAGTAAGAGATGTTGTTTGTGACTCTTGTCAAGTGGGTAAACAAACTAAAACTCAACACAAGAAAGTAAAAGATGTTATGAGTTCACAGCCTCTTGAGTTGTTACACATGGATTTAATGGGACCTTCGAGAACTGTTAGTCTATGTGGTAAATCTTATATATTAGTAATGGTTGACGATTTTACAAGGTTTACTTGGGTTTCTTTTCTTAAAGAAAAATCTGAAACATTTTCTCATTTTCATAATATTTTTCAAAGGATTCAAAATGAGAAAGATTCAACCATAACTAATATACGAAGTGATAGAGGAGGTGAATTTATTGATACTGGTGTTGTTGAGTATTGTGCAGGAAATGGGATTGTTCATGAATTCTCGGCCCCGAAAACACCGCAACAGAATGGTGTCGTCGAGAGGAAGAACCGAACAATTCAAAACATGGCAAGGGTAATGTTACACTCTAAACAACTCTCAAAACAATTTTGGGTAGAAGCTGTGAGAACATCTTGTCATTTGATAAATAGAGTATATCTTCGACCCAAAACTGATAAAACTGCCTATGAACTGTGGTATGGTAAAAAGCCTAACTTGAAATATCTTCGTGTATTTGGTAGTCTTTGCTATGTGTGTAGAGATAGAGAGCATCTAGAAAAATTTGATACACGTGGAGATAAAGCTATTTTCTTAGGATATTCCATGAATAGTAGGGCATATAGAGTTTACAATTTGCGTACTAAATCTGTCATGGAATCTGCCAATGTAGTTGTTAATGATACTACTGTTTCTAATGCTTCTCAAACTGGAATTCTTGGAGACACTACAATTTTTGAAATTGTGGAATCTGATTCTGAAAAATCAAATACAAATGAAAATTTAAGTGATCCTAAAATTTCAGTACAAACTGAGAATTTTTCAGAATCACAAGAATCTTCAAAAATCACAGATTCAGAAGTGAGATTATCTGCTCCTAACTACATTCGTAATAGGCATCCTGAGAAAAATGTTATTGGTGATATTGATGCTCCTATGATAACTAGATCAAGAGTTAAGAAACACACAGCGCAATTTTCATGTTTTGTTTCATTATTTGAGCCAAAAAATATAAATGAAGCTCTACAAGATGAAAATTGGATAGAAGCCATGCAGGAAGAGTTAAATCAGTTCATTAGACATGATGTGTGGTATCTTGTACCTCGTCCTACTCATACTAATGTCATTGGTACGAAATGGGTGTATAAAAACAAATGTGATGAATCTGGAAATATAGTTCGTAATAAAGCTAGATTGGTAGCACAGGGATATAATCAAATAGAAGGAATAGATGTTCATGAAACATTTGCACCTGTTGCTAGACTTGAATCTGTTCGTTTATTACTTGCTATGGCATGTTTTCTACACTTTAGACTATATCAAATGGATGTTAAATCTGCCTTTTTAAATGGTATATTGGCTGAGGAAGTATATGTGGAACAGCCTAAAGGATTTATTGATTCTCAAAAACCAGATTATGTTTATAGACTTAAAAAGGCTTTATATGGTTTGAAACAGGCTCCACGAGCCTGGTATGAAAGACTAACATCTTTTTTGGTGTCTAAAGGTTTTGCTAGAGGAGGATCAGATCAAACATTATTTGTTAAAAGGGAGAATACAATTATTGTAATTGCTCAGGTATACGTTGATGATATTGTGTTTGGTTCAACTTCTGATTTGCATGCTAAGAACTTTGCAAAATTAATGCAAAGTGAGTTTGAAATGAGTATGATGGGAGAATTAACTTTCTTTCTTGGTTTGCAAATTAAACAGCATGATAATGGTATTTTTATATCGCAAACAAAGTATGCAAAAGATCTTGTAAAGAAGTTTGGCCTAGACAATTCTAAGCATGCTAAAACTCCAATTAGTACTTCTACTAAGCTAGGAAAAGATAATGCTGGAAAAATAATTGATGTTACTCTTTATAGAAGTATGATTGGTAGTCTTTTGTATCTCACTGCTAGTCGACCTGATCTTCTTTTTAGTGTTTGTGTTTGTGCTAGATTTCAATCTGAACCTAGAGAGAGTCATTTAACAGCTGTGAAAAGGATTATACGTTATGTTAATGGCACTTTATCTTTGGGAATTTGGTACACATATGACACTAATAGCAATATAGTTGGTTATTGTGATGCTGACTGGGCTGGATGCTCAGATGATAGAAAAAGTACTTCTGGGTGTTGTTTTTATATTGGTAATAACCTTGTTGGGTGGTTTTCTAAAAAGCAGAATTGTATTTCTTTATCTACTGCTGAAGCTGAGTATATTTCGGCTGGAAATTGTTGTTCTCAGTTACTTTGGCTGAAACAGATGGTCAGTGATTATAATATTCAACAAGGACCAATGATTGTGTTTTGTGATAATTTGAGTGCTATAAATATTGCTAAGAATCCTGTCCAGCACTCACGCACTAAACACATTGATATTAGGCATCATTTCATTCGAGATTTGGTTGAAAGAAAGATTATACATATTGAATATCTTGATACTAAGTTGCAGCTTGCAGATTTGTTTACGAAACCTCTAGACTATGACAGATTTCAAAAGCTAAAGACGGCTATTGGAGTTTGTTCTGTTAGTGTGAACAGGTAGACTTTACCCCTTGTTCATTTGAGACAAAATGGGGGAGAGGTAAGAGAGGTCAACAGTTCAGTTCATAATTTCTAATATCTTATCTTTTGGGATTGAATAAACTTTATACTTGAGATTGAACTTTATACTCAGATTAAGAGCTTAATGAATGATTGTTAAATTCTGAGTTTTTAAAGTGTAGTGCAGTGCAGCCAATGCAATTTTTTTTGTTAACTATTACTAATGTTGTCTGCTACTTCTGTTTTGCAAGAATAATCTTTAGGATTGGTATTATTGTTTTAGATTGAGTTCTGTATTTTTCATTCTGAGTTGTGGGGTAGATAGAATGATGTTTTTGATTGTAAGATAGGTTAGGATGAGAGCTTACAGCAAGTGCGCTGGTTTAAGCTTGTTTTTTTTAGTTTTGTCTCGAAATGTCCAATGGGGGAGATTGAAAGGCCTAGGGTTGGTCAATGGGTTTTCAATTATTGTCCATTTCGAGATAGAATTTTTTTTTTGCGTCTAGTTTTATCGCATTCGCCAGTGTTGATCCGCTTAAAGTTCTTGTTGCTGCGTTTGCGTTGTCCGAGCCGTTCGCCGATGATATAAAGCACGCCTACAGTTTCGGTAACTGAATCATGATCCAAAAATTATTTTCATAAATATTTTTTTTCTTATTTCTATTTTTATAATTTTTGGGTTTTGGTTTTTTAAAAGAAAAAAATTAAATCTATTAAATATTATTTTTATTGAGTATTATTTTTGACATGTTTTGAATATATATATATATATCTGCTTTTGTCAAAATATAATTTTGAGAGAGTTTAAGTGTTCTTTTATTATGTTTGTGTTTCTTTAGTTTAATCTTGGCCTTAGATTTAATTTTATCAACGGTTGGTTTTGGTCAATTCTTGTGAGATTGGTAGAAATGGACAGCACATATTTTTTTATTTTTTGCTTTTCTTTGTCCATTGATTAAAGAGACTCAGTTTATTGAAAAGGAGAGACACACAGATTTTTCCATTCTCTCTCTAACACACGGTTGTTCTTTTCTTTTTCTCTCTCACACGGCTTTCTCTCTCTATTTTTTCCTCACATAGCCGAGCACTCTCTTTCTTCTTCTTTGTGAGATTCAAGCCCTAGAAACATCTAGTTTCTTTTCTTCGAGTGTGGTTAATTTCTGAAGTATAACGATCGGTGATTCCTCTTCTATTTTGATGCGATTGTTATCTTACTCGAGGTGAGATGTTTGCGATTTTGCGTATATTTTTTCTAGGGTTCGTTTGATATTTTGAGAGGGGTTTTTCAGATTTGATACGATATTATATTTCTTGTTTAGAATCTGATTTCGTTGGTTTCATAGCTGTGTATTTTCCGAGTATCTTGGCTACGTATTTTGTGATATTGGATCTACTGTGTATATACTCGATTGGGACTGTTTTTTCTCTTGGTTGGAAGTTATATTTGAGATTGGTATTTTTTGATTGAAGTCCAAGAGATTGCTGAGAATTTTATTGAGTTTGAACAAATTATTTTGGAGTGTTCAAGTTGGTTTATACGTGATATATATGTATTGTTAAGTTGGTTTTTGGGGATTTTTGGATCTTGGTAAATGTGCATCTATGAGGCGATTCGTACAACCTAATTCCTTGGTCTATTGCGGTTGATGATCGGGATGGTGTTCAGTTGGTGACTGGCTAATTCTACAGAGGTACGCGGTGATACACTGGTGGTGTGCGTAGGACCCTTTGTAAGTATTTTCATCCTGTTTCTTGTACTCTTTTGTTAATAGTGGATTTAGGTTGTGAGGTTGGGAGCCTCGGTGGATTTTTCCTATCCCCGTTGGGTAGGTTTTTACCACCTTAAAATCTGTTGTTCTGTGTGATTGATTGTTCTGTGTGATTGGTTTGCTATCTCTGTTTTAGACTAGACTTTCAGAACTTCACAGGCTTATTAAAATAGTCATTCTAATTCAACTTTAATTTTTGATCTACTACAGAATTTTCATCAAACCAAACAGCTTGTTTGGAATTCGAAATTTATGTTTAAAATTTTTATGTTATCATATTTCGAATTTTAGTTTTTATACAACAGATTGTTTTTGAATATAAAATCAGATTGAAGGTTTTTTCAGATCCCACATCGTAAAATGTAAGAGAAAAACATGTAACTAAATAATAAGTGGTTCACCTCTAATATCACCGATGCCTTTTGAATTAAAAACCCCGCACCTAGTGATAGGTGGTTAAGTCGGGAATAATATCGGTGATGGTAGTGGACCATATTAAACTCAAATTCTACAATTCTTATATACTATTCAATGTCATTTTAGTTATATAAGACATAAAGAATATAATTTGATGATGTATTTTACAAAAAAAAAAATTACAGAACCAATTGATGCATGGAACCCAACACTTGAAAATTGTATGTGGAAGCCTATATTATTGTATTATTTTTGACCCCAAAAATCCATCTTTATATTAGTTTCGTTACTAGCTCAAGAAATTTGATTAAATGTCATTTTATGTCTATTAACATGATTTCATAGATAAAAGTATATCATCAATGAATTCTTCTAAAAAATTAAAGTGAACCGCAGGCAAGAACATTTTGATTCTGAATCAAATCAATTTTTAAACATAACTTTTAGCATGGAAATCCAAATTGTGCGTGTTTTTTTTAGCATGTTAATTTTAAAAATTAATAATTGGGAGTTACAACTTTCCCATTTTCGCACTTTTGTAAAATTGGCCATTTAAATGTCCGAAATCGTATCTAATAATTTAATAATATAAATTGTAAAGTGCGATATTACGTACAATGTTTATTAATTATAATTATGTCCATGACAAGAAGCAACTCTTGCAGCCCATTGTTCTACTTACCATGCCTATTGTTCTTTTCATAATCTTCACTTTTCCTTCTCAAAAAGATTTTCATCAACTAACCCAGTTTCTCAAGTTATCATTTTCTATCCCTTCATCCATATATAATAATTTTTTTATTACACATATCACAAAGAAAAACTGAGAAGTAATAGTTAAATAGCACCATTTCTTAAATAATATCAGGTAATTAGTAAAAATGACCTTTAAAGTTTGACTCAAATTTATCGTTCGTCTTTAAAGTTTAATTTTCGGTTGAAGTATCTTTAAAGTTTTTAATTTTTCCTCACTCGTTCAAAACTGGATGCCCTATTAAAAACATGGATGGAAAACGCGCATGATTGTCACAGGCTACTCTTTTAAAGGGCATTTTTGGATGCTTCAACCGAAATTAGAAACTTTAAGGATGTTTCATTTGAAAATTGAAATTTAGGACGAGCGAGAGATTTGGGTCAAACTTTAGGAGTTATTTTTGCTAGTTACCCAATAATGTGTTGAAGGTTGTAAGTTATTTTAATTTTTGTTATTGTAATTTATTATTCTAAATTTTTTAATATAATAACTGACATTAATATATCAATTTGACCTGAGTCCCAGCATGAAAATTAAATGGAGTAAGCTAGGACTTACGACCTGTGATAAACGCTTAATATTGTCATTCATACGCTCATTTTCGGAATTGTTTGACGCGTTTATTTCTCTAAAACTACTCGGTTTGTTAACTTATTTCGCGATTAGTCTCGTAGCACTTTTGTATTTAACAATGCTTGGAAAGGCACATTTTTGTGTTTATTTTGGTGTCTCTAGATTTCAAAAAATATTGTATTTAATACAATAGTAGAATTTTCCATAAGACAAAAAGAATCAAAGAAAGTGGAAGTCTCCATGTCCATGTGATTAAAGAGCATCCAAGAAAGTAGAAGTCTCCATGTGATTAAAGAGCATCCAAGAAAGTATAAGTCTCCATGTGATTCAAGGAAGAAAATGGAAATCTCCATGTGATGGTGTCTTTAGATTTCAAGAAATAGTGTATTTAATACAATGGTCGAATTTTTCATGGGATAAAAGGAATCAAAGAGAGTGGAAGTCTTCATGACTATGTGATTAAAGAAAAAAAGTGGAATTCTCCATGTGATTAAAGAGCATCCAAGATGGTGGATTTATCAACCAAAAATAAAATAAGCATTGTTTATTTTTTAGCATCCAACACAACTCTCCTATTTATAGTCTTCATTGTTGCTTTGGAGAGGAGTACTTTGATTACTTCTCATTTCTCAATTTATAGAGAGCTTGTAATAGTTTTATTTTCTAGAGAGAGAAATGGAGTTCACTTTTATAATTCTTGTCTCTACATTTATTATGGAGTAAATTTCTTTGCTAAGGCTAAAAGATGAAGTTTGCAATGCATTAATTATGTAAGTTCAATTCTCATTCCATTATTAGTATTGTTAAATACTTTTTGAATCCTTCATCTTTTCCATTTTTTCAACCATTCATAAGCTAATAAGATAATTTTCATATGATGATTTGACTTTGTATGCCTTGTATACATAAATCTCAAGCATTAATGAAAAAATGATACACTTGTGTATTTCTTACTAGCCTCTGTTCGTTCTTTCTTTGAATGAGATACCTTTCATTGCCAAGCATGATTAGTCTTTGAATATTCATAGAAACACCATAAATTTGAGGTTTTAATATTTTAATACTTTAATGATATGTTGAGTGCTTTCTACACTTTATGTGATTTTAATACTCATCATCTTCTTAGTTAAAGTGTTGCCAAAGAGGATCTCTTAAATTTATGTCATAAACAACTTCATTAATCATTTTAAGGATTCAATTTGTATTTATCAAATAAGTCTATATAGGACGGTTTTACCTCCACCTAGACCTCCCAATCTTAGACAAATGAAATGTTATGATTTATCGAGCTAAACTCCTTGTAGTTGGCCATTTTCATAATCAAGTCATTTGCCTAGGGGAAGCTAACAATGAGTTCTTAAATGCCTAGTTTAAATTTATGCCTTTTCTTTTTGTGTATTTTAAGTTTGAATCTTGGTTGATATTATATGTGAATGGGTTGCACTTGCTTCACACCTTTTGTCACAAGATAAAAATGAGAGATACACTTGTGTTAATATTTGCTTATACCCTTTCTTTATATGGCATTTATATGGGAATGGGTTACTTTTGCTTCACACCCTTTTGCTTAGAAATGAGTAAAATATTCAACACTTAGGAATTGCATTGAAAACTTTGAATGAAGTTGATTTTACTTAACTTTGCAAAACAAATGAATTCTATAATGCCTTAACCTTTTCTCATCTATTATTATATCATTTTAATTTTTATTGCAAGACTTTAAAATCAACCATTAAAATTAACCAATTAAATTCTCTTAACAAAACCTTGGACTCGTAATCACCACATCGTCTTTCCGACTATCCTTGTGGTTCGACACTTGGACTTATCAAGTATTATAACTTGACAACCTGCACTTGGGTACCTAAGCACGGAAGTATTTTCAGCGCGTCAAGTTTTTGGCGCCGTTGCCGGGAATACGGCGAAAGACGGATTACGGGTTTTGTATAAAAATCCGCTTTGTAAATATTTTATCCCTTTGTAAATAATTTTTACTTTTATAAAAAAAAAATTAAAATTTTGCTTTATTTTCTTTCCTTCTTTTTTTGGGTTTGGTTCGATAAACATGATATGATGATTGAAATATGGTTGTAATGCATGCATGTTATGTTTTATCTAATTCTAACCCTTCTTTTTTGTTAGTGTATACATATAGTAAATTTGCTTTGAAAATAACTCTCTTTTGCCTCATGAAAATCGAAAAGCCAAATGGAAGACTGCCGATTTCTCGTTCTCTTCACATTGAGGACAATGTGTTCTTCAAGTTGGGGGTAATGTACTTAAACTTTAATGGCTTTTCAATTTCTTAATTTTTCATGTGTTTAGAGCTTAAAAAAAATAAAAAATAAAATAAATTTTTTTTTTTTTTTGAAAGTTTGAAAAATGATGAATAAAAAAAAGTAAAATAAAAAAATGATGATGATTGGTTCATTAGCTATTGGCATGAATTCCTTGATCTAGATGGAATTTTGAGTGATAATCTACCTTGCTTTACTTCAATTAGATTCATGACCTTAGAAACGTTCCTTAAAATGTGTAAATGCTTCAAGTAGAGAAATTCTTTCGTAACACTTAGAGTAATTTTTATTTTGTGAAGAAGGAATTCTTATCCAAAAATGATGAAAGTTTTTTCGAAAAGATCCTCCAATAGAGAGGACAAATCCATGGCACTTAAAAAAAAGAAACTTGGATGACTTTTAATCCTAATATTGACTTAAAGCTTCACTTGACTAAATCATAAGTCTCTTTGTCTAATATTATGGATAGGTAAAAGTTACCATATGGAAAAGGGTGAATAGCTTCCTTCAAGCTTAATAAATAAGCATAAAATGTTAAATTTTATATAGTGAGTCTGCTGCCCCCCATAGAGATGAAAACCGCCTTGAACTAATTTAGCAAAAATTCCAAAAAAATATAAGAAAAGTGCTTAGAAATTGACAAAATTTGAATCTTTCATTTTTGAAGGAAATTCCTCTTCCATCTCTAATGATCAATACTCTTTGTGTTTAAATGGGAATTTTTCTAATATAAGACTTAGCATGTTATTAAAGGGAAGTATGGGTTAAGTTTCTAAAGGAGATAAGCAATTTAGATAGTCATTCAAAACCCACAAGTCTAGAAATAGTGATAGTAATGTCATAAGCTTTGCAAATTGAACTTTTTGAAATCATCGTTCTCGTCATTCACCATGATCAAACTTTTGATGTTTGTAGGTATCATCACTGTAAACCTTCACGAGACACAACTCGTCTTCTAGGGGAACTTAGGAGTTCAAAGGCTTAACGCATGTGCTAAATGCATTTTCGGATATTATACATAGCTATTTTTATTTTACTTGCTAAGGGACTAGCAAGAGATAAGTCGGGGAGAGTTGATAAACGCTTAATATTGTCATTCATACGCTCATTTTCGGAGTTGTTTGACGCGTTTATTTCTCTAAAACTACTCGGTTTGCCAACTTATTTCGCGATTAGTCTCGTAGCACTTTTGTATTTAACAATGCTTGGAAAGGCACATTTTTGTGTTTATTTTGGTGTCTCTAGATTTCAAAAAATATTGTATTTAATACAATGGTGAAATTTTCCATAGGACAAAAAGAATCAAAGAAAGTGGAAGTCTCCATGTCCATGTGATTAAAGAGCATCCAAGAAAGTAGAAGTCTCCATGTGATTAAAGAGCATCCAAGAAAGTATAAGTCTCCATGTGATTAAAGGAAGAAAATGGAAATCTCCATGTGATGGTGTCTTTAGATTTCAAGAAATATTGTATTTAATACAATGGTCGAATTTTTCATGGGACAAAACGAATCAAAGAGAGTGGAAGTCTCCATGTCCATGTGATTAAAGAAAAAAAGTGGAATTCTCCAGGTGATTAAAGAGCATCCAAGATGGTGGATTTATCCACCAAAAATAAAATAAGCATTGTTTATTTTTTAACATCCAACACAACTCGCCTATTTAGAGTCTTCATTGTTGCTTTGGAGAGGAGTACTTTGATTACTTCTCATTTCTCAATTTATAGAGAGCTTGTAATAGTTTTATTTTCTAGAGAGAGAAATGGAGTTCACTTTTATAATTCTTGTCTCTACATTTATTATGGAGTAAATTTCTTTGCTAAGGCTAAAAGATGAAGTTTGCAATGCATTAATTATGTAAGTTCAATTCTCATTCCATTGTTAGTATTGTTAAATACTTTTTGAATCCTTCATCTTCTCCATTTTTTCAACCATTCATAAGCTAGTAAGATAATTTTCATATGATGATTTGACTTTGTATGCCTTGTATACATAGATCTCAAGCATTAATGAGAAAATGATACACTTGTGTATTTCTTACTAGCCTCTGTTCGTTCTTTCTTTGAATGAGATACTTTTCATTGCCAAGCATGATTAGTCTTTGAATATTCATAGAAACACCATAAATTTGAGGTTTTAATATTTTAATACTTTAATGATATGTTGAGTGCTTTCTACATTTTATGTGATTTCAAGACTCATCATCTTCTTAGTTAAAGTGTTGCCAAAGAGGATCTCTTAAATTTACGTCATAAACAACTTCATTAATCATTTTAAGGATTCAATTTGTATTTATCAAATAAGTCTATATATGACGGTTTGACCTCCACCTAGACCTCCCAATCTTAGACAAATGAAATGTTATGATTTATCGAGCTAAACTCCTTGTAGTTGGCCATTTTCATAATCAAGTCATTTGCCTAGGGAAACTAACAATGAGTTCTTAAATGCCTAGTTTAAATTTATGCCTTTTCTTTTTGTGTATTTTAAGTGTGAATCTTGGTTGATATTATATGGGAATGGGTTGCACTTACTTCACACCCTTTGTCACAAGATAAAAATGAGAGATACACTTGTGTTAATATTTGCTTACACCCTTTCTTTATATGGCATTTATATGGGAATGTGTTGCTTTTGCTTTACACCCTTTTGCTTAGAAATGGGTAAAATATTCAACACTTAGGAATTGCATTGAGAACTTTGAATGAGGTTGATTTTACTTAACTTTGCAAAACAAATGAATTCTATAATGCCTTAGCCTTTTCTCATCTATTGTTATATCATTTTAATTTTTATTGCAAGACTTTAAAATCAACCATTAAAATAAACCAATTAAATTCTCTCAACAAAACCTTGGACTCGTAATCACCACTTCGTCTTTCCGACTATCCATGTGGTTCGACACTTGGACTTGTCAAGTATTATAACTTGACAACCTGCACTTGGGTACCTAAGCACGGAAGGATTTCCGGCGCGTCAACCTGGGACAAATTAATAAAAATTCACATCCGCTATACCTGATACATAGAATATATCAAAGATTGACCCACTATAGCTAGCATTCTAGCATTTTACATTAGGCAAACTGAAGGCCCAACTCACTTATACCAACAAATGCTCTGCCAATTTGGGAGCCCTCTCTCGAAGGTCCACGACCAGGTTCATTCCATCTAGAGGATAACTAAGGCATTCTTTTATCAAGTAAGACAAATACACAAGGCGGTTTGAATCAGAGTACAAATATGAGAGTAGTCGCAAAATTTTAATTTTTTTATCACTTCATTAGAATTCTTTTTCATGTTTAACTCTTGTACTTAGCCTATTATGAAAGGGCTCATATCCCTTAACCACAGATCGATCATCAAAAAATCATCAGAGTAGGGCACCGAAAAACTATACAAAAAGAACTCAAATAACAGTGGGTAAATGTATTTTTCGGCCAAACCACCACTATAACAAAATTACTTTCCAGTGACAAAATATTTGTCACTAAAATTATTTTTTTTGTCACATTCACATCAGTGACAAAATATTTTGTCATGACTTAGTCACTACAAGTGCATCACTAAAAGTTCCTGGTGGCAAAAAAAGGCATTTTGTAACAAAATATTCTAGTCATGTACTAAAAGTCCTCACATTACTAAAATTTTGAACTATGTTAAGGAAATACTTTTAAGTGACTGAATTTTGAATTTTGTCACCAATTTTTAGGCTATTGCAACTTTTATAACGAATTATAAATATCGTTGCTAAAGGAATATATTAAGTGACAAGAAATAAAGTTTTGTCACCAAATGAGTATATTATGTGAGGAAAATGTGTTCCTTCACAAATATTTTGTCACTAGTACAACAAAACAGCCTTATAGTGATAAAAACATTTGTCACTTAAATTACGCTCTTCGTCACAAAATACCTTTGCTGACAATTTTTTTTTCGTCACACCGTCATCACCTATTCTGCATCACTAAATGTTTTGTATGACAAAAAAGTGATTTATCACATAATCACTAGATTAGGTGACAAAAAATGAATTTTGTCACAAATAAGTAAGCATTTCGTGGCACAAATTTTGTAACTAATTGTTAAACATTTTTGTCACCCATTAATGAATTTTGTCACAAAATCCCCATAGTACATGACAAAAATGAATTTGGTCACGAATGAGTAAACATTTGTGCCAAAATATTTTGCCACTATTAGCTACTAATATTTTGCCACTATTAGCTGCTAATATTTTGCCACTATTAGCTGCTAATATTTTGTCATTAATACTATATTTCTCTTATCCTTGCTATTATAGAGCAATATTCCCTGCTATTATTGTGCACCACAATTAACGAAAATAAACCAGCAATTGCTATCCAATTATAATCAATACACCAGCAATTGTTATCTAATTACAACCAAAATTAAAAGGCATATATTGTACTAAGTCTATAATCCAACATCTAACCAAAATACCAACAATCAATATCCAATTCCAATCATCATCAATCAACAAAAATCCACCCTACACACTCCCACAAAACTCCACTTAACATGTTTGCCTATCTTTTCCAACTACCTGCATTATAGAAACAATAATAGAGATTGGTCAAAAAGAACCCTCCAATAAATCAACTTAGAAATATACGCATGTAACTGTTATAAATCTTACTTGATGTAAAAATATTTAGAATTGATGTTAGAAATATTGACCAATCTCTATTGGTCAATATTTCTAACATCAATGTTTAAGCAATCTTGACAAGGACACCGAATGTTATTATCCAAACCCATATGCTCTTTAGCAAATCTAATGACAGATCTAACTCCCATCATGTACTTTAAAGAGAATCTATTAGGCTCTTGCATCCAACTCCTATCCATCTTCTAGTCTTTAGCTAAAGCACATAAGGAATGAGAAGAGATACTTGAGAATAGTGGCCCAATCTCCTTGTCAAATATCGTAAGGAATCTCCTGGTCCAAAATTGTGCAATAATCAAAGCTAGTAAGATCAAAGTGATTAAACAATAATTTAGTAAAGGACCCAAGTTTAAATTACACGATATTTTTTGGGTAGTAAGTGGTTAAAAAAGACATATATGTAAACAGATTCTATCAAATCTGTTTGGTAAAATTGCCCAAATATAGATTCTCCAAACATAAATAAAACAAAGCATCCTTCGACAATTATGTGTTTTCATACCCCAGGAGTACTCCTAGAGCTAAATATAGACTAAGCCATATCAGATGGTTCAATAACACTTGCCTTAAACTAAAGATTTGTGTTAAATTAACTATCATTACCAATTTTAGAGAGGAAATTAGAAGCATACAAGTGAAATACATGTATAAAATAAGACTGTAAATAAGTTTATTATAACAATATTGATGGCTATAAATCAATTACACTGCCAATAAAAGAAATAAATAAAAATAAAAATTGATCCTAATACTCCATGGGTCTAGCCAAGAAAAAAACCCAGCAGACCACCGTGGTAATACAAATTGCAAGCCTGCTTCGCAATGCCAAAAACTCTATTGCTTTACCTTTCCAGTACTACTAATCTTCTCACAACATTAATTATATTACATTATTATGACAGTAATAATAAAAATAATAATGAGTACTCTTAATTAAATTAAAAAGAACATTGCTTGCTTGCTAGCTAAAATAGAATGTATTTCTAGTAAAAAGAAAGTGATTTGGCATGAGATTATTCTCCGTGTCTTGCATTAAACCTCAAGAGTTAACAATTTTTTTTATTTTAGGATGTACTAATTAAATTAAGAAATTAATACATATGTAAAATAATACGGCATAACTTCATTTAATACGCTAGAACTAAAGTTTCTTTCACTACTAATACTTCTTCGGCTTAATATGATTTATGTTTTGATGCTCTTCAGTCTTTTTACCAGGTGGTTCACTTGTTTCAATTAAAATTATATATGGAAGGTACCAAAAATTCATAGGCAGATCAACTATTATTAGCTAACAACTCATGATCCCTTACAAGATTTAATTAGCGGAGTACATATAAATATTGTCCCCATGATCCCTTACACAAATCATGTATGTAGATCAACTATTAGTAGTTAACAACTCATGTATTGCACAAACTATAACCCAATTCAGGACAAATGTTAATTGAACAGTTGATTAATAATAGCTCAAGAAAACTTGAAGGCTGATTGACAACATTCACAAAGGAAAGATAAAAAAAAAGAAATCAAAATACTCTTCTTCCGTAAGAGAAACATATATGGATTGATTCACCAATCTCTCAAACAGATAAGGCTAACATACTATTTTCATTTATACATGTACTTATATCCACCTAACAAATAGGTATTAATTTCACAGTTTTGTTGAAACACGTACATACATACATACAAGCTGCAGAGATCTTAAGAATCAAAGAACATTGAACACAAATCTATAAATAAATATATTCATGCGGAGTTCCATTAATCTCCACATGTGGCACAGCACCAACCTTCTTGAAATAGAACTGTAAATCAAAGGCAACCGAAAAACTATTCCATAAAAAGGTCTCCCTTTTAAAAAAGCTATTCCATAATTAAACCCCAAATAAGTCTACTAAAAAAAGGTATCATTGGAGTACCACCAAACTAACAACCCCAAACACTTGTCCAAAGAAACATAGATTACTTACTAGATTATCAATTTATATACAATGAATTACAAACTTAATAGTATCAAGTTGAATAAATAGTAACAATCTATTAGCAGAAATAAGTCATGTGCAGGCTGTATATCCAACTATATAATATAATAAATCCTCACTGATTTTACTGTTTTTCACACTGCTATGGATTCTTCAGTAAAATGACGTATTATACCTTAAGTCAAGTCTCTCCACATACTATATACATAGAAGGCCCTACCATTTTTTATGTCTTTTAACTAAAGTTCGGCTTCATCTCATATACAAATTGTGTCTGTATCCCAAAGATTATGCTTAATCAACCACTTTATGAAACAATATATATATATTTGTATATTGTATAGAAGAATTCAAAAAACTAACCTAATTGAATGAAGTAGCTAGGTAATCGAATTGGTTTTTGGCTTCACTGTGTAGTCTGCAATTTTTTCACTACTGTGTAATCGAACAACAATTCCACCTCAAGCAATTGAACAAGAGGTTCACCTCAGGGAACTAGAAATAGAACAAACATTAAAGAAAATCTTCACTCAACATAGAACAAAAGGCATTACAATAGTTCGATTGACCAGATTTTGCAATTGAGATGAATACCTTATACTTGAGCAGATTTTGAGATTAAGAAGAATGTAGTACTGAAAATTGATTGAGATTCATATTAATTGAGCAAATGTTGATAGCAATTGCGATTGAGGCAAATTTGATTCAAATATAAGCGAAACGATGAAGAAAATCAAACTAGGGCATTGTGATTCGATGAAGAAGCGAAGGAAATATCAGATTAGGGCATTACGATTCCAATTTTATAGTAGTGGCGAAGAAACTAAGCAATTTGATTGCGAGATTCAGATCTTTAAGTTGAGAAGAAGCGATTTGATTGAATGCTTATTTTGAGTTGTTTAGGTTTTGATTTCTCCGGTGTGTATTGTGCGTTACGATGGATACAGGATAAACGAAGACTAATTAGGATTTTGTTACCTAATAAACCCCAAACTAATTTAATTTTGTCACCAAAAAGTGGTCCCCGCAATTTTATTCTACGGTTATTAGGACAAGTATATTTTTTTGGATGATTTGGTGACCATGTTTTTTGGTTGGTCACTAATGGCAAGGCTGTGGTATATTAACTAACAAATATGGAAAATTGTCACAAATGGTTTATTTTTAATGAAAAATACAATTTTTTCACTAGAAATTTGTCATTAATTAGCTAACTTGTTGTAGTGAGAGTTTACATTTTGTGTCAAAAACTCATTTTCACCACAAAAGTTTAGTGATTTAATGAACAGTTGTAGTGCACGTTAGATGCTGGCTTAGTGATCCATTTGTTTATTCTTTATGCACACTCAAAGCCCTAATCGGATTCGAAAAATCTAGCGGGAAAGCGGTATAGACAAATAATCTACAACAATGATGAATGCACATTTCAATCTTCTCAATTTCATAGTTTTTTCTTTTGGAAAACCGCCAATCAACGCAACTAAATTAAATTAAAATATCACGGAACACAAAATCCAGAAGTTAATTTTGGGAATAAGAAATCTTAGTTCTTTGAATAATAGAGAAAAAAAATGCTTATCAAATTAACCCATGATCAACCGCGCATTACAATTACAAGAAATAAAATTAAAACACATCGAGCCAAATATATCCTGCAAAATAGCTTCATGATCAGCACTAATACTTTTAGGGGCCCACCCCCATCCTCTCGGCCCCCTTTAATCGGTCACTATTTATTAACTATATATTAATACTTAAAAGAGGTTCCTTCCGTGACTTCAATAATTAGTAAAGTTATGCTTTGACTTTTGATTGTCACATACTGACATGGATTTGGTGTATCACTTAATGTAAGATGTCACTAATATTCAGAACATGACGTACTTATCATGTACTTATCACGTACTTCACACATATATATAAAAGATGTCACATATATAGAGTTAGGTTCCTATGAGAATTAGTCTATATACAAACTAATTTTTTAGCAATAATTTTTTATTGTTGAAAACATCTCCTTAATAATTGAACGACATGTACATATACATATATATTGAGAGAGTTATTGTCATTTCTGCACCATTGCTTGTCTCTTCTAAAAACATCTTCACTAATTTATAAGATAAGTTTCTCAATCTTTAAAATCTTGATTTCCTAATTAATTAATTGTTGTTTTGATCAATTTAATTAGTCTATAATTTTGCATATATATGTTATGACTTAGTTTACGTATATCCCTTAAATTTACTGGAACTATATACATTACGTGTATCATTGCTAAAACTTGCTATTAATTAATAGCAAGCAACGACATTTTTACCGTTGCAATAATTGGATAAATACAAATAAATATTCGGATAATACATTTGTAAACTAACAAAAATGACGAATAATTTAGTATAGTATAATTGGTGGCGGATACAATGTGCATAAATATGATATCTAGTAATATTTCTTACGAGGTGATGATGGTTTGTTGATATCGCTGGTGAAAATGGTGGTCTTCGTTGAGTGAGAGAGGGGGGAAAGTGGTTGGCTTCAATGGTGTGTTGAGCGAGAGATAGAGAGATGATAAACGCGTAATTTTGTAGTCGCTAACGCTCTTTTAATTGTGTTTATCGCGTTTATTTTAGCCTAGATTAATTAAATTAACCCACTTTTGCACACACACTCAAAATATCAAGAATTGCTTTAACATGGCTCAAAGTAGCCTTTTCTAGTGTCTTGATTGTGCTCATAGATTTTGGAAGCAAGTTGGGAAGCTTTGGGAAGGATTCAAGAGAGATAGAAGCCAAAAGAGAAGAAAAAAAGTCTCCCGAAGTGTCCTCTGATCAATCAGAGGAGCCTCTGATTGATCAGAGGCCACCTTTTAATGCAAACATGCCCTCTGATCGATCAGAGGGTGCTCTGATCGATCAGATCCCACCTTACAAGCCAAAATCTCCCCTCTGATCGATCAGAGGAGCCTCTGATCGATCAGAGACCTCCCAGAATGCACAGCACAGCCCCCAAAAGCAGCTTTTCTCCCCTTTTGATGCATTGAAACTCACCAACAAGTGCTGGACTTTCTATTTTTGTTCTAGGCTCAGGTGTTTACCCAGGGGTCTCTTAGAAAGTGTGCTAGAATACCCATTTTTGGGCATTGCTCTCCCATTATTTAATTGCTCTTTGTCCCTCATGTAATGTATGTAATTTTCTAGATCTAGATTCAAGTAGCATAAGTATTATTTTCCTGCACTTTGTTTATCATCTATCACTTGTAAGAAATCTAGAGAGAGAAACTCTTGAGAGAAATGGAAATCCCTTTAATGGTTTTTGTTCATACAACTATCATGGAGTAGTTTCATTGCTAAGGCTAAAGGATGAAGTTTGCATTGCATTAATTATGTAAGTTTGTTTCTCATTCCATTGTTAGTGTTGTTAAATACTTCTTGAATCCTTCATCTTCTCTATTCAATCAACCATTCATAAGCTAGTAAGATAATCCTCATAAGTTGATTTGACTTTGTATGCCTTGTATACATAGATCTCAAGCATTAATGAGGAGATGATGCACTTGTGTATTTCTTATTAGCCTATGTCCATTCCTTCTATGATTGAGATACTTTACATTGCCAAGCATGTTTAGTCTTTGAATATTCATGGAAATACCATAAATTTGAGATTCCAATCCTTGAATGCTTTAATGATATGTTGAGTGCTTTCTACACTTTATGTGATTTTGAGACTCAATATTTTCTTAGTTAGAGTGTTGCCAAGGAGGATCTCTTAAGTTTATGCCATAATCAACTACACTAATCACCTTAAGGATTCAATTTGTATTTATCAAATGTGTCTAAATCGGATGATTTAATCTCCACCTAGACCTCCCAATCTTAGACAAATGAAATGTTATGATTTATTGTGCTAAACTTTTTAGTTGGCCATTTTCATAATCAAGTCAATTGCCTAGGGGAAACTAACAATGAATTCTCAATGCCTAGTTTAATTTTATGCCTTTTCTTTTGGTGTATCTCAAGTTTGCATCTTGGTTGGACATTATATGGGAATGGGTTGCACTTGCTTCACACCCTTTGTTACAAGATAAAAATGAGAGATACATTTGTGTTGAGTTTTACTTACACCCTTTCTTTATATGGCATTTATATGGGAATGGGTTGCTCTTGCTTCACACCCTTTTGCTTAGAAAAGTGTAAGGTACTCAACACTTAGGAATTGCATTGAGAATTTTGAATGAGATTAATTTTACATAACATTGCATAGCAAATGAATTCTATAATGCCTTAGCCTTTTCTTATCAATTGATACATCACTTTAATTTTTATTGCAAGACTTTAAAATCAACAACTAAAATCAACCAATCAAATTCTCTTGAACAAAGCCTTGGACTCGTAATCACCACATCGTCTTTCCGACTATCCTTGTGGTTCGACACTTGGACTTACCAAGTATTATAACTTGACGACCTACACTTGGGTTCCTAAGCGCGGAAGTATTTCGGGCGCGTCAAGAGAAGCTGTGTTTTAGAGAGATAAAGGAAAAAACAACTTTTGACTTTTGTTAAAATAGTTTTAAGTTAGAGTAGCTACAAATTTTGAAGTTTGCACCGGTGCATACGCACCAGTGCGTAAGGGATCCAGACTCTATATATATATAGCACTCTAAATGATAATAGAACTCATACGGAAGAGAAAAAGAGCCTTTTGTTTGTTAAATCTGCTACCATATATGATATATATATATATACGAGTTCTTTAAATTTTTATATTCATCTCTACGAGTTCTATATATGTATATATCTTAAGAACATTAATCTTAATGGTATTGAGCATAAAATATTAATTAAATAATTTAAAAATTAAATAGGAAAGTAACAAATAAAACATTTAAAGAATTATAACTCCGCATATTAAAGGGAGAGAGTTTTAAAAGATAAAACCTATCGAATATAAATAAATAATAATTGAGAATTTGAGAGTTACATTGTTTAAGAAAAATAGATAGATTAAAAGAATTATTAACTAATATCGTTGAAAGAGATTTTGAAATTTGAATTTTGAAATTTTGAAGTAAGAATTAGAATTTTTGATGTATAAATTATGGATTTGAGAGATTAGATACTACAAACGGAAAGAAATAACATATTATAAATAATTTATATATATAATAGTAATATTATATATTAGACTAATACATTTAATATTATGTTGGAAATTAAAAGAAAAACTTAATGAAAGAAAGAGCGTGTGTGGAAAAACAGAAATGCATGAAAATTGGAAAACATAAATATATATAAATTGAAAAAAAAGAATTATTTATTTAAAATTTGAAAAGCACTAATGCAGTGACATGTGTTAGGTTTATATTTTTAGCTAGGTTAAATCCGATGTCAAAAACACTTTTTTCGTTGTAATTGTTTGAGTCAAATTGAAGATTTAAAAATGCAACAATTAACGGAACCTCTTTAAAATTTCCGAATGCATCATACACAATTCGATATCTAAGGTAAGTTGGTTATAAGGTTTAATTCAAAATATAGGTGCTAGATTGAGTGTTAAATTCGAAATTAAAAATCTTTTGAGTCAAATTTATTTTTAAAGTATTTTCACTGAGTTTCACTTAAATTAGAAAAGTCATTTCCATACAAATTATTGATAAAACTTATTTTTTTTCATATCTAATATGTTCCATAAAGTTACCTCTAAAATTTGAGTCGAGTCAGATTTAATATGACAAAATAAAATAAAAAAAAAAAAAAAAATTTATAATAAAAGAATTTTAATGTAATTAATTTTAGAAATGAAAAGTTAAATGTTGAAAAAGTCAAAGTTTTTATTTTGAAAACCATTGTTGATGGGCCAAGCCCATCTTTATAGCTAAGCCTATGTAATTGAATAACAAAGTGGTAGCATGAATTTGTGTGGTGGACTGGACCAAGGTGTACTGGTTGGGCGGAAAATAATACCCATAAAATCGAAATTCAAGTTTCTTTGCCGGTATAAATTTTTTTATGTGTACCGGTCCGGTATATAATTTTTGGATATTTATTTTTATCGTAATATTTTTTTTAATAGTTTTAACCTATTCTAAAAAGATTGGCTTTGGTGATAAACACCAAGATACAATAACTCTCAAGTGTATTTAAAGATTACAAATAAAGTTCACACTAAAGTTATCAAGATTGATTAATAATTAAGCTCAACTATAAAGAATATGATCAATGAAGTAGCTTGTATACTTGAATAATGAGGATATATGAAAAATGAGTTTATACGATCATTCAAGTGTGTAAAAATGTGCTAAGACCTTATATATATAGCTTGAAAAAGGATATGACCGTTTGAAGTTGTTACAATAAGTTATGAGTCAAACCTAGGCGTTTACCAATTTTTCAACGGCTAGATTTTGGCCAAGTAGTCGACTACATAAGCCATGTAATTGACTACATGCTACTAGAATTCCAAGTATGTCCAAACCTCAATTCAACTAAAAGTTCGGGGAGTGTTCTAGAGATTATTTTAAGCATGTTGGAGTTGGTTTTGAAAATTAATTCAACCGTTTGAATTAGTTATAATTTTTACAAGAAAACCGGTTGGTGAGAAAGTAGTTTTCAATGAATTTCAACTCAAACTTGATTTTGAGAGTTTTATGAATGAAACATAATCATGTTTGAGCTTCGTTTGTGATCAATGATGAAACTTTACATAAGGCTAAACACCCACTCAATTAATAAAGTTCTTAACCCTCAAGGAACTTGATTTGAATTCTTTAAGTTTCTCTTAAATGCACAATGCTTTTCCATCTTGATTCATGATATTTTGAGTTCATGTGAGGGTTGAGATGATCTCATAGAGTGGTGATACACTTGATAGGGTTTTGGTTTTGGTCTTCGTGATACTTCAGAAATATAATAAAGCTTGTTAAATCAGTTTAGGCTAATTTCATTCAAAACACATGATTAACTTTTTTATCATTATCAAAATAAGATTAAGACCTTTAAGGTTAACACTATACTTTACTGATTTTTGTGTTCATTACTTTGCCTATTCCTATGACAAAAAGGAGGAGAAATGAAGGGAGAAAATGTCTATGTGAAGGGGAGTTGTAAAGTATGAATGTTTTGAGGAGGAGAGATATAATTTTTGCACTTGTTTGATTACATATATTATTGATATCTCTTTACGCCCATGATTCACGCGGTGTTTGTTGAGTTTTGGTATTTTAGGATTTACATGATTGATTTTCAAGCTCGTTTTTTTGCCGTATGAAGTGATGCAGCCAACATTGAGAGTTAAGAGTTAGGCATGTATTTGAGTCTTATTGTTGCACGGACTAATTCGACATAGAATCTGTAATTTAGATGTTATAAACATCGCGTTGATGCGTCTGTATAGTTGTATAGGATTTGTCATCAAAATTTCTAAAAGGGTATATTATTAGGTTTATATTTTTAGTTTGCTGAATTCTGATACCAAAAACATTTTTTTCGTTATAATTATTTAAGTCAAATTGAAGATGCGACAATTAACAGAAACTTGTTGAACTTACTGGAAGTATTGTACATAATTCAAAACCTAAAGATAAGTTGGTTATGTGGTTTGATTCAAAACATAGGTGGTGGATTGAGTGTTAAATTCGAAATCAAAAGTCTTTTAAGTCAAATTTATTTTTAAAATATTTTTACCATGTTTCTCCGAAATCAGAAAAGTCCCGTCGACATAAATTATTGAGGAAACTTATTTTTTTTAGACCTAATATGTTTCATAAAGTTACCTTTAAAATTTCAATCAAATTAAAGTCAAAATTGATTTAATATAAAATAAATAAAAAGAAATTTAAAATAATAGGATTTTAATGACCGTGCCCATCTTTAAAGCTAATCCACGTGTAATTGACAAACAAAGTGACAGCATGAATTTGTGTGGTGGACTGGTACATCTATTACCAATGTGTACCGGTCCGGTAAAAAATTGAATTTGAAATTCAATTTTTTTTACTCGTAATTTTTTTTTATGTGTATCGGTCTAGCATATAATTTTTGAGCATGTATTTTATTGCAAAAAACATTTTTTTAATATTTTTATCCTTATTTTAAAAAGGACTTTAATTCTATTTTATTTTTTTTTATAAATATAACCATTAATTTAGGTAAAAAAGACATGATTCTAAAGAGTTTTTTGAGGCAAAGAAATTCAAACGGTAGAATCAATTTTTGAGAGTTTTGATATACTACCTAGATTTTGTTTACATACCATAAGATATCCTATTATGCTTTAAATTTAAGAAATAGGGTTCTAAGGTTGTGTTTGGTTGCTCACTATTTTTTTCCTCA
Source organism: Lonicera japonica (assembly GCA_021464415.1). NCBI lineage: Eukaryota > Viridiplantae > Streptophyta > Magnoliopsida > Dipsacales > Caprifoliaceae > Lonicera > Lonicera japonica. The sequence continues at coordinate 23,410,268 of CM038468.1, forward strand.
AAATTTTAAAAACTCAACTCAAAACCAACTCTACTTTCACACTTCTCAAAATTGATTTCACTATATTTTCTCTCTCTAAATTTTTTTTTAAACGCCATAACTTTAAATCCAAAAATCAAAAAATAATAAAAAATATATATTTGAAACCTACTCATCGAGATCTATAAAATAAGATCTATTGTGACTATTTTTTGAAATTTTTTATGCGTTTTTTTCATTGGTTGAAAAAAAGTCAAACAAAACCAAATTCACTTTTCAACATAAAAACTCTAACTCAAAACATTCAACCAAACACCAAATTTTTAAAAATTTATCTAGAAAACTTGTCTAGAAACATTAACCAAACACAACCTAAGGTGGTGTTTGGTTAATGTTTCTAGACATGTTTTCTAGATAAGTTTTTAAAAATTTGGTGTTTGGTTGAATGTTTTGAGTTGGAGTTTTTATGTTGAAAAGTGAATTTGGTTTTGTTTGACTTTTTTTCAACCAATGAAAAAAATGCATAAAAAATTTCAAAAAATAGTCACAATGGATCTTATTTTATAGATCTCGATGAGTAGGTTTCAAATATATATTTTTTATTATTTTTTGATTTTTGAATTTAAAGTTATGGCGTTTTAAAAAAAAATTAGAGAGAAAAAGTATAGTGAAATAAATTTTGGGAAGTGTGAAAGTAGAGTTGGTTTTGAATTGAGTTTTTAAAATTTTGAGAAAAAAAAAAAAAAAAGAGAGCAACCAAACAACCCCTAAATGTTCACAGTCCTATGGGAGTGTCTTCAATTACGATTGGAGACAGAGTGAGCAAAGTGGCTAACTTGCGATAGGGAAAATCGAAGACAGAGGTGAAGGATTGTGATTAAGTGCGTATAAGAAAGTGACGGGTAAGTCAAAAAACGGAAAAACACAGCACAAGATTTCGACAATACTAAAATTGATTAGACCTAGGATTTTTAATTTTGCTTATCAAACTTCAACTTATTTTTGATAAAAACCCTAAAATCAATCTAGGTAATATGATTCCTAATTTTTCTTCAACATGTGTCACAATATCACGAAAAGAAAGCATTTTACATTATGTTTGCATATGACTTGTCATGACCTGATTTTTGGGATATGATTTAGTTAATTTTAATAAAATTAAGAGAATTTTAGTGTTAAAATAGAGAATTCATAAATGAATGATAATGTCCAATGTACAATAATAATGAATAATTTATAATACAAAAAATACAAAAATCACTACAAAAATATAATTTGTTAGAGGATCTACACATTCTAAACCCCAAGTACTATTAAATAGAGAAAATTATGTACAAAATTTCGACGCTAAATAAACAAGTAAAACTAGTATTAAGACATCATAATACATAAGTTTTGCTCAATTTCATTCATAACAAACATATAATAATTGGTATTAAGACATCATAAACAACGCACAATTTAATATCAGAAATAATAAACGGTTTAATATTTCAAGGCAAGGAGCACGTAGGAAAATATTCAGGCAAATAGAATTGGATAAGAATAAAATTGAATAGGGACTCAATAAAGTATTTTTTCCTACCTCAAATCACATACGAAGATAAATCACACGCGCTTCTATTTTTATTTTTTTAACCTTCTTCTTCTCCCATTTTTCTCAAAACTCTCAGCAGAGAGTGTTTACTCCTTTTTTTTTGACATTTTTTTTCTCCTCTCTACACACTTTCCCTCCCTATTAAAGGCTATTGCCTATCCCTTTTTCTCCAAATATATTAACTATATATAATAGAATTCTAGACTATTATGTTGATTTACCCCTTTGAGCAAGAAGTAATAATAAAAAGAAATAATTAATATATATAATTATCCATCTTAAATGCCTTCCAAATATCATATATAATAAATTGACAATTTAGGAAAAAAAATTGTGGCAAGGAGATGATTTAGTCAATCCAATTTTCTTCCCCCTTTTTTTTGACACCGAAATCTACAAATGTATAATGGTTGTAATCACCCAAAATATCCCCTAAAATATCTCATTTCGGTAGTGTAATTGGAAAGTCCTTGGTATATATATGAAAAAAATAAACTTAACTAAAAACTTGGTTTAGACATTTTAGGGAAGAACCCAAGTAGCTACATATGATATCAGAATGAACCCATGACCACTATCACGTGATGTGCGGATATAGTGGGTCAAGGTTGTGCGGCTGACGGGAAATCGGAATTGCTGGATGTGGCTAACTAGAATCGAGATTGATTGTATGTGACCTTGGCCTGACGAGGACGTCAATAATTTAACCGGGAGAGATTGTAACAATCCAAAATATCACACATCAGTAGTGTAATGGGGAAGGTCCTTGGTATATATGTGAGAATAATGGAGCTAACTAACAACTTGGGTTAGCCATTTTTAGAGAGAACCCCGGTGGTTACATGACTTATATCTGATATGATTATATGTGAAATATTTTGTGAATGGCATAATAGTTAAATACTTATATAGTGTGAAGAAAAACCAAAATAAGGGATCATATTGCCTAGGTTGTTGGTAGTGTAATGGGAAGGTTCTTGGTGTATAGGTGAGAATAATGTACTTAACTAACAACTTGGGTTAGCCATTTTTAGGGAAAACCCCGATGGTTACATGACTTATAGATGATATGATTATATGTGAAATGTTTTGTGAATGGCATAATAGTTAAATACTTATATAGTGTGAAGAAAAACCAAAATAGGGGATCGTATTACCTAAGTTGATTTTAGGGTTTTCATCAGAAACAATTTGAAGCTTGATAAGAGAATTAAAACCTTAAGTCTAATCAATTTTACTGTCAAAACTTGTGTTGTGTTATCTAACAATTAAATCAATCAAGCAATCACAAAAGCAATCGACAACACAAAGAATTTATGAGGTATCCCCACTTGCGAAGGATTAATCATCGGGATTAACTAACGGTACTTCACTACGATCAAAACAAAATTATAGACTCGATGGCTTACAAAAATTGGCTCCCCACAATTTACGCAATAGTCCCGTCAATCCATTGAACGTAAAATCAAACCGCAGCTGGCTTGCCATAGCACTTTTCTCTTTTTCGACTTACCCGTCGCCTCCTTCTACGCACTTGATCACAATCCTTTATCCTCGTCTGCGATTTCCCTTATCACGCCTTAATCACTTCGCTCACACAGTCTCCAATGGCAACCAAAAACACTCCAGCAGGACCGTGAACATTTGGAACCCTAGTTTTTAAATTTAAAGAACAATAAGATCTCTTATGGCATGTAAATAAAATTTGAATAGTGTCTCAAAACTCTTAAAAATTGATTATAACATTGGATATTTTTTGCCTAAAAAAACTTTTTGAAATCATATATTTTTTATCCAAACCAATAGTTAAATTTATAGAAAAAAAAAATATAAAGTCAAAAACCTTTTTTTGAAATAGGTTAAAAGTAATAAAAAAACAAACTTTTGCAATAAAATTCATGCCCAAAAACATATATATGCCGGACCGGTACATTCCAAAAATATTGAACCGATCCAAAATCTTGAATTTTATTTTCATGTATAAAATTACTGCTAGACCGGTACGCAATAGCATAAGTGTACGGGTCAACCCTTTGCATCATGATGCCTTCCTTTAATTTCTAGCTTTACACGTGCACCTGGCTAGGAAAATAGTGAATGGGCTAAGCCCATTAAATGGCTGCACGTGGGTTTCAAAAAGGATAGATTTTGACTTTTCAAATTTTTACCTTTTCCATTTATTTATTTATTTAAAAAAAAACCTTAAATTTTTTATTTTTATTTTTATTTCACCCTATTAAATCCGTTTGAACTCTAATTCGATTCAAATTTTAGAGACAATTTATAAAATATGTTAGACATAAAAAATAAGTTTTCTCAATAATTTGTATCAACAGGGTTTTTCAGATTTTGGTAAAATTCGATAAAAATAATTAAAAAAATATTTGACTAAAAAGATTTTTAAATTCAAATTTTACACTCAACCACCATCTATATTTTGAATCAAACCATATACTCAACTTACCTTAAATCCTGAATTATGTACGGTGCATCCGGTAAATTTGGCGAGCTTCCGTTAATTGTCGTATCTTCAAATCTTTAATTTGACTCAAACAATTACAATGGAAAAAATATTTTTAATATCCAAATCAAGCCAACTAAAAATATAAAACTAACATAGTGTAGTGTAATATCACCTTTTTTTTTTCTTAGAGAGGGAAGGAGATAAAGGGAAGGGAAAAAAATATCTTAAAAGAACTAAAGATATCTATTGAAAAAATTCTTAAAATTTAGAGACTGTGATTAATATTTTATTAGTAATTAATTTAGATATTTTATTTGCTAAAAAAGATATTTCATACTAGATGAATTATATATTATAATTAATATATTATATTATAAATTAGATATGAGATATTAAATTATTAGAAAATTGAGAATAATAAGAATATTATAGAGACTAAAGCATATTTATTATGTGCCACATGTCATACTCTCATTAAAAGAGAGCATTTTACTTACTACTACTACTACTATTATTATTATTATTATTATTATTATTATTATTATTATTAATATTATATATCAAATGTAATAAAAAACTGAATAAACCATAAATGGCTCATTTTTCCATTAAATTGGCTAATTCAAAATTAGGTGTGGGAAGAATTGGTACACCACAACTCAGTGTGTTAAGCTCACCTGGTCAATCAAGCTGTGCTCTTGTGACATAAAGCTTTCTTACGTTTTTCTTCTTTTTTCTTTTTATTTATTTATCAAGTACTCCTAGAGTCCTACTTATGAGCCCGCGCACATTTTTTATAAGTACTCCTAGGCCTCGTTTGATTCAGGTATTAAGATCAGTGAGATTAATAATATCAGTATTAATAGTACTGGACTATTAATCATGGTATTAATTTAATACTAATACCTTGTTTGATTCATGCAGTATTAACACTGGGATATTTCATGCTGATGTTAATACTATGTTTGATTTTTTAACTCGTATACGGGATTATATTTCGAACTAACAAAAAAAAAATTAAAATAATAATAATATAGTAGTAGTAGTGGCATTTTTCAAAATATTATAGTAGTAATGGCATTTTTGAAAATATATAGTTCCTTTTTCTTAATTCTAGATAAACAATACCACCTCCCCTTGGTATTAAATTATACCACAAAAAGTGGTATTAAGTTAGTACCGGTATTAGTAATTTCAGCACATTTGTACAAATCAAACAAGGTATTTTAAAAAAAGTGGTATTAATAATCCCATCCCACTTTTTGATACCCGAATCAAACGAGGCCCTAGAGTCTTAGTTATGTGCCCACACATTTTTTGCAACTACTCCTAGTTATGTGCCAAGTGGCAACACATTTTTTTTGTAAGTAATCGTAGTTATGTTTTCACACATTTTTAACTTTTACTTTTCGCGCAAATGATAAGAATTTTCCTTCTTACACAAATGATAAGAAGTCCAGTATATAGAAAATAATGTTGCCTAAAAAAAGGGTTAGGGTACGAAAATAAAGTGATAGTTATTTGCACACCACAAAACATTTGACAATACTCCATTTGTTTATTCGCCCGATGACAAGTGAGTAACTGCATGTTATTCGCCCGATGTCAAGCGAGTAAATGTTTGAAAATGCCTTATTTAGTTGTCATTGGACTAGTATGCAAGCATATACTAGCTTGTCATCAGGCGAATGAAAAATAAAATATTAATAAATATTAATTCTGATGAGACATGGGATGCTATAAGAAAAGGGTATAAGTGTCTTTTAACAAGAAGTAACAAGCAATCTGAAGGTGCTTAATGCATTTAGCACCACCTGTCAACACACATGACAACAACCAGAAGGTGCTAAAAGCATTTAGCACCACCTTTTAACAAGAAGTAACAAGCAACCAGAAGGTGCTAAATGCATTTAATTAACACCACATGTCAATGCACATGACAACATCATAAGGTGCTAAATGTATTTAGTACCACCTGTCAACACACATGATAACAACCAGAAGGTGATAAATCCATTTAACAGCACCTGTCAACACACATGACAATAATCAGAAGATGCTAAATACATTTAACTCTACATGTCAACACATATGACAACAACCAGAAGGTACTAAAATGATTTTAGCACTATTACAAAATATAAAATAACAAAATTGATGAGATCAACATCCATTCAATTTATATATATGTATATATATATATGGATCGATGTAGGGTTCGTAAAAAAAAAAGAGTTGCAATCAGATTTTTTTTTTTTAAAATCCCGCTGGGTTGTCGAGATTGGTCTATTTCGATAGCAAAACGACCTCTGATCGTCTTGATTTTTCGCGTAACTTTAGTAACTTTGTCTTTCGAATAACATATAAAAAAATCAGCTCAATCCAACAGGTCAATCAAAAGTTACATCTGTTTTACGATTGCACTTGTAGAAAAAGAAGAAGAAGAAGAAGAAGTAGATGATGAGAACGGCGCTCTTTTCGGCAATACGATCGGAGAGTCGGATGGTGGTGGTGTTGGTGCAGCGGTGGTATGTTGGGAGGCGAGGAAGGCAGCGAAGGTAGAAGAAATACAAGTGGATACTCCAAAAGTAGGGGAAGTGAGGGTTAAGATGCTTAAAGGTTTATATGATCGAGGGGTATTCTTATACATCAATATTTCTCATTATCCTTAAAATAAATCAATATTATCAAAAGTATCTTTAATTTAGAATTAAATAGTGAAATTAGTCTTTCTTCTCTTTGTTAAATATGAGTTTGTCCTTAGAGTTGTAAAACATTACAGAGTGAGATCTTATAACCCATTTTCTCAATATCTTCTAACACACAAGTAAAATATGCCCTAATAAATGTCAGATTTCGATATTAAGTAATTTCTTGAATCGATCTATTGGTGAATTTTTTCATTTTTGGTTTGTTATGTGAAAAACTCTTTGAATAATCTTTCAACCTGCTACAAATTTATTGATGAAATTAAATTGCTAGTCTGTCTGTTTCGAATGCCAAGAATATATGAATATTGCTTACGAATTTCACTTTGGCTTTGTTTAGAAATTATTCAAATCTTTTATACTTACGCTTGTTCTGTTTTTAAGTTTTGTGTACCTTATGTTAAATTTGTTTGGTTCCGGAGAAATTTCCTCTTAAAATTTTCTTTCTTCGGTTTTTGGCAATATTTTCCGCAATAAGATTTGTACATTTATTGTGCCCTTATTACTAGTAAAAGAAGATAGTAAAAATTAAACTAACTTATTTAGATGTGCCCTAATTAAAAAGGGGATGTGCCCATATCATTAGTCTTAAGAGATTTATCATGTTGCAAAAGAATAATCTGAGAGCTTAATGAATGAATTAATAGTCAAATTGGTCTAACAGATTTCATCCAAAATAAGAGCCAAAACTAAAATATATTTATTTTTCAAGGCTAAAGTCAATTTTGATATAACCAATAGGGTCCAAATAACCCTAATTTAAAGCGAAATATAATGGATAAAAAGGTCCTTTGGACTTTGGAGTCCATAGTTTTTTGGTTATTGAGTTTAGGTCCATGGTTTTTATTTTTTGGACTCTGGAGTCTAAAATTGGCAGATTTAGTGGGTAGTCAAGACTTTCAATAATACCTTTTTGGCACATATGGATTTTAGGGTTCGCAGTTTTTATTTATATGGCTTTGTAGACTAGAATGGATGGAATTATGTTAAGACTAAAAATCTGATAATCAACACAATTTTTGACAAAATAAATAAATTTATTTTCATTAATTAGTTATAAATAAGGGCTTTTATGAGAACTCTTATTTATAATTCTTTGATTTAAAACCCCAGGTTTTGACGAATCTCGACCATGTTCAAAATTTTCTTGAATTGCCATTTTGCCTCCCAAAACCAGGCAAGCGAAATAGTGACCGCACTAAGAAAACGGTCTAAAGTGCATTCTAGAGCTCCTAGGCCTAGAGTATTAAGACCTTGATTAATATACTACTCCTCCAACTTTGTATTGAAAAAATAGGGTAATTCAAGAGATAAATATATTGTAATCCAAACTCGTTTGTTATGATAATACAAGGCAATCTTGAGCTCCTAGCTCTATTTACAGAAGATGATTAGTCCTTATTCACATAAAGGGTGAATATCCTCTATATATCATTGTCTAGTTTTCCTTTGCTTGATTCTAGCAAACCTGTTATCTTGTTTGCCACGTCTCCCCAATCATTATACAATCATTTAATTGTGTGATTAGAAAAGTCTATTTTAGATTTTCACACCACCAGACATTACAATTAATATTTTATGAGTAATTAAATTGTATATTATATTTGCTAAAAAAGATATTGCATACTAGATAATAATATATTATAATTAATATATCATATATATTATAAATTAGAAATGAGTTATTAAATTATTAAAAATTTGAGAATAATAAGAATATTATAAAAATTAAAGTATGTGCCTCGTATCATACTTTTATCAAAAGAGAGTATTTTACTTACTATTATATATATATATATATGATATGTAATAAGAAGAAGAAAAAAACCCATAAATGGCTCACTATTCCATTAAATTGGCTAATTCAAAGTTAGGTGGTGGAAAATTGGTACACCACCACTCATTCTGTTAACGGTTAACCTCACCTGGTAAATCAAGCTGTGCTCTTGTGACAGATAGCTTTCTTGCTTTTTGTTTGTTTATTTATTTTTGTAAATATTCCTAGTTATGTGTCCACACATTTTTTGTAAGTACTCCTACCTAAAGTAATCGTAATTATGTGTTCACACATTTTTTTTCTCCTTTTTACGCAAATGATAAGAATTTTTCCTTCTAATGCAAATGATAAGAAGTTTCGTATTTAAAAAATGATGTTGCCTAAAAAAAGGGTTAGGGTACAAAAATAATGAACATTTTAAACAAAAGGGAAAAACTAAAAAGGTACATTAATGGACCACTTACTGTAGTGGACCAATGAGTCCCCACTTTTATCGATTTTGAAAAATTAAAATTTCATAAAAAAAAGCACTTACAACGTAACCAAATATCGTTAAATATTTGTAATATAAAATATTATATAATATTCTATTCCACACAAGTAAAATATGCCCCTAGTAAATATAAGATTTCGATATTAAATAATTTCCTAAATCAATGTATTGGTGATTTTTTTTTCCTTTTTTGTCTGTTATATGAAAAAGTCTTCGAATAATCTTTCATCCCGCTACAAATTTATTGATGAAATTAAATTGCTGGTTCGTTTGTTTCGAATGCCAAGAATATATGAATATTGTTTATGAATTTCACTTTGGCTTTATTTAGAAATTATTGAAATCTTTTTTATACTTATGCTTGTTCTCTTGTTAAGTTTTGTGTAAAATTTGTATACCTTCTGTTAATTTTTTCCCCCTTTTTATGCAAATGATAAGATTTTTTTCCTTCTTATGCAAATGATAAGAAGTTCAGTATTTAAAAAATGATGTTGCCTAAAAAAGGGGCTAGGGTACAAAAATAATGAAATATTTTAAACAAAGGGAAAAACTAAAGAGGTACATTAATAGACCACGTACTGTAGTGGACCAATGAGTCCCCACTTTTATTGATTTTGAAAAATTAAAATTTCGTAAAAAAAATCACTTACAACGTGACCAAATATCGTTAAATATTAGTAATATAAAATATTATAATATATTCTATCCCGCACAAGTAAAATATGCCCCTAGTAAATATAAGATTTCGATATTAAATAATTTCCTAAATCGATGTATTGGTGATTTTTTTTTCATTTTTTGTAAGTTATATGAAAAAGTCTTCGAATAATCTTTCATCCCGCTACAAATTTATTGATGAAATTAAATTGCTGGTCTGTTTGTTTCGATTGCCAAAAATATATGAATATTGTTTATGAATTTCACTTTGGCTTTGTTTAGAAATATTTATACAAATCTTTTTTATACTTATGCTTGTTCTGTTGTTAAGTTTTCTGTAAAATTTGTGTACCTTCTGTTAAATTTGTTCGTTTCCGGAAAATTTTCCTCTTAAAATTTTCCTTTTTGGGTTTTTGGAAATATTTTCCACAATAAGATTTGTACATTTAGCGTTTCCCTCATTTATTCTCTTTCTCAACATTAAATGGGTGATGAGAGAAGAGAAGAGATAGATGTTCTAATATTTTCGATATATCAGTTGCATATGAACTAAAAATGAAATTAAATGGAGGTAAGACGCATCTTTTTTGGTTAGGGCACATTTAATTAAAATAAATTTTAATTTTGATAAACGCATAATATTGTCATATTTAAGCTCCTTCCCGGAGTCGCTTGAAGCGTTTGTTGCTTTAATTCTGCCTAATTATCCACTTATCTCGAGATTAATGCCTTAGCGAGTTTTGTATCTAACATGGCCCAAGTTGGTGTGTATTTTGTAGTATTCCATGTGTTTGTAGGATTGGAGTACAATGGTGTTGCATAGGTTGATCAAGAGTAAGCTCGGAGGCTTGCAAAGTGCTGAGTGAACAAGTTCCAGACCCATGATCGATCATGGGCAAAGCCATGATCGATCATGGCCCTGGCAACTTGGCCATTTCACACCCAAAATGGGCTATTTTAGTGGTTCAAGCTATTTTAGATATTTAGTTAGATATTTTGCAACCTTGTAATATTTATATAATTCTTAGCTTCTAGGCAAAGATATATCTAGTTTTTCACATTTACAAGTTGTAGAGAGAAGGGAGAGCTCTTGTTCATTGTTCTTCATTTTCCCTTGTAAGTGTTTTAATTTGTAAGAATGATTTCTTCATCTATAATATTTGTTTTTGCATCTATTATGGAGTAGTCTATTACTAAGGTTACGGAGGTTGATTGCGATATGATTTTCGGTGATTAATGGCTCAATCCATGTTTAAAGTTTGATAAATATTTGTGAATCCTCTTCTTTTTCATCATATCTACCATTTTCAAGCTTTCTAGGTATTTTCATATTAAATTAAGACTTTATATGCCTTGTATATTTAGTGCTTGGTTGTTAATGAACATACCACATATTTATATGGTTCTAGAAAGCTTGTGGTCTCTTTCCCCCATCCATGGAGTTTTTCCCTCTTCATAGAAATTATGAATAGTTTTTAAAACTCCATAGATGGGTTATAAATTTGTTTAGCTTATCTTTGATTCATTTATTGATATATTGAGTGCTTCTTACACTTTATGTGATACTTAGACTCTTTATTTTCTACCATAAGTGATAAATGATGAGATGACAAATTTATCCCATAAACTTCATTCCGTTTCATTGTTAGGATTCACTTTATAATTTTCATTCTTTAAATCATGAGATTGCATACACTTGCTTTATGTTAAATCTTTTTATGATGAGTTTGTCATATCTATCTCGGATTAGCTTCATCGGGAATGGGTTGCCTTGCTTCACACCCGTAGCTAAAAGATGGGAATGATAACCTCGTCTTTGGTGGAATGTTGTTTGTTCCTCTCTTGATATAGCTTCAATCCGGGAATGAGTCGCCTAGCGTCGCACCCTTTGCTATTGAGAGATACACCAACATTCCCCTTATCTTGAGAAACCTTGTGTTGAAATCTTTGTATGAGCTATCGATCACCGTCGTTTAAATCGTAACTAACCTCCACTTACCTTAGTGCTTTCTTATTAATTTTCAAACCGTTTTACATTTCTGTTGTTTTACAACAAATCCAACTCACAAAATGTAAAACCACTTAATCCGTAATCCATTCCATCCCTTTTCACTTATCCCTGAGGTTCGACACTCGGACTTCCGAGACTATATTACAACTTGACGTGCCTGCACTTGGGCTATAACACAACGCGCTATTTTGGAGCCGTCAAGTTTTTGGCGCCGTTGCCGGGGATAAGGCAAAAGGCGGATTCTGGGTTTTGTACAAAACCATTATGTAAGTATTTCTCTCTATTTGATTAATTTATTTTTCTCCCTTATTTTCTGTTTTATTTTGTAGAGTTCCCAAGGACTGATTCGAATCATTGTCCAAGCCCATGCAAGGGCGATTGTTCATGGATATTCGAATTAGCCCTCCCACATCTCCAAGAATGGTGAACCAAGGTAGAGCCGAGGATCACGAGAGCGATAATGAAGGGGAAGGTGCCAACAATGTTCCTCCTGTTAGGACCATGAGAGACTACCTTCAACCGCCTCGGGCAACTTCGAATTCGTGCATTGTGCTTCCCGCTGGTCAAGCCGGAGCGTTCTCTTTCAAACCGGGTATGCTTCAACATATCCCTTCTTTTCATGGTATGGAGTCGGAAAACCCATACTTGCATTTGAAAGACTTTGAAGAAGTCTGCTCCACATTTCGTGAGGCAAATGTTAATGAGGATGTCATGCGTTTAAAACTTTTTCCTTTCTCCCTAAAAGATAAAGGAAAAATTTGGCTAAATGCTCAAAGACCACAATCAATTCGGTCTTGGCAAGAGCTCCAAGCGGAATTTCTAAAAAAATTCTTTCCCGTTCATAGGACCAACGCTTTAAGAAGGGCGATATCAAATTTTTCGCCAAAAGAAAATGAAAGTTTCTATAAGTGTTGGGAAAGATACAAGGAACTTCTAAACGCATGCCCTCACCATGGTCACGAAACGTGGAGTCTTGTTAGTTTTTTCTACGAATCTTTCACCCCCGATATGCGTACATTTGTTGAGACCATGTGTAATGGTCAATTCTTGAGTAAGAATCCCGATGAGGCTCTATTATATTTTGATGAATTAGCGGAAGGTGCTCAAAATTGGAACACCTATTCCGAGGAACCCAAAGCCAAAACTCAAGGAAGGGGTGAATTGTACCAAGTGTCCAATGAGGATGACATGGGTGCAAGGTTATTCCAATTGTCTAAGAAAGTAGAGGCAATGGAAGCAAGTAAGCTTAAGGAGGTCAACGTAGTATCCTCGAGTCAGTTGTGTGTCATTTGTGAAAATTCAGGACACACTACCGAGGATTGCCCTACCATTCCCGCTTTTCGGGAAGTCCTCAAAGATCCCACCCAAGTCAATGCTTTACACCAGTACAACCAAAACCGTAACCAAAACGATCCCTATTCTCAAAGGTACAATGAGGGATGGAAGAATCACCCCAATTTCAGTTGGGGAGGAAATCAAAGTCAGAACCACAACCAATATCATCAGAACCAAAGGCAACAACAACAACCTCAAAACTCTTTTGTTCCACCTCAGAATCAAAATCCCAACCAAAACTTGGAAGCTTTGTTGAGATCATTTGTGGACAAAACGGATCGTGATGTGGATGAGTTAAAAACTCAAATGTCTAAACTCACCGCCGCCCTAGCTACCCAAGAGAAGGGAAAATTCCCCTCTCAACCTTTAGCGAATCCTAGAGGTCAAGTTCAAGTAGTAGAGGGAGGAGAATCTACCTCCAAGATAGAAGAACTCAAATCTATCACAATCTTGAGAAGTGGGAAGGAGGTAGACAAAACTATTGTTCCTAAAACCCCCAAGGTGGCGGACATAGTTGATCCCACGCATGTTGAGGAGTCGGAGGTTGAAAAAGTTGTGAGTGAAGAGAAAAAGAGAGAGGAAGATAAACAAGGAAAAGAGGATCTCGAAAAAATCAAAAATGGGATCAAAGTTCCATTTCCGGAGAGATTGAACCAACCGTCCAAGTCTAATATCGAGATTTTGGATGTTTTTAGGCAAGTGAAAATCAACATTCCATTGCTTGACGCGGTCAAGCAAATACCTTCATACGCTAAGTTCCTCAAGGACTTATGTACTACCAAACGAAGGTTGAATGTCAAGAAAAAGGCCTTTATGGCGGAGCAAGTGAGCTCCCTCATGCAAGGCACAAGAGCCCCCAAGTTCAAAGGCCCCGGGTGTCCCACAATTTCGTGTGTCATAGGAAATTGTTGGATCAAAAATGCTTTGCTAGATTTGGGAGCGAGTGTGAACGTACTCCCATATTCTGTATATCAACAATTGGGGTTGGGTGAGTTAAAACCCACGAGGGTTACTATTCAATTAGCGGACCGATCCGTTAAGATCCCAAGAGGGATAGTCGAGGATGTGCTTGTCAAAGTCGACAAGTTTTATTTTCCGGTTGATTTCATCATCCTCGACATGCAACCCGTGTCAAACCCCGCCAACGAGATTCTGGTCATCCTGGGACGACCATTTCTTGCTACTTCTAATGCCATAATAAATTGCAAGAATGGAATCGTGAAGTTAACATTTGGCAACATGACTCTAGAGCTAAACGTGTTCTCTTTGAGCAATCAAAGAGATGACGATGATAATGAGGAAAATGAACACGTGAACATGATAGAGTCATGTATCCAAGACCACTTTGTGGCGAACTTCGAATCGGAGTCAACGGAAGGTTATCTAACCACTTCCGATGAACCCGAGGATTGTATGCAAGTGTTTTCCTTGTGTGACAAACAGGTTGAATTTTTGGAGAAAGAGGAAAACACACAATCTCCCCCCAAAAAGCTTGAAGGAAAAATGGATCTCAAGCTATTGCCGAGCAATTTGAAGTATGCCTTTTTGGGAGCTTCAGATACCTTCCCTGTTATCATCTCGTCCGAATTTTCGGATGACCAAGAAGGAAGGTTAGTTCATTTGCTTGGTAAATATAAAAAAGCTTTTGGTTGGACTCTTGCCGACCTCCAAGGAATAAGCCCTTTGATTTGCACACATAAAATTCACTTGGAGGATGGGGCAAAAACATCGAGACAATTTCAACGCCGGTTGAATCCTAACATGCAAGAGGTGGTTAGGAACGAGGTGTTGAAATTGTTGGATGCAAAGATCATCTATCCAATCTCGGATAGTAAATGGGTTAGTCCAACTCAAGTGGTACAAAAAAAATCGGGTTTTACGGTAGTCAAGAACGAATCAAACGAGTTGATTCCGCAAAGAGTCACCACCGGGTGGCAAATGTGTATTGACTACCGTAAACTCAATGAGGAAACTCGTAAAGATCATTTCCCACTCCCCTTTTTGGATCAAACTCTAGAGAGGGTAGCGGGTCATGAATATTACTCGTTCCTCGATGGTTTTTCCGGGTACAATCAAATTGAGATTGACCTAGATGATCAAGAAAAAACCACCTTTACATGTCCTTTTGGCACCTTCGCTTATCGGAGAATGCCCTTTGGTCTATGTAATGCACCGGCCACTTTCCAACGGTGTATGCTAAGTATTTTTAGCGATATGGTGGAAAGGACTTTGGAAGTTTTTATGGATGACTTTACCGTCTATGGTAAGTCATTCGACAATTGCTTGACTAACTTGGAACAGGTCTTGGGAAGATGCGTGGAAAAATAATTGGTATTGAATTGGGAGAAATGCCATTTTATGGTTATCAAGGGAATTGTTTTGGGGCACATCATTTCGTCTGAAGGAATTGAAGTGGATAAAGCAAAAATCGATTTGATTGCCAAACTTCCTACGCCCAAGAATGTGAAAGATGTCCGATCATTTCTAGGACATGCCGGGTTTTATAGGAGGTTTATCAAGAACTTCAGTTCCATTTCCAAACCGATGTGTAATCTACTTCTCAAGGATGCACCCTTTGAGTGGGATGCCAAGTGCGAGGAAGCCTTCGTCTCTCTGAAGCATATGCTCAATACTGCACCGATTATGCAGGCACCGGATTGGAGCTTGCCATTCGAGCTCATGTGCGACGCAAGTGACTATGCGGTGGGAGCGGTTCTTGGTCAAAGGAAAGACAAGAAACCGGGTGTGATATACTATGCAAGTAGAACTTTGAATGATGCGCAAATGAATTACACCACGACAAAGAAAGAGCTCCTAGCAATTGTCTTCGCCCTAGACAAGTTTCGATCCTATTTGATAGGATCGCCAATTGTGATTTTCACGGATCACGCGGCATTGAAGTATCTATTCACAAAAAAAGATGCCAAGCCGCGGCTTTTGAGGTGGATACTCCTATTGCAAGAATTTCATTTGAGCATCAAGGACAAAAAGGGAGTCGAGAACGTGGTGGCCGATCATCTGTCTCGTCTCACTTTTACAAACTACATTGAAGAAAGCCCGATCCAAGATTCGTTCCCAGATGAGCAACTGTTGGCAATCTCGACAATCCCATGGTATGCCGACATTGTAAACTATCTTGTAACCGACAAGATACCAGAAGCATGGGGCGCACAAGATAGAAAGAAGTTCTTGAGTGAAGTGAAGCGATTCTATTGGGATGAACGGTACCTATTTAAATATTGTGCGGATCAAATTATCCGGAGGTGCATTCCAGACCAAGAAGTGGAGAGAGTTCTGTCTTCCTACCATTCTGAAGCTTGCGGAGGACATTTCTCATCAAAGAAGACAACCGCTAAGATTTTGCAAAGCGGACTGTACTGGTCGTCGCTCTTTAAGGACGCACAACATTTTTGCAAGGCATGCTAAAGATGCCAAATGCTTGGAGGGATCTCTAAGAGGAACATGATGCCACTCAATCCCATCCTGATGATTGAAATCTTCGATTGCTGGGGCATCGACTTCATAGGACCGTTCCCATCCTCCTACGATAATCTTTACATTTTAGTTGCCGTAGATTACGTTTCAAAATGGGTGGAAGCCCAAGCGTGCAAGAAAAATGATCACAAAGTGGTGATCCGATTCTTGAAAGACAACATTCTTGCACGCTTTGGCACTCCTAAGGCAATAATAAGCGATGGCGGTACTCACTTTTGCAATAGACCATTTCAATCATTAATGCAAAAGTATGGTGTAAACCATAAAGTATCGCTCGCTTATCACCCTCAGACTAACGGTCAAGCCGAGCTGGCAAATAGGGAAATCAAACAGATTCTAGAGAAAACGGTAAACCCGAACCGCAAGGATTGGTCGTTAAGACTGATCGATGCACTTTGGGCTTACCGTACTGCGTACACAACAACTCTAGATATGTCCCCCTATCATATGGTGTACGGAAAACCATGTCATTTGCCAGTAGAGTTGGAACACAAATCATACTGGGCAACTAAGATGGTTAATTGTAATTTCGAAAAAGCCGGGCTTGACCGTAAGTTGCAAATTGATGAAATCGAGGAATTGAGAAGAGATGCATATGATAATGCGAAGATAAGCAAGGAACGTGCCAAAATCTTTCATGATAAATCTATTTTAAGGAAAGAATTCAAACTTAGGCACAAAGTTTTTGTTTATGATACTCGTTTGCATCTCTTCCCCGGGAAATTGAAATCTCGTTCGACCGGCCCATACATTGTCCGTCATGTATTTCCTTTCGGGGCTGTGCAAGTTGAGGATCCCAAAATCGGCTATGTTTTTAAAGTAAATGGACAACGTTTAAAGCCATTTTTGGAATTCCCAAGTCGAGAGGAGTCCATCCCTCTCGAAGACCCGACTTATGCCTAACAAGCATAGGTCGATTGTGTAAATAATGTTTTTTGTAGAATTTTTGAGTTTCAGGAATTTGTCTCGGAGGTTCGGGTGAAATTGGATCAAACCGGACCAAGTTAGGGGGAGTGGAAAGGTGTTTTCAAGTGAAGAAATGTCGTGGAATTTTTTTTGTTGAAGGCATGATCGATCATGGGCAAAAGCCATGATCGATCATGGGATCGAATTTTGGTGGCAGTGGACTTCCATGATCGATCATGGGCAAAGCCATGATCGATCATGGTTAACTTTTCCTGCGGCAGTGCACTTCCATGATCGATCATGGGCAAAGCCATGATCGATCATGGTCCCTCTTAAAAACAGAGCAGCCGTTTCTTAAACCCCAAATCGTGCCCCATCTTCTCTCTAACTCCCATTTCTCTCCATCTTCCTTCTCCAAACTTTCAATCATCATCAAATTAAAACCTCCCCTAGCCTTTCCGCCTCCATAACCATCCAATTTCAACCCCAAATCCCACACCCATCTAAGAATCATCCATTTTCTCACTCTCAAAACCCCAAAATCCCAATTTCGAGCTCTAATCCCCAAAATTTTGAAATTTCTCTCTTTTTTCTCCCTTCTCCCCACCTAAATGGCTGCCATTGCTCCAGTTAACAAGCCAGAAGAGCTTCAAGCCACGAGGGGTGGGTACCGCGGGTTCCGTAGCCGTCAAGAGTACGATTGGTGAAACTACGCCTTTAGAAACCGGGCTGTGATGATCGAGAGGCCCGTGATTATTGGTGCCTTGGACGATTTCCCTCAAATGAGAACATTCGAAAGACACAAGGGGTGGGTGCAATATTTGCGACAAACAGGTAATCAATGTAATCTCACTCCATGTCGTGAATTTGTTGCAAGCTTGGTGCGTGTGCCCAATGCTGCTTATGCCTATGTTGCCCACGTGCGTGGGAGAACTGTACATTTCAACCTCGAGGTTGTTAGTAGAGTCACGGGGATTCCATCATTGCCGGATGGCAGCTATGACCTCCCTCATTCAGCCCGTATTGTATACCCCACTGATGACAAGTTGGCTACGTTCTTAGCCGGTCGTCCAATGACTTGGATTGGCACGTAATTCGATAGGAACAATTTAGCACCACAATTCAGGACCCTGTGGCTTGTTGTAGCCAATGCGTTAGATCCCACCTCGCACATTCAACATTTGTACACCTATCATGCCTATGTTCTATATGTAATTGCTCGCAATAGGCCTTGTTGTTTGGTTCGCTACATAATGCGAAAAATCATGAAAGTCTATGACACGGTGGCCCATAACGAAACTATCAAATTTGGCGTGCTTCTGACCCACATTTGCTTGGAAGCGGGTGTCCAAGAAAGGGACGCCGATGTCAGAAAGATACAGCGGGCCCCGATAAACAGGTCCACCCAGGCTAGAGCCGCCGGGCAACTGAGAAATAGGCCAAGTTCTTCGGCCGCACCTCCAGTTGAGTCCGAGGAAGAAGCGCCAGAAGAGGCAGGAACCGACGTTCCGGGTCCTTCGAGGAGAAGAAGAAGAGCAAGTACGGGACCTGTTGACGACAATATGGCATTCTTGAGAGAGCAATTCGAACAAATGAATGCCACAATGCACGCGGGGTTTGATGCTCTTAACTCAAGGGTAGATGATATGTTGGTCCGCCAAGATCATATGGAGGCGGAGATTGCTTCTAGGGTGGAGGTTCATATGGCGGCTCAACAAGAGTTCATACGCCGTCAATTCGAGGAATTCTACAGTCGATTTCCACCACCCCCACCCTCTGAGATTTGATGATGATGTGATAGCCTGAGAACTCTTTAATTAACTATATTTATGCTTAGTTTTATTTTATTTCTTTTGGGTTGTATTAGAATTGAGACTTGATGTTAACTCTAGAACTTGGTTTTAATGGTTGAATATTATAGTTTTTGCTTTTGAATTCTAATTCTAACCCGTTTTGTGAATAGTTTTTGTTTATCTCTTATTTTTGTCTCATGGAGAGCAAAGCCAATGTAGCCCTTCCGTGCGTTGTTATTGTTCTCTTTACATTGAGGACAATGTGTGTTTCAAGTTGAAGGGGGTACGTTATTTTGTGTTTATTTTGTTTGGCTTGCTATCAGTCATTTCCATGAGTAGAAGAGATTTGTTCAATTTTTTTCAGTCATTTCCATGAGTAGAAGAGATTTGTTCAATTTTTTTTTTGAGAAGTTTGAAAATTGATGATTGATTGATATTTTGTTCGATGAAGATTATTGTTTCATTAGCTTTTGGCTTGAATTCTTTGATCTAGATAGGATGTTGAATGATAATCTAAATTGCTTTGCTCCGCTTAGTCTCATATCCCATCATATTTGCCTGTTCCGCATGCTAGATTGATTTGGTTGATTCCAATTCGGTAATAACACTTAGATTTATTTTCATTGAGAGAAGAGAAATTTTTGTCCAAAAATAATGGAAGCTCTTTCGAAAAGATCCTCCAATGAGAGGACAAAAGCATAGCACTTTGACAACTTGGATGACTTTTATCCTAATATTGACTTAAAGCTTCACTTGACTAAATCTTAAGTCTCTTTGTCTAATATTATGGATGGGTATAAGTTACCATATGGGAAAGGGTGAATAGCTTCCTTCAAGCTCCAATGAATGAGCAGTAATGAGAAAATTCGATAAGTGAGATCGCTGCCCCTCATAGAGATGAAAACCGCCCTGATCTAATTTAGCAAAAATTTCCAAGTAAAAGATAAAGAAAGTGCTTAGAATCGATAAATCTTTGAGCTTTTGTTTTTGAAAAAATTCTCTCTTCCTTCTCGAATGATTATGACTCTTTGTGTTTATATCGAATTGTTTGAATCGAAGTCTAGTATGTGAGCATTGGAGAATATGGGATTGTGTTCTAAAGGAGATAGGCGAATTAGATGATCATTCGAAATTCCGTCGTTCTGGAAAATTGATAGTAATGCCTCTTGCTTTGCAAATTGAAACTTGAATCTTCATTCTCGTCATTCATCATGATCAAACTTCTGATGTTTGTAGGTATCATTTCTGAAAACCTTCACGAGATGTAACTCGTCTTCTTTGGGAACTTAGAAGTTAACAATTTTTTTGTATAGCGTAGTGCTTTTGTAATTATTATATTTTTTGTCTTGCTAAGGGACTAGCAAGAGATAAGTTGAGGGGAGTTGATAAACGCATAATATTGTCATATTTAAGCTCCTTCCCGGAGTCGCTTGACGCGTTTGTTGCTTTAATTCTGCCTAATTATCCACTTATCTCGAGATTAATGCCTTAGCGAGTTTTGTATCTAACATGGCCCAAGTTGGTGTGTATTTTGTAGTATTCCATGTGTTTGTAGGATTGGAGTACAATGGTGTTGCATAGGTTGATCAAGAGTAAGCTCGGAGGCTTGCAAAGTGCTGAGTGAACAAGTTCCAGACCCATGATCGATCATGGGCAAAGCCATGATCGATCATGGCCCTGGCAACTTGGCCATTTCACACCCAAAATGGGCTATTTTAGTGGTTCAAGCTATTTTAGATATTTAGTTAGATATTTTGCAACCTTGTAATATTTATATAATTCTTAGCTTCTAGGCAAAGATATATCTAGTTTTTCACATTTACAAGTTGTAGAGAGAAGGGAGAGCTCTTAAACACTTTATATGCCTTGTATATTTAGGCAAAGATATATCTAGTTCTAGGTATTTTCATATTAAATTAAGACTTTATATGCCTTGTATATTTAGTGCTTGGTTGTTAATGAACATACCACATATTTATATGGTTCTAGAAAGATTGTGGTCTCTTTCCCCCATCCATGGAGTTTTTCCCTCTTCATAGAAATTATGAATAGTTCTTAAAACTCCATAGATGGGTTATAAATTTGTTTAGCTTATCTTTGATTCATTTATTGATATATTGAGTGCTTCTTACACTTTATGTGATACTTAGACTCTTTATTTTCTACCATAAGTGATAAATGATGAGATGATAAATTTATCCCATAAACTTCATTCCGTTTCATTGTTAGGATTCACTTTATAATTTTCATTCTTTAAATCATGAGATTGCATACACTTGCTTTATGTTAAATCTTTTTATGATGAGTTTGTCATATCTATCTCGGATTAGCTTCATCGGGAATGGGTTGCCTTGCTTCACACCCGTAGCTAAAAGATGGGAACGATAACCTCGTCTTTGGTGGAATGTTGTTTGTTCCTCTCTTGATATAGCTTCAATTCGGGAATGAGTCACCTAGCGTCGCACCCTTTGCTATTGAGAGATACACCAACATTCCCCTTATCTTGAGAAACCTTGTGTTGAAATCTTTGTATGAGCTATCGATCACCGTCGTTTAAATCGTAACTAACCTCCACTTACCTTAGTGCTTTCTTATTAATTTTCAAACCGTTTTACATTTCTGTTGTTTTACAACAAATCCAACTCACAAAATCTAAAAACCACTTAATCCGTAATCCATTCCATCCCTTTTCACTTATCCCTGAGGTTCGACACTCGGACTTCCGAGACTATATTACAACTTGACGTGCCTGCACTTGGGCTATAACACAACGCGCTATTTTGGAGCTGTCAAATTTTGACCACATTAATAAGGGCTCACCATTTATTCAAAAGAATACTAAATTTCTAGCTCGTGTCAGAATCTTTTCCATATCACTTCTCCTCCTTTACTTGGTCTCTTTGCTCTCTTATCGATTACATTTGAACTTATGAAAATTATGATTTCTTTAATGGTGCAATTTTAAGTACGTTTAATAATAGCAAACGTTTTACCTTATGTTTTCATACATTTCATGTTTACTTTATTTATCTTTGAGCGCATATTATGTATTTTGATTTTTTTAAATATAAAAAATACTATTAATGGTTTATTGGTAGATAGATTTTTTGATGGCAATAAATGGCATGGTATTTTTATCACTGCGAATGTAGCATTTTGTAGTTCATGTGCACAATTACTTCGTGGAAATAACAAAAAAATTAAATTTATTTATGGACAAACATGTAAATTAAAGTGGACAATTTCGTCCAAAAAGAATTTAGAATACTAAAGCTTTTATGAGAGAAAAAAAGGTCCTTAAATTATCTTGCTATGTTCTTAAATGAATATTAATTATTGATGGTGTGCCATTATTGCTAATAAAAGAAGATAGTAAAAATTAAACTAACTTATTTAGATGTGCTCTAATTAAAAAGGGGATGTGCCTATACCATTAGCCTTAATTAAGAGATTTATCACATTGTATAAGAATAATTTGAGAGCTTAGTACATGAGTAAACAATCAAATTGGTCTAACAGATTTCATCCAAAATAAGAGCCAAACCTAAAATATATAAATACTTAGGAGCAAAAGTCAATTTTGTTAATATAATAGGGTCCAAAGTCCAAATAACACTAATTTAAAGGGAAAGATAATGGATAAAAGGGTCCTTTTGACTTTAGAGTCCATAGTTTTTCGGTTATTGAGTTTGGGTCCACGCTTTGGAGTCTAAAATTGGCATATTCATTACTCAAGATTTCCAATAGTACCCTTTAGGCTTATTTGGATTTTAGGATCTATAATTTTCATTTCTTAAATTTAGGAGTCTAATTGATGGAATTATGTCTATAGTAAAAATCTGTTAATCAACACAATTTTTGACTAAAAAGATATAGTTTTCATTAATTAGTGATAAATAAAGGCTTTTATGAGTTAACCTCTATTTATAATGTGAAATTAGAGGTAGCATATTATCTTTATAATCCTTTGATTGTTTTGACAAACCTTGAACCTCGTTCAAAATTTTCTTTTGCATTCGTCTTCAATCTTAGGTCATATTGTTCTTCCCTACACAAGATCTGGGGAAGGAGATGGATGCCTTGGTTGTGGTCGGCCTCTTGGTGGACTTATGCGGAGATCAATATACAAACTTCCGAGCATATGCGTGGAAGGATGATCTTGAATGAAATTGCCACCTATAAAGAAACAAAGAAATAAGTTGGAAAAATAATTTACAAAGGGAGAGAATACTTACAAAGAGGATTTTTGTACAAAACCCATAATCTGTCTTTTGCCGTATCCCTAGCAACGATGCTAAAAACTTAACGTCTCGGTAATACTTCCACGCTTAGGAACTAAAGTGTAGGTTGTTAAGTTATAATACTTGGTAAGTCCAACTGTCGAACCACAAAGATAGTTGGAAAGACAATGTAGTGATTACGAGTTCAAGGTTTTTTTTAGAGAAGTTGATTGTTTGATTTTAGTTATTGATTTTAAAATCTTGCAATTAAAATTATAGTGATGTATCAAATGATAAAGCATTATAGAATCCATTATATAATCCATTTGCTTTGCCACATTATGTAGAATTAATTTCATTCAAAATTATCAATACAATTCCTAAGTGTTGAATGCCTTCAATTTTTTAGACAATAGTGTGTGAAGCAAAAGCAACACATTCCCATATAAGTTCCATCAAAAGAAAAGGGTGTAAGCAAAATTCAACAGAAGTGTATCTCTTATTCATATCTTATAACAAAGGGTATGAAGCAAGTGCAACCCATTCCCATATAATGTTCAATCCAAGATACAAACTTGAAATACACCAAAGAAAAAGGCATAAATTTAAACAAGGCATTGAGAATTCTTGATTAGTTTTCCTTACGCAATTGACTTGATTATGAAAATAGCCAACTAAAAAGTTTAACACAATAAATCATAACATTTCATTTGTCTAAGATTGGGAGGTCTAGGTGGAGATATAATCAATTAGTTTAGACATGTTTGATAAATACAAGTTAAATCCTTAGAATGGGTAGTGAAGTTATTAATGACATGAACTTAAGAAATCCTCCTTGGCAACACTTTAACTAAGAAAATTTGGAGTCTCAAAATCACATAAAGTGTAGAAAGCACTTAACATATCATTAAGGTATTCAAAGATTTAAATCACAAATTCATGAAAATTCTATGGATATTCGAAGACTAATCATGCTTGGTAATGAAAAATATCTCATTCAATTCATAGAGGCAATGCACATAGGCTTAAGAAATACACATGTATATCATCTTTTTATTAATGTTTGAGATCTATGTATACAAGGTATACAAAGTCAAATCACGTTATGAAGATTATATTATTAGCTTATGAATGGCTGATTGATTGTAGAATGTGGGGGATTCAACAAGTATTTAACAATATTAACAATTGAATGATAAGTAAACTTACATAATTAATGCATTGTAAAGCTTATCTTTTAACCTTAACAATAAAATTATTCCATGATAGATGTATGAACAAAAACCATTGAAGTGATCTCCATTTCACTCAAATGTATATCTAACTAATTTTTACATGTGATAAAAATATACAAGTGCAAGAAATAAACTTATATTGCTTCAACTGGATTTAAAATTACATCCCTTTAAATGAAGGACAAAGAGGAGTTTAAAAAGGGGGAGAAGTAATCCCAAAATGCTAATCTAACACATTTTCTAAAGTGCCAATAGGACAAGCAACCTAAAACTAACACAAAATATAAAGTCATGCACTTTTGGGGAGTTTTCATGATCAAAAGGTGGAGAAAAGCTTCTTTAAAACTGTTAGCTTTGATCGATCAGATGGGAGATTTGGACACAAAGGAGAGCTCTAATGCAAAGGCTTTTGTCTTCTATCTTCCTTGATTACTTCCCAAAGTTTCCCAAATTTGCTTCCAAAATCTATCAGTACATTAAGACACTAGAGAAAGCTTTTTTGAGCCATGTTAAGACAATTCTTGATATTTGTGGGTGGTGTAAATCTGACCAAGCCCAAAGGGGATATAATCGACTCAAATCGGTAGAATCGGTAACCAGATTTAACAAAGGTGGTGGTATTGAACAGTAAAATAACAGTAATGAGAATAGGAATTTTGTTCGTGTGGGTATGTTCTTTTGGTGGCTTTTATATCCAATCCGGCAATAATTCCTCCCTGGGTGTGTGTTGGTGTTCTTTACTAAGCTCTAATGGCTAAAAATACAATTTAGAGAAAGAGAGAATGCTTGTGTAATAGTGAGTTGGCCGATCCCTCACTGTGGGTTTATTTTGTCCTATTTATACAATTTGGATAGGGTTTTGTGGAAATTAATATAAAATATAGACTTGATCACTACTCCAGGGTTATAGGTGTTCATAACTTTGTTCACACTAATGAAAGTGGTTATTTTCCATTGTCTATCCTCCAACTCAGCTACCTTTTATCCATAACTCATCAATTGTTGATCGGTCTCTTATCCGATCAATTGGTATCCTTAATCTCATTGGCTAGAAGGAATTCTAGCCGACCAAGAGATCTGACTCCCATACAGGCCCACAGCCTACGTGCTAGGCTTGGCCCAAGGTCCAAGTATAAAATTATCCTTCGACAATATTTTTTGTGTGTGCATAAGTGGGTTAATTCAATTAATTAAGGTTAAGATAAACGTATTAATCTCAATTAAAAGAGCATAAGTATATGCAAAATTGCGCATTTATCAAATACTATTTTATAATAAGAATAATTTAGAAAACTACACGACTAAAAGAAAAATTAAAATTTTTAAAACAATTACATGAAATTTTAACGAAGGCTAAGAATGGGAATAATCGTAATTGAACACATGATATATATGCATGCAACATTTATGTCATTTTGGTCAATTTAAAGACATTAAAACTATACAGGTGTATAAATAATTTCCACTGGGCTCAATTATATAGTCTTTGAAAAAAAATATTATCAAACACAATAATATTTAGTTTTGAAATCTTATAATGTCAAAAGAATAATTATTATGGTTTTAAATAATAGAAGTGTCAACAACATAATGAATGGGTATTTTAAAAAATATAAATTTGGAAAAGCATTTTTGGAACCATTCATTTAAAATTAGAACTTAGTATAATTATTTTTTGTATTGAATACAAGCCATATGAATATATTTTGTCTTATAAAAAAGGTACATTTGAGTTATAAAATTGTAGGATCAAAAATATAATTATTTAAAATTATTAACTACACATCATGACAAAGATTTAACCAGAAAAAAAAAAAGAAGAAGAAGAAGAAGAAATGTTTCATATGAGTGAGCAACACTCATATGAAGCCTTATTTTTTTTTTTAAGCTCAAAATTTATACAACTTTTTTATACTTGTATGATTAATTTTTATGTCATATCTGCTGTAGCTTTTTTAAAAATTTAATATTATATTTGTTAATTTTGCTCTAAATTTTAAAATCACGCTTAGATGCTCTTGTGAGACTAATTTTTATTATTTCTATATGTTGGTCTATTGTTCCCTCTGACGTTACCTGCCTCAGCTTTCCCTATGTTTGCTTATTTATTTTTAAAAAGAAAATTATGTAAGGTTGTGAATTTTATCTGTCTAATCAATGGGCTAGTCCTGATAGAGATCAACAAAAAAAATAAGGAAAATCCAACCGGCCATTGATAAGATGACACATGGTAAGGATAACCATGGTTATTTAACGATATATGTATATATATAGATAACCATGGTTATTAAGCCTCACCTCTTAATCTAAATTAAAAAATTGACGAACTCTGAAAAATGGATTTTATAAAATAACTCATTCTAGCTCCCAGAAATTTGAATTTTTAATCGTCTTTTTTATTAAAAAAATAAATTAATTAAAATTCCATGCTTAGGACAGTGCTATCATGTGGAAGCTATTCGTTCTAGTAGTAGTAGCAACATATTTTTTTAGAAAAAATAAAACATTATATTTTCTTAAAAATATTATTATTATTAGATAGATCCTGATCGAATTGGGAGACAAAATAGTGGGGCTGAGGGATTGAGTACGTTTCACATAAAATTCAATTTATTACAATGAAATTTAAGCAAAGGTGAAAAACGAGCAAGAAATGCAACATCAAAATATCTCTTTTCTTGATGCGTATTTCTTTCTTGGTAGAAGAATTATCTACATGATATTTTTTTTTTTTCACATTTCGATTAATTCTCGCTTGCAAAAGGTGCCAATTACTAGTCAGAAGAGAGTCAAACTCGACTTGCAAAACTCTCAATTAAATCTAGTGTTCTATACCCAACATTGATTGGCCAATCGACACCACTCGTGGTGATTATATGATTTTCTATCCACTACACAAAAGCTTCCTTTCTCTTCTCTAATTTTCGGGTAATTTATCTTTTATCCCTCAAGTTTACTTATATTCTTACTTTGATCCCTAATGTTTTATTTGTAGCAATTTCCTCCATAAATTTTGAGTTGAGTTTCACATTCATCCAAAATTATATGTCCCATCGATATTTTGGACCAAAAATCAATGCAAAAGGTAAACCAGGCTCCAACTTTGAGGACCGAAATGTTACAAATAAAAGATTAAGAACCAAACTGAGAAAATAGGTAAGCTTGAGGGGGGTAAAAAGGTCAATATCCCTAATTTTCAGTCTATAAATATGCATGCGGACGTCGTTCCCTTCACCACAAACCAAACACAGACATATTTTTTCTCTCTAAAAAATCTCTTTTGCCTTCAAATGGCTCTTAACGTTGTTTCTGTTTCTGTTTCTACTCCTTCACCAATGAAGCATTTGGTTGGTTTTGAAGGGAAAAACCAGTTACTTATTAGTGGGAAGAAAAGTAACTATAATAAGAATAAGAACAAAAACAATAATGCGAGTGTGGGTTATTCACCACTTACCATTAGGTGTTTTAAAGGGCATGTTGCTCCACCCCTAAAATTTTTACAACAACTACGACTACTACCACCACAACCAATGGAGGTGCAGTACCTTCTACTGCTATTCAAGTACCCGAGGTTGTCAATATAAGTCACTTCCCTCCTGATTTCAAGTTTGGCTGCTCCACTTCTGCTCTTCTGGTCCCTTCTCCCTCTCTCTCTCTCTCTGGCACCAGGTGTTCCCACAGCCACATTGGGATGGGACTAATCCCTCTCGGAAAAGTGGTTGTCCCATCCCACAAGTTTTTTGTGTAGGAATTGAATTCCTATATATATATTGATAATTTGGATGTAAAATTCTAACATATATATATATATATATTTTTGTTATTATTTTGGCGCAGACAGAGGGATCACTAGATGTAGATGGGAGAGGACCTAGTACCTGGGACAGCCTCATACCAGATGCATGGAACTGCCGCTGATTCATACAATCGCTATAAAGTAATTATTATTAATTTAACACTCCAAAAAATTACTAAGCTGTATTTGTTTTAAAAAAGTATTCAGTAAACAAAATATATATATATAGAATCCCGTAAAAGTCAAGCCTATTTTTTTTATACTTGAGATTACGTGTTCAAATCATCCTCATGAACAAATGGAAAGAGCATTAATGTTATTGAATAGGGACACTAATATTACTAACTAGAAATTAGGTAGAAGGTCTTACTACACATTGATTTTTACCAAAACTCCAATGAATAATATTTTTTTGAATGAAGGGCCTATTTTTAATTGGTAATTAGTGTAAGAGGCCTATTTTATTTTATATTTTAAATAAAGGTATTTGAATAAATTTAAATATCATTTAATTAATAAAAACATGTTATATATTACCTAAATTACCCCCTCTTTATGAAATTTGCACAAAAAATATGAATATTGCAGTGAAACATGGACTGCAATATGAACTTTGCACTAGAAATATGGACTGCAAAGTTCACATTGCAGTAAAATATGGACTGCAATATGAACTTTGCACCAAAAATATGGACTGCAAAGTTCATATTGCAATCCATATTTTAATGCATATTGGTATTTTTTAGTTTATTTTAAGGGTTGGGATGTCATTTTATAATGAAAAAAAAAACACATGTCATATTATTAATAAAATAAAAAATAGGCCCTTTATTTACAAAAAAATTATTCATTGCCTTTAGTGTGAAAATCTTTCTCTAATAAGACCTTTTTTTTAATTGTCGCTATTACTAAACAACCGGCAATTCCCAAAATAAGTCTCAAGAACAAAGTGAAAGAGTATTAATGTTGTTGAACAGGGATGCTGAAAGAGGGGGACACTAACAGGAAGAGGGATTTCAACCATGCTGTGTCAAACTATCGGTTTCTAATTTTGCACCTGTAATCTCTTCTTTTACCATAAAATTATGCTCATGCAGGATTCAAACCATCACAATCAAGCAACTTAAGCTCGCGCTTAACAAATAAGCAAGCCATTTATTATTTTTGTTAAATTATTTTTTAAAATTATATTAATGCGAATTGCGCGCCCATCGCGTGTATATAATAGTCTAGTGAATGTTAAAAGGACATGGAACTGGGTTTTACTTACAAGCCTTTCATCATCTATATGGTGTATGGACACATTTAATTAGAGAAAGTAAGGTGACATGCATGGCAACGTACCTACATTCATCACAAATAGTACAAAAATGCATAAAACTTGTAGCTAATATTATATTCAACTGTAAGAATATTTATCTGGATCTTTAAAAGCTATACACATGAAATTATGGTGTTTTTGTATATGATGTCGTAACATATACTTTTAGAACATACGGTAAACACTTTAAAATATATAATATAAATAAGTTAATATAAAACACTCATAGAATCATAGTATATCAAGAAGTACTGCCATATTTGTACTATTTAAGTATTCTTCATGTGTACTTAGGTAGCCCTTGCTACGTATAGATAGTGACATTTTTTTTATCTGAGGTGGTCTAAGGCTAGAAAACCTATAGCCCTTGGCAATAATAATAAGATGAAACTTTAATTTTGCACCCATGAAATATAAGAATAGAAAAAAAAATTAAGTTCGATCAATTAAATATTTTTTTGAGAAATGAACAATCTAATATTTGTATAAATAAGAATATCATTACAACATTCTTTTCCACTTAAATTACTATAAAAGTGTGATAATTCAAACATACAACGTACCAATATTCGATTCCCTATACCTTTCCCCAAGAACTAACCAAATTTACCTATCGCTTGTATTAAAAAAAAGCATACTACCAAAAAAATATATCGCTTTATGTTATTATAATATGGGGGCCCTTATTTCTTGCGTAAGGCCCTAGTTAGGCAATCGCTTAATTGGCCTTATTGTAGGACCATCTATGTTTTTAATATATATATTAGCTATGCAACACACGAGATACGTGCGCACTCATTATTATATATACGATCAAATTTAAGCAAAAAAATTTGTTGTTAATGTTTACGATCATTACTAATTGATGTATTTATGCATGTGTATGTATATCAGGAAGATGTGCAGGCGCTAAAGAACATGGGGGTCGACACTTACAGATTTTCTATTTCTTGGTCTAGGGTCCTCCCGGGTTTGTTCTTCTTTGTATAGTAAAAAATATATAAATTAATAAGGTCGGGACCGGCCAATATTATTAATTAAATGAGGTTTTAATTTATCAATTATTAATATTTATTATTATTAATTATCGATAAATTAATAATTTACCAAAAGATTTGTGTTTTCAATATTGTTCTCTTGATCTTCCTTAGATTTTATTTTTTATACAATTAATTAAGTAAATTATCATTTGACAAGTAATTTGATAGATTTATGTTTTCAATATTGTGCTACTGGTATTCCTAAATTTTTATTTCCTATAAATTTAATTAAGCAATTATATTATCCTTTGGTCTCTCAAAATTATATTTATATATACCCATCTCTCTTATTATTATTATTATTACATGACAAAAATTATATTATTTTCCATACTTCTTTTCCAATGGCAAATATAAATTTTAGCAAAAACCAAACAACACTATACTCATATTTTGATAAAGCATGATAGTAAGTCTGAAAAGATAAATTATTAACTTATGTAACCAATAGGCCTAAGGGTACCTTATAAAAAAATATTATCTTATAAATTTAGTAAAAATATTAATTTAACTATTGGGCTTGAGTTGGGAGCGACAAAATTTATTAATTTAGCGAGATTAATTATTATTTTATCAAGTATTTACTATAATATTAATATTCATTTAGATTTAACAGTCGGATGAAAGTGCTTCAAACAGTATTGACCTTATGTGTGTGTAAATATATCCTTGAGACGTTTCTCTAATCGAAAATAGACCGTCGATTTTGAAGCATAAATATAATTAATGAATATTTTAATAAAATTTAACTAACTTACATTAAAAAATTCATATTCGTTTATGTCACGAGTGTTTATCCATTATATATCAAGTGTAGAGGTGTTAATGGCCGGCACAATAAAAACTATAGTTTTGTAACTGTTATTTTACTATATAACAAAATCGACTATGCTTGATTTTAGGTATATTGAATTATTGATCGAACAACAAAAGAAAGGAATAAATAATAAAATAAAAATAAACAAATTTATTCTTTAAACTGCCAAATTCAATATTTTTGCTTCGAAAATTTTGGTCACTGGCTGAACAGTTTGTTGCAGTTTTGTTATAATTTATCTTCATTTAATTTAATTTAATTTTCTTTGTATTGGAAATAACTAACCCAGTCGTCTCGACACATTTTTTTTTTCAATTTTTTTTTGTGAAAAGGTGCAAGTCTCTATGCATGCAACGAGTGAAAGAAAGGGAGGGGATGCAAACCCTCTTAATTTATTCATTATTGTTTTAACTACAAGGTGTAGCGTTGTTAGCCATATGTGTTTTAAGTAGGTGAACTGTTCTTACACGGCTAGAATTTAGTTCTTACTAGAAGTACTTGTAACTAAATATAAGTGTGGAAATGTCTTGTAAAGAAAAAAATCATTACTCTTTTTTGCAACTGAAATTTTACAGATGGTACAGTTAAAGGAGGTATAAACCAAAAGGGTATAGATTTCTACAACAATCTTATCAATGAATTGATACAAAATGGTGAGAATTATTTTATACTATTTTTTTAAGAATGTTATATTTACTGGATACATTTACTAATTATTTATATCAAATATATTGATAAGTTGTAAATTTTCAAAATGTGTGTACAATTTATTAATACATTTGATATAATTATTCCGTAAATATATAAATTTGATAAAAATATCATTTCCATTTCCTTTCTATTTCCATCATTGCTTTCAACAATAAATAAATTGCTAATTAATGCAGGGATAACCCCCCTTGCGACGCTCTTCCATTTTGACTTGCCACATGCACTCCAGACCAAGTACAATGGTTTTCTGTGCAGCGACATTGTGTATGAACCTTGAATTAAATTAATTAAAGACATTTTTATTCAAGTTATCATTTTGCATTACAAAATTGTTTGTATTTCTATTAATTTAAACTTTACTAACTTTTTATTAGGTGCGATTTCAAGAACTATGCTGATGTTTGTTTTAAATATTTTGGTGATCGCGTAAAGTGCTGGAGTACAATCAACGAGCGGCAAGTTTTTGGTCAATATTTGTACAGTGTTGGGTTGCCTAGTACAACAATTCAAAAACCTGCGACCGACCCTTTTCTTGTTTTTCATAATATTATACTAGCTCATGCCGCAGCTGCTAGACACTATAAACAAAATTATCAGGTGATTCATACATGTACAGGTACATGTATCACAAATTCTTTTCAAAAACGAAAGGTCGGAGATTATATACGATGTTAATTACATAAACGTTGTCTCCACTAAATTTAACCAAATTAATTTCACCAATATATATATATATATATTGTATATATAAGAACAATCCGCATTATATTTTTTTATTCCTGTTGGAGTTTATTTGATGCATTTAAGAAAAAAAAAAAAAAAAAAAATGCTCCCAACACTTTTCCGAATTCCCCCCAACACTTTTCCGAATTCCCCTTAAATTTGTCTCCTGGTCTCCTCCTTTTTCCCTTAAAGCAGATCTACATTTTAAAATATATATATATGTACAAGAAAGGAGAGAGAGGGATATATATCTTTCTACAAAAATTATTCTTCCGGCAGAATTATATATATTCCTACAGAAAATATTTTTCCGGCAGAAAAGATTTTTTCCGGCAGAAACAAAAGATATTTTCCGGCAGAAACAGAAAATATTTTTCCGGCAGAAAATATTTTTTCCGGTAGAAACAGAAAATATTTTTTCCGGCAGAAACAGAAAATATTTTCCAGCAGAAACATAAAATAATTTTCCGGTAGAAAAGATTTTTTTCCGGCAGAAACAGAAAATATTTTTCCGGCAGTAAAACATTTTTCGGTTCCTGAGCAATTAAAAGAGTGTTATTGTCGAGCGGTTGAATAAGTGCAAATCAATCGTACAGAGGGTATCTGGGCTGTTTCATCCTGGGGACGGCGTGGCATAATCAGAACTGCTAGCACGATTCCGGGCAGAGCCGCGAAACGTCTTAAAGAGAGCGACTTAGTCCGCGACTCAACCCGGTGTACTCTCTACCTTATCTATTTTTGATTCAGCAGTTTATTAGTTTCCAACAATTTTAAGACGTTTTCTATTCTGCTATTTTTTGTATAACTGTTGTCATGGCTAATGAACTTAATCAAGCTGCTGCTTCTAGCTCATTGAATCAACCTTTTAAATTTGAGGGTCTACACTTTAGGAGGTGGAAACAAAAAATGTTTTTTTACTTAACTCTTAAGAAGGTGGAATCTACTTGTGTTTCTGAAAAACCCACCTTCCCTAATCCGATTTCTGCGGCAGATCATAAGACTCTCAAAACTTGGGAAGACAATGATTATGCATGCAGAAATCTGATCTTGAATGCTCTTCATGATGAGCTTTATGATGTTTACCTCCCGTGCAAATCCGCAAAAGAAATTTGGGATTCACTTCAAAAGAAATATGACACTGAAGAGGCTGGGTCTAAAAAATACGCTGTCAGTCGTTATCTGAAATATCAGATGACGGACGACAAGTCTATTGTTACACAGTCTCACGAACTTCAGAAAATTGCATATTAGATTATTTCTGATGGAATGAATTTTGATGAGCAGTTTCAAGTGGCAGTTTTGATTGACAAATTACCCCCTGGCTGGAAAGATTTCAAAAACAGTTTGCGTCATAAATCTAAAGAGTTTTCTTTTGAAAGTTTGATTACAAAATTCAGGATTGAGGAGGTAAACCGTAAACAAGATCGGAATGATGAGGTTCTGGTTGTTTTCAACAAAAATCAGAACCGTAATCAAAATCAGAATCGCTCGAACAACACCCCTCCTGCACTAAGGCCGAACCGGAAAAATATGAAAAATCAGAACGGTGGAAATAATGCGAACCGGTACGGGAACCAGAATAGGAACAACCAAACTCAGAACCAAAACAGAAATGGCCAGGCTAATAATAATAATAATAATAATAATAATAACAGTGTGTTCTCTTGCTATCACTGTGGAAAGCCTGGTCATATGGCAAGAAATTGTCGAAACAAACGCCGAGTTCCTCAGGCGAATGTTACTGAAGAGGAGCCCTTAGTGGCTATGATAACAGAAATTAATCTGGTATCGGGTTCTGAAGGCTGGTGGGTGGATACTGGCGCCTCTCGTCATGTCTGCCATGATCGTTCTCTATTTAAAACCTATTCTGATGCTGTTGATAAGAAAGTGCTGTTGGGTGATTCCCACACCACTAATGTTGCTGGGACGGGTAATGTCGAGTTGAAATTCACTTCTGGAAAGACTGTCATCCTTAAGGATGTTCTGCATACTCCAGAAATTAGGAAGAATCTTGTTTCGGGTTACATCCTTAATAAGGCTGGATTTGTTCAAACTATTGGGGCAGATTTATTTACTCTTACTAAGAATGGTGTATTTGTGGGGAAGGGGTATGCTTGTGATGGGATGTTTAAATTGAATGTTGATGCTAATAAAGTTGTTTCTAGTTCTGCTTATATGATTTGTTCATTTAATGTGTGGCATGCTAGACTCTGTCATGTTAATAAGCGCCTTATTAAGAACATGAGTAAACTGGAAATTATTCCCCCTTATCATTAAATGATTTCGAAAAATGTGAATTCTGTAGCCAAGCAAAGATTACTAAAACACCTCACAAATCTGTTTTAAGAGAAACTGAACCTTTTGAATTAATTCATTCGGATATTTGTGAATTTGATGGTGTTTTAACGAGAAATGGAAAAAGGTATTTTATTACTTTTATTGATGATAATTCGGATTTTTCCTATATTTACCTTATGAAAAATAAAAGTGAAGCAATTGATAAGTTTAAAATATTTTCTACAGAAATTGAAAATCAGTTTAATAAGAAAATAAAAAGATTTCGGAGTGATAGAGGAACCGAATATGATTCAACTGATTTTAAAAATCTTTATACTTCACTTGGTATTATTCATGAGACGACTGCTCCATATTCACCTGAAATGAATGGAAAAGCCGAAAGGAAAAATAGAACGTTTGCCGAATTAATTGTTGCTACGCTACTAAATTCAGGGGCTGCCTCACATTGGTGGGGAGAGATTTTATTAACCGTTTGTCACATTCTTAATAGGGTGCCTAAGATTAAATCTAATTTATCCCCCTATGAGATTTTAAATAATAGAAGGCCCAATATATCTTATTTACGTGTTTGGGGGTGCCTTTCTTACGTACGTATTCCTGATCCTAAAAGATCTAAGCTTGCTAGTAGAGCTTATGAATGTGTTTTTATCGGATATGCAGTTAATAGCAAGGCCTATAGATTTTATGATTTGAAAAATCTTGTTATTATTGAATCTAATGATGTAGACTTTTTTGAAGATAAATTCCCTTTTAAGTTGAAGAATAGTGGGGGTAGCTCACTACCTTCTAGCTCTACTTTACCTACTAGTACTGTGCACCATGGTACATCTTTTGAACCTAGGAAAAGTAAAAGAGTTAGAACCGCTAAAGACTTTGGACCTGATTTTTATGCATACACATTAGAAGATGATCCATCCACTATTCAAGAAGCGTTATCTTCTTTAGATGCTGACCTTTGGCAAGAAGCCATTGACGATGAAATGGATTCCTTAGAATCAAATAGAACTTGGCATCTAGTAGACCTTCCTCCTGGTTGTAAAACCATAGGTTGTAAGTGGATACTTAAAAAGAAATTAAATCCTGATGGCACTGTTGACAAATACAAAGCACGTTTAGTTGTCAAGGGTTATAGACAACGTGAAAATGTAGATTTCTTTGATACTTATTCTCCCGTTACTAGAATTACGTCTATACGTGTTTTGATTGCCCTGGCTTCCTTGCATGATCTTGTTGTGCATCAAATGGATGTTAAAACTGCTTTCCTTAATGGAGAATTAGAAGAAGAAATTTACATGGGACAACCTGAAGGATTTATTATTACAGGTCAAGAACAAAAAGTATGCAAATTAGATAAATCCCTTTATGGTTTGAAACAGGCTCCTAAGCAATGGCATGAGAAATTTGATGAATTGATTATTGCAAATGGATTTAGAATTAATGAAAGTGATAAATGCATTTATTATAAGACTGAGAATAATGCTTGCACTATTATATGTTTATATGTTGATGACTTGCTTATTTTTGGTTCTAATATCCATGTTGTTAATAATGTGAAATCCATGCTATGTGAAAATTTTGATATGAAGGATTTGGGAGAAGCCAATGTAATTTTAGGGATTAAAATTACTAGGATGGAAAAGGGACTTTCTTTGGATCAATCTCATTACATTGAGAAGATTCTAAAGAAATATAATTACTCAGATTGTAAACCAGCATGTACTCCATATGATCCTAGTGTGAAGTTGTTCAAGAACACTGGAGACAATGTTAGACAAACTGAGTATGCGAGCATCATTGGTAGCCTTCGATACGCTACTGATTGCACTAGGCCCGATATTGCTTATGCAGTGGGGATACTATGTAGGTTTACTAGCAGTCCTAGTATGGAGCATTGGCATGCTATTGAGAGGGTCATGCGTTATCTAAAAAGAACCATGGACCTAAAGTTACACTATCAAAAGTTTCCCGCTGTCCTAGAAGGATATAGCGATGCTGACTGGAATACCTTGTCAGAAGATTCCAAGGCCACAAGTGGATATATTTTCAGCATTGCTGGAGGTGCAGTTTCTTGGAAATCCAAGAAACAGACCATTTTGGCCCAGTCTACGATGGAGTCTGAGATGATAGCACTAGCTGCTGCTAGTGAAGAAGCAAGCTGGCTGAGAAGCTTTCTTGCAGATACCCCTCTATGGGAGAGACCGATCCCAGCTGTCCTTATCCACTGCGATAGTACCGCGGCTATTGCAAAAGTTCAGAACCGTTACTATAACGGTAAGAAACGACAAATTCGTCGTAAACACAGCACGGTTAGAGAGTTACTCTCCAAAGGTGCTGTAAGAGTGGATTATGTGCGGTCTGAGAAAAATTTGGCTGATCCTTTGACGAAAGGACTAACGAGAGAGAAGGTGTTTAACACCTCGAAAGGGATGGGGTTAACGCCCAACGAAATCTGAGTCACTGTAATGGTAACCCAACCTATGGACTGGAGATCCCAAGAAATAAGTTCAAAGGGTAAACAACAAGTTACAAGTGATATTTTAGAAATCATGTATTATTATCTCATCCCTATAGAGCATGATATCTTGAAGCGGTGAAAAGGTTGAGCATTTGCTCTTATTGAGTTCTATAGCTCTATGTGGAGTGGGGTACCAATGCTACAAGAGTACTCTTGATAGACTCACCTATGTGAATGTG
Source organism: Lonicera japonica (assembly GCA_021464415.1). Lineage (NCBI taxonomy): Eukaryota > Viridiplantae > Streptophyta > Magnoliopsida > Dipsacales > Caprifoliaceae > Lonicera > Lonicera japonica. Next base: position 23,448,338 of record CM038468.1, read on the forward strand.
GAAGAGAGGTCGCTTCCTATGGAATTCTGGGCAAATTCTCTAGAGCATTCATTAACCGGGATATAAGCACATGGCCATAACGTGCTGGCTTTTGGACAACACTCTTGGGGATAGTGTGTGTTGTGATTGTCAGAGATAGAGTTCAAAACTACGAGTTACTCTAGTATAGTCTGAAACACAAACACTACGTAAAGGTTCAAATTGAAAAATACCTTTATTTATGCACTGTCCTATGGAATATGCTCGATGAAAAAGTTTTTTCCTAAAATACAAGTGGGGGATTGTTGGAGTTTATTTTATGCATTTAAGAAAAAAAAAAAAAAAATGCTCCCAACACTTTTCCGAATTCCCCCCAACACTTTTCCGAATTCCCCTTAAATTTGTCTCCTGGTCTCCTCCTTTTTCCCTTAAAGCAGATCTACATTTTAAAATATATATATATGTACAAGAAAGGAGAGAGAGGGATATATATCTTTCTACAAAAATTATTCTTCCGGCAGAATTATATATATTCCTCCAGAAAATATTTTTCCGGCAGAAAAGATTTTTTCCGGCAGAAACAAAAGATATTTTCCGGCAGAAACAGAAAATATTTTTCCGGCAGAAAATATTTTTTCCGGTAGAAACAGAAAATATTTTTTCCGGCAGAAACAGAAAATATTTTTCCGGCAGTAAAACATTTTTCGGTTCCTGAGCAATTAAAAGAGTGTTATTGTCGAGCGGTTGAATAAGTGCAAATCAATCGTACAGAGGGTATCTGGGCTGTTTCATCCTGGGGACGGCGTGGCATAATCAGAACTGCTAGCACAATTCTGGGCAGAGCTGCGAAACGTCTTAAAGAGAGCGACTTAGTCCGCGACTCAACCCGGTGTACTCTCTACCTTATCTATTTTTGATTCAGCAGTTTATTATTTTCCAACAATTCCATATATATATATATATTGATAACACTAGCTTTATATTTATCTGTTTGTTATATATATATACAGGAAACTCAAAAGGGGGAGATTGGTATTCCGTTGGTGTCTATGGTGCTTAAGCCTTCCGATACCACACGTCAAGATGGACAGGCTTCACTGAGGGCAGTGGATTTTTTGATGGGATGGTTCGTGTGTATACATAAAATCTCTTTTTCGTTTTAATGTATAGGATAAAATTTCAGTTATTAATTAGTATAGAAAAAATAATATTAAGATCACATATATATCATTCAAAATTTAATTAGGCGTGTTTTGACTCTTTTAGCCGGAAAACAATTACATGGTCAATAGGAAAAAAATAAAATTATACAATATAAAAACTTGAAGCGCGAAAGAATTTGCAAATTACATAACAAAATTAATAGTAAAAAGTTAGACTCAACTAAGTTGTTTCAAGGAATCATAACAATAATATTTGAAAACAATGGGATTTTAAGTATTTTCATTTGAAAAGAAGTTCTTAGGGTTTGTTTTATTTGAGTTATTGCGATCTTTTTGAAAATTCTAAATGATAAAAGCACATGCAAAATTTAGTAGTTTATGACGAGTTAATTTAAACCACGTTATATTATTTTTTTATTTTTTTTAACTAAAACACAAGTATTATACGTGAAACTCTTAATGTATAAATTATAAATTATTACAAAATCCTATAGTCTTAATTTTCCTTTTAAAACTTTCTCAAAATTAGAATTCATTTTCAACCAATATATATCGCTGTATAACTACTAACTCTCATGAGATGAATTAGTTGACTTTTGATATTTCAAAACATCATAAGCTATTGTTTCTTTTCCCCTTTGTTTAAAATGTATACATATTACTCTTACAAAGGAAACTTGAATTATCACTAAATAAGAAAAAGATAAGTATTAAAAACATAAAAAGTTCCACAAAAAGATGATTCATCAATACATGTGGTATTGTGTCTGATTTGCATCCGCTAAATATATCACTTTACTCTAAACTTAGACGTGTTTGTGGATCAACTTTGTGTGAAATATTTTGTGAGTTTTCGATCAACACATAATGCCAAATGTGTTTATAATGGTGGATCTTAGATCAATATATAAGTGTTTAGTTGTATATATATTATTTAACAAAATTATTGTTATTTTGTTTAATTAGGTTACTGGATCCATTGGTGTATGGTGATTATAACTTCAATATGAAGTCTTTGGTGAGGGATGCACTTCCAACATTCACAGATGAGCAAAAGACTATGATTAAAGGGGCTTATGATTATATTGGTGTCAATTACTATAGTTCTAGATTTGCTTATGATATTCCAATAACACCATATCAATGTTATACTCAGTATACGCAATATCAACACGCTGGGACAGATATAGGTAATTAAATTTAGCAATAATAATGTTGATTGATTATAGATTTATTGACCCTCGCAATTTAAAGAAGGCCACAGTGACCCTAGCTCTATGATTGGTTAATATATTCAGCAAATTTTTCATCAAATAGAAACACTTCTTCTGGTGACAACTCAAATTACGAAAATATTTAATGATGTGGCAATATTAATCAATCACATAGTAGGATTATTATGTCCCTCCTTAAATGGAATTACCAAATTTTTTTATTTAAATTTGAAAAACAACAGAGAGTGGATTTTTCCTTTTTTTTTTTTCCAATCTAATATTTTCTTGATGTTTTGTATAGCTGACGTAAATGGGATTCCCATTGGTCCAAAGGTAAGATATATATCTATATATAAGTGCGTATTAGTAAGTGGGCTTTGGTTATTTCTAAAACTATAATGACAGTAATTTTTTTATTTAAAAAGGTAGCAGAGTATTCTTAATGTCTTTCTTAACAGGCATATATTATATGGTTTGTACCTTTTTTATATAGGTAAGATATATATTATATGGTTTGTACCTTTTTTATATAGGTAAGATTTATATAATACAGACCGGTAAAAATAATTGATAAGAATAAAATTAATTCAATTTTTCTTTTTAATAGAAACCTCTTATACATCCAAATGTAAAATCAAGAAAACAGTAATTGTATTTATAGGAAGAACCTAATGCCCAGTAATTCTTCTTTCTTATTTAATTTACATTATATTTTACAAAACTTTATATACTTTTCTTGTTTGACCTTAATTTGCACAGGTGAATGAAGAAATGTATATGTTCCCAGAAGGTATTAAGGATGTTCTACTTCACTTAAAGGAGGAATATGAAAATCCCAAAGTCTACATTACCGAGAATGGTATAATTTCACAATTAAGGATTTTAACTAAATTTTTGTTTAAATAATACACTGACATACTTTGAGTCCTAAATTCATGTTTATGTAAATTATATATGTTTTTTGTTTTTTATCTGTGATTATGTTAACCTATAAGAATTTAATTTGCATGTGGTATTAGAGGGTGGTTGAGGACTATCGTGTTCCCTAAAGTGTAATTGCTGTTTTCAATTAACAATTGCATATACTTTTTGTATATATTTTTTATATTGAGTTATACCTTGTAATATTCCTAATTGGTGATTCTGGTGAGGAAAAATTGTTGGTTACAAATGTTGTACGATAGATTGAATGATAACCGTCGGATAATATATAAAATAAAAAGTTCACATAAAATCACTTCAATCCCAACCCTTATGTCACTAATCCAATGAGTGATATAAATCTATTACGTTATCTCATTGTCACAACCGTTGAAACAGTTGAGACGTTGCTGTGGACTCGGTCTATTGACGCGCCGAAAATACTTCCGTACTTAGGTACTCAAGTGCAGGTTGTCAAGTTATAATACTTGGTAAGTCCAAGTGTCGAACCACAAGGATAGTCGGAAAGACGATGTGGTGATTACGAGTCCAAGGTTTTGTTAAGAGAATTTAATTGGTTGATTTTAATGATTGATTTTAAAGTCTTTCAATAAAAATTAAAATGATGTAATAATAGATGAGAAAAGGCTAAGGCATTATAGAATTCATTTGTTTTGCAAAGTTAAGTAAAATCAATCTCATTCAAAGTTCTCAATGCAATTCCTAAGTGTTGAATATTTTACCCATTTCTAAGCAAAAGGGTGTGGAGCAAAAACAACACATTCCCATATAAATGCCATATAAAGAAATGGTGTAAGCAAATATCAACACAAGTGTATCTCTCATTTTTATCTTGTGACAAAGGGTGTGAAGCAAGTGCAACCCATTCCTATATAATATCAACCAAGATTCAAACTTAAAATACACAAAAAGAAAAGGCATAAATTTAAATTAGGCATTTAAGAACTCATTGTTAGTTTCCCCTAGGCAAATGACTTGATTATGAAAATGACCAACTACAAGGAGTTTAGCTCGATAAATCATAACATTTCATTTGTCTAAGATTGGGAGGTCTAGGTGGAGGTCAAACCATCCTATATAGACTTATTTGATAAATACAAATTGAATCCTTAAAATGATTAATGAAGTTGTTTATGACATAAATTTAAAAGATCCTCTTTGGCAATACTTTACTAAGAAGTTGATGAGTCTTAAAATCACATAAAGTGTAGAAAGCACTCAACATATCATTAAAGTATTAAAAGATTAAAATCTCAAATTTATGGTGTTTCCATGAATATTCAAAAACTAATCATGCTTAGCAATGAAAAGTATCTCATTCAAAGAAACAATGGACATAGGCTAGTAAGAAATACACAAGTGTATCATCTCTTCATTAATGCTTGAGATCTATGTATATAAGGCATACAAAGTCAAATCATCATATGAAAATTATCTTACTAGCTTATGAATGGTTGAAAAAATGGAGAAGATGAAGGATTCAAAAAGTATTTAACAATACTAACAATGGAATGAGAATTGAACTTACATAATTAATGCATTGCAAATTTCATCTTTTAGCCTTAGCAAAGAAATTTACTCCATAATAAATGTAAAGACAAGAATTATAAAAGTGAACTCCATTTCTCTCTCTAGAAAATACTATTACAAGCTTTCTATAAATTGAGAAATGATAAGTAAAATAAAATTAAGATCCCCTCTCCAAAGCAACAATGAAGACTATAAATAGGAGAGTTGTGTTGGATGCCAAAAATAAACAATGCTTTTTTTTTTTATTTTTGGTGGAGAATTCCACTATCTTGGATGCTCTTTAATCACATAGATAATTCCACTTTCTTTCTTTAATCACATGGACATGGAGACTTTCTTTCTTTAATCATCCACTTTCTTGGATTCCTTTTGTCCATGGAAAATTCCACTATTGTATTAAATACAATATTTCTTGAAATCTAAAGATACCAAAATAAACACAAAATGTGCCTTTCCAAGCATTGTTAAATACAAAAGTGCTACGAGACTAATCGGGAAATAAGTTGGCAAACCGAGTAGTTTTAGAGAAATAAACGCGTCAAACAACTCCGAAAATGAGCGTGTGAATGAAAATATTATGTGTTTATCATCCATCTGACTAAACCACATATATCTGGATTCATATTTTGCAGTAGCTTTATTTTTGTCGATTTCATATATGTACAATTGTACTAGGGCATGTCATGACATTTTATTTTTTATTTATTTTTAATATCTATGCTTGATTAATATTTAATGAACAAACCTTTGAAAAAACACAGGAACTCCGGATGACGAGGAGCTGCAAGATCCTCTAAAAGATGGTGCGCGGCGCGATCGACTTCGTTAAAAAACACCTAAAAGAAGTTTTAAAAGCCATTAAGTGAGTCATTATTAACTATTTAATCTCTTCTGTTTCTCCTTATGAATTTACCAATTCTAGAAGTGTTGATTAATTGATATTTAAAGGTGTGATATATATATATACAGAATTAGGCTATAAAGAAAAATTTTCCCACTTTAGCAAAAAGAAGGGATTCCATTTAGATAGGTAAATTGATAAATTGTTTTTTTGGAATTTTGTACAAATGATCTATATTATGAATAGACCATCTTCACCAAATTTTATTAAAAAATTTAACCTAGAAATAGGTACGATGATCATCAAAAATTTCAACAGTCGAAAATGCGCATATATATATATATATCAATTTTTCGAAACACCCACTTTTAGGTTAAGATTTTTTTATGAAATTTGGTGGAGGTGATCTACTCACTATATAAATCATATCTACAAAATTTCCAAAAAAAAATTTCATCTATTTACCCTTCCAAACATGCATCCCTTCTTTTAGCTAAAGTGAGGGAATCATTCTTTATAATCTAATTCTATATATATACAATCTCGTTTTAAAAAGGACTACCATCTCTTTAAGAAAAAGAACCAGCAATTTCTAGAGGTAAATGGATAAATTTTTTCATGAAATTTGGTGGAGCTAATCTTTATAATAATAATAAAAATAATTCTTTATAATAAGTAAATCATATCTAGCAAATTTTATCAAAAGATTCAGCTTAAAAGTCCTTGAGACAATCATTTTAATTTTAATTACACCACTTTCTACATTGAAATTTTTGATGAAATTTGGTGGAAATGATTTACTCATTATATAGATCACTCCACCTTGGCACCATGTTTCATAGAAAAAATATTTTGTTTACCCTTCAAATGCGTGGTCCTTCTTTTCCTTAAGAGACAACCATCCTTTTCATAGCGGAATTAATATAAATAGTAAATTTTCCATATGGACCGGTTCGTACTGATTCGACCTTTAGTGACAGTTTTTCGTTACAAATACATTGGGGATATGTTTTTAGCAACGGAAAACCGTCGCTAAAGGTCCCGGTCCTTACGGACCAGTCCGCATAGGAAAATTTCAGTATATATATCTATATCTACACGGGAAAGATATAGTACAATCTGTCCATGCATAAACTGCACATTTAATTACGAACCATTGTCATTGAAAACATGTCCCTTTGTTTTTGCAACGATATTCTTCACTAAAGGCCTTGGCCATACTAAATACAGACCCTCGGAAAAGTTTTAACTTATCTCGAAAGTAATTTTTATTTATTTTTTGTAAAATTCATATGTCAATCTAGCCATTGGATTATATAATTATCTTATTATGTATATATGTCAAAGATGCCTACAAAATTTAATTAAAGGGAGAGGGATTTTTTGAGGGAAGAGGAAAGACAGAGAGGAAGGTGATGTGTTATTATTAATTTTTTTTAATAAGCCACGTCAGATTTTAATATCTACATAAGCATTCTGTTAAAATTTAATGAACGAAAGTTACATTTTGAATGTAACTGATATACGAAAAAAGTTCAATGACCTAAGTGAACATCAGGGTAAAGTTCGTTGTTATCTTTGGTCATTTTGCCTAATCTAAACTATGTGCACTATAAATTAAGAAAAATTGAGCAAAATGATCAAATAAATTACACATATGTAATTGATTTGAAATTTCGCTTGGCTTATGCACATTACAAAACATGAAGTGATACATTACGTAAGAATATGAAAATAAAATATTATAATTAAAAAAAAAGAGTAATAATATATATAAATCATCGTAATATATATAATTAATTTATATATATTGTTGGCTTATAAATTGTATATATGAATGTGCAGATTGGGTGCAAATGTAAAAGGTTACCTCCATTGGAGTTTGATGGATTGCAAGGAGTTGGGAGAAGAAGGTTACAAAACTAGAATGGGACTTATTCACATCCCCTACCCTAATTTGGAAAGGATACCAAAGGATTCCTCAAAATGGTTCCATCGTTTCTTGAGTGAAAGGAACTGATCCTCCATCATCTTAAAATTAAGCATGAGGAACTGGCTCTTTAATCATTTGCATTGGATCAACTTAATTTACTGAACCTTTACTATTCTCATGTATTATCTATTAAATAAATAAATGGGTTTTAACGTTTAATTTTCTGTGGCACTGTTATGTACATATATCGTGCTTTTTATAATATGTACTTGGTTTAGATATATATCTTGAACACGCAATACCTCCCTGGTTTAGGGCAAAGATTTTTTCAAATAAATTCAAAGCAATTAGACATGAATATCTAATTTTTCAATCTTATCTTGGTTTCGCAGTAGAAAGTCATAAATATTGAAAAATAGACCATTTAATTCGTTCGTTCTAAGTAGTCATGAGATGATTATCTTAGGACGATTTTGTACACCAGACACTTCTGTGACTTACAGCGAGAAACTTTTTAAATAAATTCAAAGCAATTAGACGTTTATAATTTCTCAATCTTTGTTTTTATCTTAGTTTCGTAGGACAGAGTTGGAATGATTGAAAAATGGACCATCTGATTTGTTTCGTTCTCAATATATAGTGATGAAATGATTATCTTAGGGCCATTTTTTTTATGGAAACATACTTTTACAAAAAATAATAATAAATGTGATGGTAGTCTTGGAAGTGAGAAAATATTGGGTATCACAGTGATCATACCATATCATTTTTCCAACATGACATCACCATCCAACAGAATTGTTGCCCTCTGCCACCTACGTTAATTTAAGGAATGCTGCTATTGCGTGGTAATACCATATATGTCAGCACCGTTATACACAATATTCTCTCGTAGTCTTGTGGTTAAGCACAATTTCAATCTTCTTTAATGAATTATAAATGAAATTCATAAAGTAATCAAATAAAGCCTTACGAGCTAAAATATGAGCAACATTATTAGCTGATTTATGCAAGAAACACTACAAAAAAAATGACCTTATGTGACACTTGTAAGTCATCACAAAAATGGTCAATTTCGTCACATTTGAATATATGTGACGAATTTTCGGCGTCACGAAGGTTGTCACCTATAGTAAGTCACTAAATATATTAAGTGACGAAAATTTTAAGGCGCCACACATTCCTATGATATATGACAACCACTTTGTCACTTATTAAGGGGGATGAGATACCTAATTTGTTAACATTTGTGACAACATGTGCCTTACTTTTTTGCGTTAAATGTGACGCTTTCCTCTGTCACACTATCTTCTTTTTTAACGAAATTTTCCTTACTTTATCCTTCTTATCGTGAAGACTTTTTCCTCATAAATGTAAATTTTTGTGATGCTTTTGGCCCCACATACTGTCTTCATATTGTGACGACTTATTCCTCATATATGAGTATTATTTGCAATGATGAATTTCTCACAAATGCATTATTTTTTAGATGTCTTAGTGTCACATATTGTAGAGATCTGTGAGGTAATTGTTTTCACTTTTTCATCATTTATTCCTTGTTTTTTTATTAATATAATAAGAAAATACAATAATATATAGGAAAGACAACATGATTCATATTTATAGAATTACATATATTTGCATAAACCAAGGATACATCCAAAATAGTTACCTAGCAAAAGAAGCCAAAAATCATTCCAAGGATAACATAGTTCATGTTTAACATCAACTTTCCCTCAATACATGTCGAGGAACAAAAAATAGGTAGAATGCACCAAGTTCATTCATGTTCAAAATTAAACAAAAAGATTAAATCCCTAAATTAGTCATTGAGCTTATAGTCACCTAATTCATCACCTACGGCTAACCTAGTTGATGTTTAACATCAACTTTTTCCCAATACATTTCAAGGAACAAAAAATAGGTAGAATGCACCAAGTTTATGCATGTTCATAATTAGACAAAAAGGACTAAATCCCTAAATTAGTCATTAAGGTTATAGTCACCTAATTCATCATAGTAAGCATCATCTTGAGGTACACGAAAATGTTGTCGTGCAAGATTGCAGCCATAAAGGCTTCATTTGCTTCTTCAATTCTTCATTTTCCTTTTGCAAAATGAGAACATGTGTTGATAGTTGCTTTAATTGACCTTGCATCTCATTCAACTCAGAACTAGTAGCCATAGATGATGTGACATATGAATTAGACGCCTCCATATGTGGAAAAACACCAACACCACGAATTGACTTTCCTTTCCTCCCGAGCTTCTCACCTAGTAATTGAAATTCAGTATCCATGTCCACTACAATTTGGCGGAGTACCCTCGGGTGCTTCTTGGATCATCTTATCTCTAACTGTATCCTTCATTTATTTCATCTCTTCTTACGAAGTAAAATAGTATAATGTATTGATATAATTTATCGAATTAACCAAATCTTAATAAGTATAAAGTTAAGTGTAAACTACATTGAATTAACCAAATCTAATTTCTACTTTTACTTATAGTACAATATTCACTGAATTTTCCTCCACTACAATATCTTATGCATCAAACTTAATTTTATGCACTGAATTTCCTGCACTACACTAAATTTTCTTGCACTGCACTAAACTATTTTATGTAATAAATTTCATGCACATGACTGCATTGCATTGCACTACACTGCAGTGCATTGCTTAACATAAAATGAATAAAGTGGATAGGTAGGAAGAAATATTCCATGTAGTTCAGTGCGCTATTGTTTAGTGTAAGGGTGGGGGCATAAAAACATATAGTTACTACCATAATAAACCATTCGAATTTAGTAAAAAGGTAGGGTCCAAAAAAATAGATAGCATTAACATAAAAAAACTAAACTACTAATTAACCCGTCAACACGGCCCAAAAATGAATAAGATAAGAATGTGAACACATAAAATAAATTACCAATTAGCCCGTCAACACGGGTCCCAAACATGCATAAGATAAGAATGTGAATACATTAAGTAAACTACCAATTAGCCCATCAACACGGGTCCCAAACCATATCATGGGTGTCAACATAAAAATAAACTATCAATTGGTGTCAATATAAAAAAAAACTATCAATTATGGAAAGTAGTAAGACTTACATGTTTCTTTCTAGCAACATCGTTGATCTAATTTTCTTCATTTTTATGAAGCTTCTCCCAATTATCTATCATAGATAAAGGCTCGCCTTCCTACATTATTACATTTGAAGTTAAACGCAATATTTGAAATTAGAAATTTTAAATAAACTAATGAACTTTGAACTTATTTATATTTACACTGTGGGCCACCTTCTTTGCATGTTGTATAAATAGCCTTACCACTCCCTTGTGGTGATATTTATGCTTCTTTCGATTTGCAGCATTGATCTTAGAAATCTCCTATAAAAGAAATTTAAACTTTATAACATACTATAAAGAAATTAACAATGAAAATAAGATAAAATATACTATATTATTGGAATGTAAAATTAACTTAGAAAGTTTATAATACGTGCTATAAAGTCTACAGATGTATAAACTTTATCACACAACCAATGCCAATGACTTTTTGGTCTCTCATTCCATAAATCACACTTTGGGAGATTGACTCATCCTTCCTCAAGTGTTTTATACTCAAATAGTGTTGGTGCAGCCTATACTTGAATTGGGAAAATAACTTATGCATCTTCTTATCCACATACTCAAGAATTTTCACATTGGATAAGTCTACATCAAATAGAACCTAGTATATATCAAATATACACAAAATATTAAGTTAGTATTATAAAATATGAAATTATAATAAATAAAGGATTGAAATGAAGCTAAACTTACTAGCAATGACTCTCGCATCTTTCTCTTCTCATATAATGGGACTTTGCTCCATCCTAAGTAGCGAATAGGTGCAGAATTTCGAACAATGTTCCCTATCTCCGCAGTGAATCGAGTAGCTACTTTGCCATCATTAGGAACTTGAAATCTCACATAAAAAATAGCAGGCATCTTACTCCCTCCATTAGCTTCTAATATATCGTGGAGCCCTTTCCTTCATGATTTTTCATGCTTCCTTTTTTTTCTAGAAAAATCATAATTCACTACAAATCAATACAATTAACGTGATTATTACTATAATATCAATAAAAATTTACGAATATAAAGTTACATAATTTTTTTTGTTAATACCAAAACTAGTAGGTGGTGGTGGTGGCGATTGTCAAATCAGAGGTGTTAGTGGTGATGTCGATGTGCCAATAGCAGGTGGAGGTGATGATTGTCGAGGTATAAGCTGTGGTGGCGATGATGTCGATGTGCCAATAGCAAGCGAAGGTGGTGATTGTCGAGGTAGAGGAGGTGGTGGCGGTGATGTCGATGTACCAATAGTAGGCGGATGTGGTGACTGTCTAGCCAGAAGTGGTGATTGCTGAGCCGGAGGAAGCATTCGAACTTTTAACTTCTTTAGCTTCTTCCCTCATTGTCCATGACCTGCCATTTATAATAATATCACATAAAAAATTAGAACAAACTTTACAAGTATAAAGTTCTAAATTAATTTCATACAAAATAAATAATTATCAAGTATAAAAATTAATATTTAGTAAATCTCGCCAAGATCGTCAATCATAATCACTATATATGCATCAATATCTACACTATCTTCATCTTCACTTGTTACTTCATCATCTTCAAAAATATCATTAACAAAATCATCATTCTCATGCTCGATCAAGTTTCTGACAGTATTATCGTTCACATCAAAATATTCAGGAACAATGTCATCCCTAAATAATGATATATCAGTTTCATCATCTTTACTTTCAACTGATCTTATAGTGTTACCATCAGCATCAGAATCATCACTATCTTCGTTATTTTGTTCATCACCATTACCATCACCGTCACCATCATCATCTTCATCATCATCATCATCATCATCATCAGTTCTTGTAGGAACATCCCAAATGTGTCTATGTTGAATCTTCTGGATAATTCTCCAAGGATGACCCAACTTTAGGTCATTAATAAAAAACACTTGATGTGCTTGTGTAATGAGTACATATGGATCACTATCATACCATCGACTATTTACATTAACATATATGAGATGATAATTTTGAATAGCTTTCTTACCTTTGACATTTGTATTGTACCAAAGACACTTAAAAAGAAATACCCTAAAATCTCTTGGAAATTGTACTTTAATGACATTAACCAGGTTCCGTAAAAGTTACAAGCTTCACCATTGTGTGACCCCAGCATCATAACCTCGCTATTTTGTGCGTGTGATTTCTATCAACATGATTAACTAAATATCGAATACCATTCACAATGCACCCTGTATATTGGACTGTACGCAGATTTTCCAATGGCTAAGGCGAAAAGCTCTTCACTCATCAACTTAGTTTCTTGATAATACAAATCCAAGGCACGGCGTCTAAACTAATCAAGAAATAACTGTCTATGTCTTTGTTTTTTACATTGTCAAGGCTCTCGCTTTCAAATAGATGGTATGCTCACTACAAGGGGAAAAAATAGGAAAATGTA